>VXBC01013303.1:290014-311346 GCA_013399945.1 Ploceus nigricollis
TAAGACAAGTAAATTATTAGGGAATACTTTTTAACAGCTTTGTGTGTGTTGATCTTAAGTACATGTGAGCACTGACTTTGTTTCATTTTAGTATTGTGTACTTTTAAATATTGATTCAGACTGGATTTTCACTCTCCACTGGGAAGAGACACTGACAGAGATTCACCTGACACAGACCTATAGGTCACGGGGTGAGAATTTTGGTGAGGTGCCTTTATTCTATTATCATAAACTCCGTCATGTTCCCACCCTCTCTCCTAAGCTACTTCCTCTGTTTGCACAAAATCAAAACCATAACAATGTGAGGGGCTTTTTCCCTCCAGTTGGTTAGAGGAACAATGTATTCACTTTCCATGCATTGCAAAATGCTTTGGGTTTAGGATTTTGGTTTTTTTGGTTTTTTTTTTTTTTTTTACTGTCATGAAGTATATTTACAATTGGAATAGAACAGTTGTGCGCAAATAGAAATAATAAATTTCCCACAGTGGTATATAATCCTATAATATAAGTTAGTCTTAAAGGATGAAATGGTCAAACCTTGGAAAATGGCCTAACCCAAGCGGGAACTGGATTCCTGAATCAACAGTCTTCCTCTGAGACACAGAATAAGTGAAGATAGACTAATTGGCTTGCAGACTAAGACATTCTACTTTCTCCATGGAGTAAATCCTATTATGGTTACTATATCCATCTGTTAAATGGTTGTATTTTTGCCTGCTGAAAAAAAAGAATGTTTGGAGTTGTACTTAGAGAATAGCTTCTGTTTTCCTTCAGCAAAGGACTCCAGAGGTAAAAGTCTTTCACTGAGGATGTCAAAAACATTATTTCTCACTGCATCAATCCAAACACTGAACTAATTGTTCTGGTCTGTGAATAATACAGAAGATACGTCTGAAAAAAACCCACAAGTAATATAGTACCATGGACCATTCTGAATTGATGTATATTTTATAGCTGCTTGCTACAGGGACTTAACTTTAATGTTCAAGAGTTTCTTCTGGCCTGTGTTTTCTTCTCTAATCCTATATTGAACTACATATACAGTGTGATTGGAAGCATGTCCCTCATATCTGACTTTTGGTCATGTCACACACATACAAATGAAAACCACTTATTTTTAAGACTACTAATGACATTTCCTTTTTATTTTGCGTAATTTTCCAAAACCAATGCACACTAATTCTGGTAGGTTGTAGTCCAGCAAGAGCACCCTATAGCACTTATCAAACAGATTGATCTCAAGTTTCTATATATGCATTTAGAGATAGAACCGAGTTCAATCACTGTGGCAGCAGCTCTCTGGCCACAGAGAGCAGCACAGACTTTCCCAGGCATTTTCCCAGGGAAGGATGTGAGAAGATCAGAGAAAAGAATGAGAAACAATTTTTATCTCCACTTGTTGCACCTGTTGTTCTGCACATGTGGAATGTGCCATGGAGATTTGTTCACCAAAGGGTGATTTCTTAATTGGACATTGGATGGTGTTTGGATGGATTGACCAATTAGGTCAAAGCTGTATCAGACTGGCTGGAAGGGGTACTGAGGTTCTTAATAAGGACAGTATAATATAGTATGAGATGATATAATAAAACAACTGATCAGCCTTCTGCAATCATGGAGTCAATGCTAATTAGTGCCCGGCTGGGGGCCTGCAGCAACAAATCACCTGTACCTTGACACAAATACTAAAGAGTACTAGCTTGGCAATGTCTCCAGCCATTTCTTCCCTACTCCATCATATCCTTACTGGCAATAAACTTGACTCAAATGCTTTTTCAGATTACTACTGACATCTTGAAATCTTTGGGCACTGGTACTAAAACACCACTGGTAACAAACACGTCCATTTGCATGCTTGTGGCAGCAAGTCCATGACGTGTCCTGACCTTTCCTTGAGCTTTCTTATCAATCCACATAGAGCTCTCCAGAAAACTTCAACCATTGACTGCCTCTATTCCTGTCAGGAGAAGCAAAATACCACATGCTCATTATGCATCCAGCTGTGTCTGTTGGTTTTACTTCATGGGCAGCAGTACAAGTGCGTGAATATCAAATGCATCTTCATTTTAGATCAAATCCTGAGGCATAATGCTAAGTTTAAGGATTAGTTCTTTAACTCCCTGATATCCTTTCACTGCATTTATTAATTTATTCACAGAATTGCTGAGGCTGGAAGGCATCTTTTGAGATCATCTACTCTAATCTTCTGCTCAAGCAGGGTCAGCCAGTGCCTCCTGACAAGGACATTCTTGGCACAGTAGTTTTCATTTAAAAAATACTGATTAAAAAGTATTTCATTTTGCAGCACTAAGCCAAATTCTTGGGAAAGTTGACTGAAAATTTGCACCTACCATAAATAAAAGACTGTCTGTATATTATGCACGTTTTTATGAATAATTCTAAAGAAATTGTGTATTTGCTTCATCCAAACTGCAACTATGTATTGATTTCTCTCCATTATGTTTCTAAAATATTTTAAAAATTAATCCCCTTAAAATAGAAGTTTGCATTTGGAACATTCTTAATTTTCTCAGTTAATTTTCTCAGTTTTATGAAAGTGTACTCATTTCTACTGTTACTGTATCAGTGACTGAAATTTATTTTTGTTGAAACCTGGTTCATGCCAGCGAAAAAGATGGCAGAGGATTCCATCTTTTTGATCATATTATCCTTCCCTCACATTCTGTTTTTATCCTCAGGGCTCTTAAGGATGTTAAAAGGAAAGAACTGGAGGCTTTGTTATGCTCAAGAAACTGCATTTCAGTTCCCAGTGCTGCTGATTGTGTCAAGCTTTTGCCAGCTCTAATTAGAAGTGAGCTCCCAGATTTAGTAAACCAGGTAAGGATGTCACCCTTTATTGCGGTTGCCCATTTGGGAGGCAGATACTGCTTGGCTGAGTTGTCAGACAGTGCCAAACCCTTATGATGTGGCATTAGCAAGGATCTTCTGGCCTGCAGCATGACTGGAGTCTCTTGAGGTCACTACTAATATGACTGTGTGGGTTTCAAATGTAGGGCAAGAAGTAAAGCAAATGTAAAGGTTTTACCTTGGAAATATAAATTTCTGGGAACCGTGAAGATCTGCAATATGTTTTGTGCCTCTTTCAACTACCAATTTATAACATGATTCTTTCATTAGTTAAATAAATCTCCAAACAAGCAGGTTCCTTTATATTCCCTTAGTACTTCTTCAGTACTTTCTCTCTAAACATTTTATATTAAAAATGACAGAACTTGTTCTCTAAACCTGTTATGAATCATTTGGCAGAAAATAAGCGTTTAAAAGTCATAATAAATATAGAGAAATATGTGAAAGCTGAAAGATGCCAGATTAACTAATTAAATTCTTCGTAATGTGTTTGATTGATAGAAAAAAAACTTTGCTTTTTTCTTCCTACTTTTTTTTTGTAAATTGCTGAACCATATTTTTTCAGTTTATTTTCCTGCTGTTTCTCAGATTTTGAGCAGTAGAGAGATATGTTTGTATATAATAAAACTTTTGACCAAAGAAAAGGCTGAGGAAAAAAAGTTCCCGTGATAAATAGGTTTTCCTCAAAATTACATTAATTTGTCTACTAGCATCTTCTTTTGTTAGCACAAGAGAGAACAAACTGGAGGTAAAAGGGTGCCAGACTACTTGATGGGACCTGTTTGTATGGGAATTGCAGTGAAAGGAGATTCCATCTATTTCAGGCAGCATCACGGGATCCAAAGAACCAGCACACCTTAAAAGGTGGACTGCTACATTATGAGCTTTTGAGCTTTTTGAAATTGTAATATCCCAGATAAAGGAGTCAAAGTCATGGTGTGCCACAGCTGTCTGCCTGATAAATACTTTGGTACAAGAAACTTCATGTGCCTACACTTGAGTACTCCTCTTCCCAAATGGACAGGAACCCAAATATCAGCAAAATCACACTAAAAATATGAAAACAAATTGTAGAGGATGACTCTTCTGGAAAGATCCTCTCCCCTGCACCTCCAACAATTGGATCTCTAATTATACCAGACTGGAGAAGGATAAACTTTGATACACTAAAGTTTCTCAGTTTGATGTCTGTGTGGAAAATGGCAAAAAGCAAATGCAATTCACAGCATTCCAATGTTCATACACTCACTATGTCACGTACTATAACACCTGCCTCATTAAATGGATATGCTATGTCCATCCCTACCATTCTTTCTGTGAAAAGGCAGATCAAATTCCCTTAAGGGGAAAAAAATAATAGAGAGCAAAGAACATCAAGGAGAACAAAGTGCAGACATGAAAAGAAACATTTTGAACTCCTGTCATTTAATACATTCTAAATCAATATTATCCTTTCACTGTAGACTTTGGTAACTAATGGTCAACAACTGCCATTTAGTTAAAATGATCACCATTACTTTTCCTATTGAGCTGCTTGGTAATAGCTTTTCTTTCATAACCATTTTTTGACAGCTATGTTGTCCCCAGCCGCTGAAGTCTGAGAAAACAATAGATGAGACAGTAGCACTGTAGAATAAACTCATGTTTAACACTATTCCTGCGAGCTATTCTGCCTAAAAACATTGTACAAAAAGGCTGATAATTTTTTTAAAGAAGCTGCTCTGCCTTGTGGAAAAGAATCTGTTCTGATTATTTCCCAGCCTCTTCAAGAGACCAAGAAAAGACAAAGTCTTGGTAACACAGCTGTTACTCATACTAAAGCACTAAAGATTATCAGCAGTGCCTGAGAGTCGTTGACATCAAAGTTTCTCGGTAGATCAAATTACATTCTAACTTATGTTCAATGTTTATTTTGAAGAAAATCAGAATGAGTGAAGAGTTAGTGGGTCAATGTAGACAGACAAAAGTCAAGGAGATTGGAATATTTCCAACAGACAGATTGTGTTTTGTAGTGTTTTGTTAGCAGTCTTATTCAGAAACAGAAACCTTCCCCAGATGTCAAGACTGCCAGGCAGGAAACTGGTCAGAATATTCAGGTCAAGCTATTTGTTTCCTTTCTAAGATGCACTCCAACTAACAGACTTCCTCAGCGCATTATGAGCAGCACCTCCACCTAATGGTGCCTTTACATTAATGGTCCTCTTACTTACACACTGCCCCTTACCAAAAAAAAAGAGATTAAGACCCAGAAATAGCAGCCTATTTAGGTAATATTGACCAATAAGGTGTCTCCCTTGAAAACAGCATCGATAAGTAATTCAGCACTTAGAAATAGGTTAATAATTGGATCAGGAGCTATTAATAGTATTGAAAATAGGGAATGAAATTTCAAATATGATAGTAGAAAAATAGTAGCAATGTGTTAAAGCAGTGATATTGCAAACAAAAAAAAAGTGCAGAAGAATGTATTAAGATGCCACTAAGAAAACTTGTACTTCCCATAACAATCTACATTCTTGGAAGGAATTATATTTAGGGATTCGTCTTTAGTAAATTATTATGTTACCCTTACCCAATAAATTTATTTATGCATATTCTCTTAAACCTTGGATGTTAAGTTCTATAGGAAATATATTAAGAAAAAATGCAGCATATACTTTAAAGCAAATGTGTTATATGCCAGATGTTTCCTCTTCATTATATAAAATGGAATTAACAGTGTACTTCTCTGAAAAGAAAAATTAAGCCCAGACTCCTGAACAGAACGTCTGTGTTGCTTTGGCACTTTGCTATATGAATTGAAAAATAATTTCACACTCCTAGTATAAGGAGGTTTCATCAATATACAAAGCATGATGAAGTTGTCAGCAGCAACTTTGGCTTTCTTAAAAGTACACATGTTAAAAATCACAGCTCATACTATACTTTTCCTGTGTTCTGAAAAGATGAATCAGGATGTGGGTCCAGAGAGGAAAGCAGAACCAAATCCAGCAGAGGTATTTTTGTATTTTGTTCTGATTTACTCCAGTGTGTTAGGATAGAATAATTTTGTTAATCCTACCCTGCACATTAGAATTGAGGAATGGAATAAAAAATAATCTTCCAGCAAGCCCTAAGAAAGGTAAAAATGTACATTATACACAATAATGTATTTAACAGTATTTTTACTTATAATAACCACTCCATATCAAACTGATAGAGAAATGAAACATTTCAATTATATCTGGAACATTAGTTAGGAGTGGCAGCAGGGATCTCAAGGGCGATCATTTAAAACCAGAACCATGTGAGGCATTATAGATGATAACACCTGCAATAACTGTTTCTTTGCAGATTCACTGTTTCTTAATTAGGTGTGTTGTAACCAGAAATAGAAAGTCTAGAAAGTTGGCACAGCTCTACTGACTTCCACCTTTAGTGGGGCTTTTCTCCCCTTTCAAATGAATAAAAAGATACAGGAAGTGGCAAGTGCAGTAGAAAACAGAGCCAATACAGTGGGATGGTAAAGGGGAGCTCTAAAAAGAAATTTAAAACTGTATTTAGTAATTTAATTATTTAAGATAAAGGCAAAGTTAAAGAAATATCACAATTTATGTTCTTAAGGGTATACATCCACATCATATGCTGGATGATCACTTTATGGATGTTAGTAGAAATTAAAAACCATAAGATTTCAAAGCAAAATAAAATGTGCACCTCCCCACAATACAATTTTGGCCCAATATAGTGATAAGCAGAAAAGTTTATGGTGCATAAATACCCTGCATATCCACCTGGTCTGGGATTTAATTATGTATTCAAAATAGAGGGAGATCATTTTGTGTTGCTCAACACCATACTAAAAACAGGATAGCGAAAAGCCCACAGTGGTTCTTTTAACTTATGAGATCTATAGGGAAGTACATTAATTTCAGTAAGCAATAATTAACTTTGGAAGGTCTAAATAGATAACAAATTGCTAAAAATCATGCTTGCATTTGCTGCAGTACATGTTACAGCTAAGAAGGAGCTGTTTTTCTTCAATAGTAGCTGATGAGGTGCTATGTTTTGGATTTGTGACGTGTTGACCACACAGGGATGTTTCAGTTTTTGATGAACAGTACTTGTACAGTCAAAGCCTTTTCTGATTTTCACCCCAACCACCAGAGAGCAGGCTGGGGGTGCACAAGGAGCTGGGAGGGAACACAGCTGAGACAGCTGACCCCTGCAGACCAGAGGGACATCTCATACCCTTTGGCCTCATGCTTCACAATAAAAGCTGGGGGAAATATAAAAGGGGGAGCTTCAGAGTTACAGTGTTTTGCCTTGCCAAGTTATATGTGAGGGATCCTGGCTTCCCTGGAGATGGCTGCACACGCACCTGTCCATGGGTAGCATGAATGAGTCCCTGTTTTGCTTTGCTTGTGCATGCAGCGTTTGCTTTGCACATTTAAACTGTCTTTATCTCAAACCACAAGTTTTCTCAAATTTGTGCTTCTAATACTCTCCCCAGTCTCAGCATAAGGGAGTGAGTAGTGTGAGGCTGAGCTGCCTACCAAGGTTAAATCCCAGGCAGCTGGGAGGAATTAGATGAAGTATTGCAAAAATTTAAAGTTTAATTCATCCCATTTTAATATTAGTGTAAAAGTTCTAGGAAATCCTTAAATACGTAAGATTTTCCATTAATTTTGCATTCTATAGAGTGTAGGGATTGATTACTTTATACATATTTATCTAGACTGAAGTAAGTTTTCACAGTTACATTATAGGAAAATAGATGTTTCAAACAAAATTGTTCACCAAAAGAAGGTTCTGTCAGTTGATTTTTTTCATCCTTTTAATTGCAAGACACATTTCTTTTGGTACAATAAAGCAAAAAACCCATCACTGGTACAGTAAAACAAAGTAAGGATTTTGAGGTTCAGGGAGCAGTTTTGAAGCAAGAATACTGTAGGCCCTGAAGAAATTAACAATGGAAGTGATGTGGTTAGAGAAATTTTCAAGTTGGTCATGACAACCAAATTGTTGTTGGTTTCACCTATCAAGCTACCTTTTTAAAAAAATAAAAATAAAAATGAATAATTAATAAAGAAGTCATAATTTTTATATAAGATGAGATGGAAATTAAAGGAAGAATAGAATTAATAAATGCTTAGTAAAATCCATCATATGCAAATAACAGATCAGGAGGTATCCTGGGTTCTTCTAATACTAATTGGATTTTGCAATTGTCTTCCACTATTTTGACTATGATAAACACAGAATTTGAAATTTTCAAAAATCATTTTTCCCTTACAAAACCCCAACAACTTCTGCGATATTAACTTAACAAGCTTATATGCAACAATTTGAAATTTCGCAAATATTCCAATGGAAAACTTTAGTCAGAAAAATTAAAGCACTAATAAATTTGGGCTGTTTTAATCATTTAGTCTTCCCAATTACTGCTTCTCTTTGACATTCAATTTTTTCCACCCCTGTCTCAATTTAATAAAAACCCTTTTTTTTTCTCATTGAAAAAGCAACAACTTGAAGCAGAAAAGCCGATATATGATAGTTAAAAGAAGTTTCCTAACAACAGCTATTAAATAAATATTAATACAGCTTAGTATGCTATTAGCTTCCTACAATCATTTCAGGAAAAAAAATAATTGCCTAATAAATCACCTCTGACACTGCATCTGTGGTGTTTTGAGTTGGTTTATTGGGGGTTTTTTTGGGGTTGGTTTGTTTGTTTGGTGGTTCGGCTTGTTGTTATTTAAAAAGAAAAAAAAAATATATATACACACTTTGAGTAATTGCAGTTGTGTTTCTTTCTTTGGAAGACATCTTTTCAAATCTTGAACTCACGGAGCTCTTTTAAATTTTTCTCTTTAAGTCTTCCTTCCTTTCCTTCATGGTATTTATTTCCTAATTATTTCCTGCAGGAACTATGCTTCATCATAGTTATATGAAGCAAAGCTTGATAACTGACAGAAGAATTGGTTGGTGTCACCCAGAGAACTCAGAGAGCACTAGAATTTCATTGCTAATCCAGCTTCATTTTGGCTGCAATTCGCAAATGGCAGGTTTCTTCAAAGACTGGAGGAACTCTCGGCAGAAGCTGCCAGTGATCTATTCCAAACATTTAGTAGATCCTTGCTGAATAAAGCAATTTCATTTTCTGTGGTCTATCATTGTATCCAAAGAAGAGAAATTAAGCTGGTGAAGGACCTAGAGAAGAAGTCCTGTGAGGGGTCACTGAGAGAACTGAGGAAAGAAAGTTCAGGGTGGTTGTAATTGTTCTCTATAACTACTTGAAATTAATTGTGAGGTGGATGAAGGCCTCTTCTCCCAAGGAGCAAGAGATAGGATGAGTAAAAATGCCCCCACATTGCACCAGGGGAGGTTTAGACTAGATATTAGGAAAAAAGTTATTCACCAAAAGGATTAGCAAAAGCTGGAAGAGGCTGCCCAGGGAAGTGTTGGGGTCACCACCCTGGAAGTATTTTAAAAACCTGTAGATGTGGCACTTTAGGGACATTGTTTAGTGGTGGACTTGGTAGTCTTTTCTTAATGGTTGGATCTAAAAGTATTTTCCAACCCAAATGATTCTAGGATTTTATAATCTCCTATGAACCTTCAAGCTTTGCACAGAAAATTAGTTCCTTCTCTTTTTTGTAGGAATACAAAGCATTTTCTGTTCATCCAAACTTGTTTGTGTCATTTCATGTCCATACTAATAAGTGTATATCCCCAAGGTCATCTGTAAGGCAGAACTGAACATAGTTTCTCAAAAGCCCATGATGAATTTAGGTATACTTCTTCCTTTTATTAAAAATACAGTACTTCTAATAAGGTTAATGGAAGATCTGAGATAGTTAGTAGGAAAAAAATATTGAAGTCATTATTATCATAATTTCTGAGAGGAATTATACCCTTTATGAGACTGAATATATGTTATTCAAATCAAATGAGTATTTTCAATGATATCTACATGAGCAGAGCACACCTCCTCTATGAATGTCATACTACACTGACAGAGAAATTTGGAGAGGTGTGAAGGTCTCATTAACCTTTGTGCTCTTGTGCCTTTTGTTTAGTTTTGATGAAAATTATTAAGGATTTTTCAGAGAAAATTATGTTCCGAACTTACTGTACAAGAAGAAGGCATTTGAGATTGATGAAGGAATGAGTATATATAAGAAAGGCTTCTGGGCAATTTTCAGTTGCACTCTGGGCAATTAGACACCCACCTTTAATTAAAAGTCAGTGGAGCTTAGTGACTAAGTACCACTCATGAGTTTCAAAGTATCATTTANGGGAGGAGGAGACCACATTTGGCTTGAAAGAAGTAGACTTCTGTGAGTCTGAAATGTTTAGACTGAAAAAGTGTCATTAAAATATTTTTGTAAGGCAGATGAAGAGAAGAACATGCTAGTGCAGAATAAAATAGAAAAGAAATGGAGCAGTTGAAGTTTCTAGTTGATTAGAAATCTGTCACTGAGCAGCAAACTGTGCTAGGACTTTTATGTGAACAGTAAGATAATGTAGTTAGAGCTGCTTCTCCCCTCCCACTTCTCTGCATTGCATAAAAAAAGAATGATGACATGGCATTTTGGGAGCTGGGGAGAAGATGCTGCAGCTCCAGGCAACGAGAAGGCCTGCATGGGGGTCAGGGCCACAGAGGTGGGGAGAGGCTGATGGCTGAGGCTTAAATCCTGAGAAGAACAGTGGCCATTGAGCCATGTGCCTATTGCCTCCTCCCTTTGAGGCTGGGTCTGTCTCACCAAAACTTACCCCCAGTGTAGGCAGACCTTCAGTCTGAGCACCAGAGCATAGAAAAGTCACAAGAGGGTAGGTGGACATTATTTTCTAGTGGGTCCTCCCCATACCTGAAAGACAAAGGGGAAGACTAAATATATGGAGAACAATAAATTCAATGTCAACAACTGTCAACAACTACACAAGCATGTACATATATAAAAAAATCTGTTCTTCAAATTAATTTGCTGCAGTTCCAAGCAAATGAAATCTTAGTAAACAGTAAAGGCTTTGGAAAGGATCTTGGAAATTGTTGATATAGGTTATTCCACTTCCTGAAATATTCTTACTGTTGCAAGAAATAATGTTGCTGAATTGGCTAGGAATCACCAAAAATAAGACTGGAAGGAAATTCAAGGGATCATCTCATCCTACCCTCTGCTCTAAGGCAAGATAAATTCCATCTAAACTGTTCCTAACAGGTTTGTCAAAGATACTCTTAAAAACCTGCAGTGATAGAGACACCGGAGCATCCCTTGACATTCTGCTGGTTTAAGTGGTGTTTAACCTTCCTTAATATTAGAAGTGCTTTGTAATGTATTGGCATATCTACAAGGAGAATATTATGTTATGTGAAATAGAAACAAATATATCAATAAATAACTTAGAGATATTTTCTATCCATATTGATTTTCTTTTCCATTTGAATGAATAAAATGCATAAGATTTTACAAGGGGCATAATAAGTGTTAACATTTTTATCATTTAATAAAATAATGTTAATTTCTTTTACTGGGTATATTCTGGTCCATTTGTTAAACCCCGTTCAGATTCTCAAATATCAATAAAAGACATATAGAGTTATTGTGTGGTAATTGATTCCGTTTTGACAGCTAATAAACTTGATATGAAATAAATAACAGCAGCAAAATTCATCTGTTTAATAACAGTTCTTTATTTTTGTGAAGACTCTTTTGCATTTTTTAAATCAAATATCAAATAATTTCATGTAGAAGCATTTCTTTTGAGCATTGAAAACTGTTTAGAGCTGTGCATATAGGTGTTTACACAGGCAATTTATTAACTGATGTTGCTAAGACTACATACATGAGCAATGGCTGATGAAATCCGTGAAAAAATGTAATATTTATGTTAGAGAATTCAACCCTGCATGTATTTATACTAATGAATGCAGGAAAATTACCTATGAAATGTGAAATCCTTTGGTGTTTATCTTCTGAACATTGAAACACACTTTGGGCTCTACATTTACTGAAGAGGGAGTTCACTTACAGAGCTATTCAAATTTGTCTTTTGATTCTTTCTGCGATATTGACATTTTCCAGAGTGATGTGGGTATCAGTGTTAATGCTCTCAGTTTTACCTTCTGATGGTATCTATTATTGATAACCTTGGTGGAGAGAAACAGAACAAATAGGATTTCCAGCCTTTTTTAGTTTGTATTTTTGCTTAGATTTGTTAAAAAAAATTTTAAAATTGACAAATAAAGTTTTCAAATAAACAAAAATTCAGAGAATCATTTGTTCAGGTAATGCTGAGATATTTATAAAAGGTCCAAGGAAAACTAAGGTAAGTATATGGTGCATTTATTTCACAGTGATTTTCCTCAGGTTTTGTTGATCTAGATGGAATTTTTGCACAGGAGTTGAAAGGAGAAATGTAGGTGCATAACACTTGTAAAAGACATCTTAATAGCCAGGTCAAGTTTCATTTCATGTTACCTGAAATGATCATATTTCTGTCTCAAGATATACTAAGGCAAAAGCAGAAGTCCTGATGTGAACCAGCAGTGGTGATAGGATTTCAGAATGCATATCAGCAATATAATCAATATATTGATTATATATAATACATATAATCAATACGATCAGAAATATTTATCTGGGCATCCATTATGGCTTAGTTTTTGAAGATAGTGGCCACTCTTAGTCCAGGTTAAAGCACAGGGAAACAATGGGTGCGTTTTAAATATTTTCAAAGTGACTCAGGATTTTTATGGTGGAAAGTTGAAACTGTGTAACTGAGCTTTTTTTACTCAGCTTTATGTATTTCAGATTAGGCTTTGTCAGAAATCTTGGGAAGTCTCTGTGATTATTTGGGAACACAAGGTTTAATCTCAGTTTCCATGCATTGATTACTCTAATGTTACAATAATGCTACAGTAGCCATTAAATTATTACTAGTGTGTATTTGCTTAAAAGTAAGTAATGAGAAAGTATTTTTGAAAGCAGAAAAACATACAGAAATCAAGTGATACAAATTCAATACTATAAAAAGAAACTCAGTGTAATCAAATGCTGCTTGATTTGAATAAAGTGAAAGATTTACTTAGTTAATAATCAACTTAGTTGCTCTCAAGGTATTGTTAAGGTAAAAGTGTTTTATAAAAAATCTGAGATGTTTTTATGTTAAATTAGATAGGATGAAAATGTATAAGCTATATTCTTTTTCTTGAAACCTTGAAAAAATAAGTGCTTGTGCTTAACAATTAATTTTGTTTTACTAAATAATTGAAAACAGGAAAGAACCCCTTTTTTCCATAGAAGGGTGTGTGACTGATCTATTTTATACAGAAGAACAATTACAAGAATAAGTATAATGTGAGGATAGAAAAGGTTTTTCTCAGTTATGTAGAAGACAAATTCTGATTGTTCATACTCCTTTCCAAAATTTTCATAATATTTTTATTTGTATCCTTTTCATTCCACTTATGTACAAAACCAATTTACTTTGTCTACTATTCTTTGCATGGTTAAGAATACACAGAGCAGTAGGGCTTATGGATCAGGTTTCTTAGGCCTCTTGAATTATTATATTTTAGAGCACAAAAGAGAGTGTCCTTAAATATAAGTTATGTAGGTGCTTGGAGTACGTAGTCAAATACTGGGTTTGAGTATTGAGTTCAGTGTTGTATGGAAACAAGACATGGCAAAATTTAACTTTGTGAGATAACCATTCCAAAGGGAATTTTAAACAACAGAAGATAATGGATGTCAAGTAACAATGCAAATTAAAATTTCTTAATGAAACATAAGGTAATTTAATTTCTTGGACTTCGAGCACCAGGTAATTAAAGATGTACATAGAAAAAATTAAGTTGGAACAGAATTGCATATCCTTAAACAAAAAATAAAATAGGAAGGAACCAAGAGCAAAGAAAAATAATTAGAGGGTTCTGATCCAATCTGATATCTTTTAAATAAGAAGAAATGTTTTCTAAATTAAACTAAGAGATCCCCAAATATACTGATGGCAGGGAAAAAAAAAGGAGGAAAAAACCCTTGCAGAACAGCAAAAACAGGAGTGAATGTCTCTTGAAACAGTGGAGGAAGAATCAGAATAGAAATAACTGTCTAGAGACACTCGAATAATAAAGAAATCAGTGGATTATATCAGAAGCAAGAAATGTGCAAATAAGAAATAGGAGGAAAATATGGATTTTGGAGAATGTAAAATAAGTAAAAGATTTTCACAGGCATTACATAGCTTTTCTTCATTCATATTTATATTGATGAGGGTGTTGAAAATGTACACACCAACATATTCATGATTCTTTTTAGCTAACACTGAAATCAGACTACAGTTAAATTACAGTATATTCAGTCAAGTACAGTCATTTGCATTTAGTGATTTGGGTTCTTATAGTAGTTCTTCCTATATCATTCATTAAATGCAAAAAACAGACTCATTTTAGCAACACCTTGCACCCTCACATTTGATTTCATTTCTGTCTTCAATCATAATTATGATTACTGTTTGCTAAATTTTTTTTGAGTAAAATAGTTTGGACAAAATTAAAATCCCTTTCTAGTACATTATTTTTTCAAAACAAGTTCTTGTTCAGTGCTCCGGTCAAACAAAGCAATGAAATTGGTTTCTAACGTCTGGTGCCATGGCCAGTCTTATAATTTATGTTGTGATGCACCCCATACACTAGGTGTATGTGTGTATATAAAGGGTGTGAAGGACTCGCTGCTTCTGGTCTTGTGAATGGAAAGGTAGGGAATGGAATTGTCACTGGAACGCTGCCAAGGAATATGTCTCAGACCTGAAAGTGTAATACTTCACACAGAGCTGCAGACAAGTAGCAAACAAGTGAGTTAGAGGCTTTTGGAAGGGCCTCCAGAGGTTTTCACTTCGCCTGGAAACTTGGTATGACTGACAGTGAGAATACTTCTGGCTTTACTAAGCAGAGCAGTGCCTAAGCCCCAAACATCAATCAGTAAATCTTACCTTAGAAGAAGACTTACATAGGATTGCTGGAATTGTGTTGAATATACAGCTAACAATCTAGAAAAAGAGTTGACAAAATGGCATACCACAAAAATATACATTAGTCATAAAAAGCTATGAATAATCCTAGGGGACCTAATGGAAATCAGATATAAATAGGATAGTAGTCAAAATTCTCTAGGGGCAAAAACACAGCAGCATACGTAAGAGATGACATAAAAAAATTGTACACATTGATCATGTTAAACTAGCTGAATCAAGTAGGGGAAATTACCAAGTCCATACTGTTATCAGTGTAAACCATCATTGGTTATCATCATCAGTGACCATCATTGGTTAGAAAAGAATCCATGTTAAGCTCTATTAAATGGATTAAAAAATAACAACCACACCTTTCTAATGATGGATGCAATTACAAGAGTGTCATTATATTGCAGTGGATGAGATCAAAAGCTTGGTGATAAATGTTAGAAATATAGAAAGTATCAGAGTACTTTAAAACCAATTTACACAGTTCAAAATACAGGTAAATATTTTTTTAAATGGATTAAAAAATGCCTCTTTTTTCATTCTGCAGTTATGAAACTCAAGGAAAAAGAAACAGAAAAATAAAAGTTGTGAAAATAAATACAACATTTCATTATTTTTAACTCAATGTGGTATTCAAGCCAGTAGCTTACAAGTAGTTCAGACAGGACATGAACGTGGTTGGTAAATATTTAGGTGGAAAGAGTAATTAAAAGTCATTAAATTATGATCAGTTTAGATCAAGCTTCATATGTAAGTATGTTCTCCTAGTTATACTCTCCCTCTATTTGAAGCACCTTGTGCTACTACTTTAAGGATGGGAAAAGAGGAAGGCTGTGCAGCAAGACATGATTTGGAAAGATAATCCCTATAGGAAATTAAGATGAAATATGATATCTCTTTAGATAACATCTTGAAATGTCATCTACCTTTGTATTTCCTTTTTCTGATTTCAAAAGAGATATCTAGCCTCTTCTAGCTTCCACAGCAACATATAAATCAGAGTTGTCAACACAGAATTGCCAAATCATCTTTGCCTGTCTACTTTTAGGCACCTTTTGCTATGGTTTACTCACTGCAACATTGTGCTGCTTTCCAAATTTAAAAAGCCAAGAATACTATTCAATACTATGGAAATAACACTAAAGAGCACTACTGTCTCTTTTTGTTAGTTCAATGAATGACAGAGATTTGTTTTATAAATAAAAGGAAGCACCCTATGCAGGTATTTTTGCAGGATCTTTGAAGCAGATGTTGTCTCTAGAAAAAAAAGAAAATTAGAAATTTGTATATGACAATAGTTGTTTGTTCATCTGTTTGTTTGTTTGGAGAACGTAGAAGATATGTTTGCCTTTAAACATTAAATTAGAGGACATTAAAATCTGGGTTTGGAAATCTGGAGGAAGGCGAAAGGCTATTTTGACTGGAACTCCTTAAATGAAACACTTGCATTTAGAAGAAAAAGTATCAGCATAAATCCACGTTATTGCATGCAATTCACCTGAAGTGCTTCCCACTAAACAAGAGGAAACAAAATTTACTTAAGTGAGGAATCTCCAGCCCTGCACTATCCCACAGCTATGAAATTCATATTTGCAATTTGCAACTATATTTCTTTGGGGTTTGCGTTTATGTGACACATGAACAAAAAAATCACAGTGCCATGCTCAGGTGCATTTAATTACAGAAAAGGTAATTTTAAAAAATATTTTTGGAACAGATTCTGTGTCAATTGTGTGATTTACATATTGTTGTGTCAGTCACAATGGAAAAATATTAATATCTTGCCTTCTGAAGCGGAAAAGTAGAAACTATGGTGACAGTAGCAATGCCTTGCAAACGGAACCTCATGTTGATTGCCATGATTATGCTACACATTAATCTACAAAACTTCATTATTCTTTTGCCTTATGCTGGTTAAGCAGGGTACATCGGTAAGATTATGCTCACACAAGTAGAAAGATAATAATGCCATATAATTATTGCCACACTTTTAATAACTCTTCTATGTCCCTCATGGATATATGGCAAGAAAAGAATACTATTTCCATTCTATTCATTTCAGTATTGTTTCTGATAGAAGATTTTGTGTAATCTCACACAGCTCTTTTTATGCAATTATGTGATGTAATTGCACTTATTAAACATTCTGCTAGTGCAGCCATTAGATAACCAAGAGACAAGCTTCATATCAACTTGCTGTACTTAGAACCTTCTAAAAACTGGTGATAAACCCAGAATCTTGCAACACATCTTTTTTTAACATGAGACTAGTTTTAACTGAAAGCAGTCTTCAAAGCATACACTTTGATGACTTTGCATAGGCCCTATTTAGAAAGAGGCTTGATATATCAGTGGAAAGATATGAGTCAATATATAAAACTCAAAGCCAAATGAGCACTAAAGCTGAATAAATTAATGGGAAATGAATCTGTTTTTAATTAAATCTGTTGGATCTGAAACACTTGGTCTATGTCTGACTGGGATAGTTGTCTTTCATAGCAGCCTGTACGATGCTTTGGATTTGTGGCTAAGACCGTGTTGGTAACATATCAATGTTTTGGTGCTTGCAAACAGTACTTAAACAGTGTCAAGGCTTTCTCTTTTTGTTACTCTTCTTCCTGCCTATCAAGCATGAGTGGGTAAAAGGTTGGCAGGAAACATAACTGGGAGAAATAACCCAAACTGGCCAAAGGAACATTTAATATCATATGATGTCATCCTCACAAAGAGTTGGAGCAAAAACGTTTTGACTTTCAAGAAGGCCGTTCGGAGACTGGCTAGATGTTGGTATGATTTCTTTTGTTTCATCTGTTCGGTGTCTGTACCCTTCCCTCTCCCCCTTTCCTTTCACATATTAATCTATCTTATCTCAAATAATGAGTTTTCTCACTTTTGTTCTTCTGTTTTCTTCCCTGATCCCAATAAGGGTGAGGGACCAAGCAAATGGCTCTGTAGAAACTCAGCTACTGGTTTGCATCCACCCATCACAACACTATTGAATCATATACCACTTATAATCTACATAATTCTGTGATCCTGGTGACTAAGAATCTTTATATGAACTAATTTGAATAAATTCTAGCTACCACAGCTGTGTGGCCTCAGAAATTCAAAACAAATATTTAATAGAAACAAAGATGAGGGAACAGAGATTAACTGCTGAGAACATATAGAGCCCCAGGTAAAAAGTATAAAAGTATTGATAAAGCATATCTGACTAAATTAATATAAATTATCAACATGCAATGACTAAAATGCTATAGTTAAGGAATAATGAGAAAGAAGTATAATTCGCTTTTTAAAAAGATATTTTTTTATTTTGAGTAAGCTGCTGAAGTCACAGTGTTATATCTGAAATCAGAATTTGGTGTCTTGAAATAAGTAAAATATTTCAACAACAAAATAATTATGTGATTTGGGTTCTGGTGTAATGATTCTATTCTTGCAGTGGTACACTCAAGGTTATATTTACCAGGTAATTAAAATATGCAAATTTAATATAATTCCACTTTGTCTTTCTCCCTTTGAATAAAAAAAAAATATTCCAGATTTGAAATATTACTGATTAACTGAAGATGGCATTACACTATCTTAAAATCTTTGCTTGCCTCTTAACTTGGTTTTACTTCTCATTTATCACTATTATCTTGTTATGTCATCTTTTTTCCCATAAATAAATTAACATGTTTGGCATAAGAATTTTGCTTAAATTTGTGTGACATCAAGATCCAAATGATCTTGTAACATTTTCCTTTAATTACCTCTGATGCGCCATTAGTTCTTCCTCCCTATATCCCTAAATGCTTGATCCTGTCTTTCATTTACCCTAAATTTTAGAAGTGAAGTCACAAGTCAACTAGATCTGGTTAGCAACCATTTGAAAGTCTCCTTGAGGTAGCATCAGTGGTGACATCTAACCTGAGCTCCCTACATAGGTACTCAGAGAACACTTTTCCATCACTCTCAAACCACGACAGGAAAACTGCTCCAGGTTTCTGGAAGTGGTTGTTCCCCATGCTGGGCTTTTCTGAAAAGCTCTGAGTTTTCTGCGGTTGAACTTAGATGTTACACTTGGAAAGTACCAATGGTACAATATAACTGATACAATTGCATGGAGGAAATAATAAATAGCTACATATTCAGCTGAATCATATTTTGGAAAAAGAAGAATACTCTGAATTGGCACTGATGTTACAATAAAATATCTGTCTGCTTCTTCCCAGGGGAATATATTAGATGAGTCTCCTCCAATTAATCTCTCTCCATGGCATTACACACAAGTATAAAATTTACTGTGAACGATCTCTGAGGCGATATTGTAAATCAGACAGAAAGAAATTAAGATTTCTGAGAAATAAATTGAAGTGACTAATACAGTTCTTGAGATGTGTAAGGGCAATGTGTGTGTGTGAGAAATACACGAATGCCATTATCTCTGTGGATTTTATGCAGTCCTCACAGTTTACAGATAAGCACCTATACCATAGACATAACTGATTAATTAATTCTTCATAGTATGTTTGCCCTTGGAATTTTCCCATAGATACTAACAAATTAGGAGCAAAAACTGTTAGCCGTGTCCATGGTCACTGTCTCCTTCAGCATCTCATGGACAGTAGACCAGGCACAGTCAAACTGGCATCCTGAGCGAGTCTGTCTGCAGTTGAGGAGGACAAGAACCTACATAAGGGTGTAGAGTCCTGAGTCACTGATGTTCCCTTCTGCCCTCAGCGCCAGAAATGAAACAAGGTAGATGTCTGTTGCTCCTGCAGGCAGTAACCACACAAAACTCTAGAGCTGTCCATCCCCAGCCATCCTCTGCTCTGAAGCTCTCTGATTCTTAACCTTCTTCCTATCACATATCAAAACAAAACCAAGTGAGATACCTGTAGCAAAACACCTTAGCTTTTGCTTTCTTTGTGGCCTGTTATATTTTCTTCCATTAATCTATTTATCTCCTTCTGTTTCCTCTTGCCTCTGTCATCTGTGTGTTTATGTACATACAAATTCAATAGTGTGCTACAAAGGCAAGCTCTGGCTTAAACAATTGTAAAGCTTTACCGTAAGAGTGTGTCTCAGAGCTCTTGGTTTCATTGTGTTCTGATACAGACAGTATGTATACTGTTATAAGTAGACTATCTTCTCACAGTGGAAATGCCACAGGGGTAGACAGCCACCTATTATCAATTCCATCTTCCATCTCAGTCAACGTGCTTGTGTGATTGAACATCTGTTTTAAAAATCAGTGTGGTGCTTAACACTTCCCAAGTGAAGTTTGACGCACTGATAAGGTCACTTGCACCTCAGCAGCTTCTGGACATTGGATACGAATGCCTCCTCAGAGCTCCACATCACTGGGGGCGTGTTGAGAATAAACAGCAAAAGCTGAAAGGGATGTCAACACAAAGAAAAATAGCAGTGATGTTCCTGACAAGGATATTAATCATGAGGATCAATGTCAGGAAATAGCTGGAAAAAGTCAAAAGAGATCAGGCATAAAGGAACAGTTTGATAGATTTATCTTCTCCTTTAGAAAAAAAACCAGAGAATTAAAAAAACAGATAAGGCATTTTATGATAACTGAACTTTCCTTCAGAGCTAAATTAAAAAAAATATATATATCCAAAAGGAATATTCAAGTTTTACTCAAAATTTTAAAAATGTACTTAATTTTCTTCTGGAGTGCCCTGTGAAATGGCCGTTTTTACCTATCATATTTTGTAGTTTAACCCCATGTGTGTGGCTCAGTCGCACAGAAGAGCTGCTCAATGCTTGATCTTCAACGGCATGAGGAGAGAAAAGTTTAAAGAGAGAAAATTCATGAGTGGCGTTAAAAACAGATTAATAGGTAAAGCAAAAGCTGTACACACAAGCAAAGAAAAATCAGCAGTTCATTCACCACTTCCCAAAGGCAGACAGTTCAACAATCTCCAGGAAAGCTGGGCTCCATCCTGCATAACAGTGACTTGGCAAGACAAGCACCATCATTCCAAATGTGTCTCCCTCTTTCTTCTCCTTCACCGAGCTTTTATTGTTGAGCATGATGCCATATGGTCTGGGATATCCTGCTGGGCAGCTGGGGTCAGCTCTCCTGGCTCTGTGCCCTCCCAGCTTCTTGGGCACTCCCAGATCACTTGTGGGTGGTATGAAAAGTGAAAAAGGCCTAGACCCTGTATGAGCACTGCTCAGCAGAACCTAAAACGTCCATGTTATCAAATTATAAACACAGAATCACAGAATCAGAGAATCACAGAATGTCTAGGTTGGAAGAAACCTTCAAGATGATCGAGTCCAACCCAGCCCTAACACCTCAACTAGGCCGTGACACCAAGTGCCACATCCAGTCTTGGTGACTCCACCACCTCCCCAGGTAAATCATTCCAATACTTTATCACCCTTTCTATAGAAAACTTTTTCGCAATATCCAACCTATTGGATGCAGCTTAAGACTGTGTCCT
>VXBC01013304.1:6387-64063 GCA_013399945.1 Ploceus nigricollis
GGCAGAGGGCCCCCCCTGCCCGCCGCACCGCACCCGGCACCGCGCAGCGCACTACAGCACGCATTACATCACCGCCTTTGTGCAGGGCTGAGCCACCGCGCGGCTCGGGGGAGCGCTGCCAGAGCTGCAGCCCCGCATCCATCCCCCAAACCGCACGGAGGCAGAAAAAGAAGCGATTTGGAGTCACGTCAACCTTCCTCTCCCCGCACTGCCGAAAATCCTCCCCTTCTGATCCCTTTGGGATATTTCATTAGAAAGAAAAAGACCCTTAGCACGTTTAGCTTTATGAACGGATTTCAAACAAGAATAAACAGAAAGGATTTTGCAGATAGTCACGACTAAGAAAGGGAGATTTCATTCTTCATTTATCAAATTTGTTCTAGCAGATTATCTCCTTCAGATGACAAAGGCAAGCAGCCTGAATCTCATTACAGCTACATTTAACACAGCTACTGAAGTACGCAAATTTAACCTAAATCAAGGCTGGGTTTTCTTCGTGAACTCCAATTTACTCAGCGCCTACGTTACTGGAATGAGAAAAGATTAACATCTTGCTTTCACTTTCTTCCATTTCTGCAAACAGCTACATGTTACTATAAATGCAGCATGTGCACTTTCACGACTCTGGTCAGAAGCACAGTCCCAAACTCAGCACCCAAATCCAGCATTTCTCAGCAGCTCACCTATCCTCAGTCATGAGTAAATAAGTTTCAATCTCATTTTTATTAAGGGTATGTAGCATATGCAATACCAAGACAGACAAGACAAAGCAAGCAGCTCCCAGTGCTATTTAGGACAGAAATCCGTACACATCATGTTCCAAAGACATTCAGTAACTGTTTCTACAGCTTTAATAGTCACATGCATCATCAAACAATTGGAATCTATTACAATAATGTTTCTTACAATTAATTACATTAATATTTCTTTGGGAACAACAGTTATTTGAAAGTAGGGGTACTGCATTGTACTCCTGAGTCCACTAATCAAATTCTCCTTCAACTTAAAAAAAGATCATGTATGAAATATTGCTCAATTTATAGACCAAACTAGTAAAAAGCTAATATTTAAACTTGACTGCAATCTACTACTTCCTGCTACTTGCTAGCACAACAAATGCAGCCTAATAGTTGTGAGCATTCACTACTGCATGCTCAAATTTTTAACACCATAACTATGGATGCTTATCTGGTTGCTCCCACTGAAGTAGCAAATATAGTTACTCTTCTGCTAGCACAGACAACAAGTATTCACCTATCAGCTTTACCCTTCAGTTTTCTAGAGCATGGATAATATGAAGCTGCTATATGCCCAAACTATCCAGCCATTCACCTCCATAACACTAGATACCTGCTAGATATCAACACTAGCAAATGTTTTCCCATATTATCTTATTTCAGTAGAGGGCATTCCTCACAGGGGCATGTTCAAGCTCTTCTGATCCGTGCCTTTAAAGAACATGCTGAGACTTACCAGGCATTATACAGTATCCTATAGATACCATGTGATACAATCTGCAAATCAGGATAATGACAATGATTCAACCACTGGAAGTTACAGTATTTTAATTAAGTTCACAAAACTGGCCTAATTTAAGCTCAATTAAAATGGGTTTGTTGGTCTTCTATTACACTGACTCACTCTACAAAAAATTCTAAATGCATATGATTTCCTGGAAAAGCTCTTTGAGACAACAATAGGAGCTAACATTTTAATTGCATTAAAAAGCAGCAAAGTACTTTGGCATGTGTATGAATCCATTACTTCAGAAGTCTACAATGTATTTTAAAAGCACTAGGTAAGATTTTAACAATGCCTCTGCCTTCGTGTCTTCAGTTCCTGACATCATTATAGATTCACAAAGTTGTCTCTGAAGATTTTAAACTCTAAAACCAATTAGCAGTCCATAGGTGTACTTCTAAGTGACCTAGCAAGCTTAATTAGAAATATTAACTTCTGTAGAGTAGAACAGTAACAAAAGGAGAATTAGGTTTCTCTAGAACTGTTTTCATCTTTCTTATTTACACACCCAACCCTTCTCATCCCATTAAAACAGAAGTTTATGGCATCAGTACAGCAACAGTTGCTATATTGTTTAGTTTGGCAATTTTTTTTTTTGCACATTATTAAATAAGAAGCATTCTTTACTAAAGCGCTTTTGGTACAGAGCCACTTTTGTTGTATAAAAGTCATTCTTACTTGCTTTTGAGCTCCAATACCCTCACAGGCAATTCAAATTGCCAACTCTCATATCTACTATTACTTAAAAGAAAAATCCTGTGATATTAACTCATGTCAGAGGTTTACTGAGTCTTTTTTTGCCTGGCAGCTATTGTAAGCTTGAATAGGAAGTAGTATCATATAATTTTTCAGCACAAGCCATTTTGGTGTAGACAGACAATGAATATATTTGGGACTCAACACAGGAGGAAGCGTGCTGAGTCTGACATTATATACCAGAGCACAGTTAGACTGCAAGGCCTGGACTACAACTTCTCCACGACAGACTCCCCCAAAAGTTTTCATAGCTGATACATCTAACAGCCTCCTTTTTATGCTTCCCTAACTCAGCACAAGTGTATACAACCAGCATCACGTGATACATTTGATATTTAAAAACGTTCTTCCCAAGTCCTTTCTACATGCAGACCTCCTGATATACTTTATCCTCACTACTGCTGCATCAACCCAGCTCATGCTGACGACAGGTCAGTTCATTGGCAGTACCTGACTATAAGGGTAATAAAAGCAGATGGAGCATTTTATCTGCTATCCATTTACATGTACCAGGAGGACTAGTCCAGAAGTTACTGAACAGAACCTGAAGTATATGTACAGCAGTGCGAGATGTCTGGAGACCCTTTCCTCCAGCAGATGCTTTGATTCAGTGTATTTCCATTCTCACAAGAACCAGAAACAAGACGTAGTCCATTACCACACATAACTCAGTTGTATACAAATTTATCCCAATTAGCTAGAATTAGTACATTTCCAGTGTCAACTGAGTTCTGAATTCAGTAACTGAGCATCAAGCACAAACTCTGTGGCTTCTAACCCTTGAAAGAAGGAGCAGCAAGCAAGCTAGCAGGGTATGTTAGTCAGAATACTAATACTATCAGCAGCAACAAAAATGCCCTTGTTTCAAAGCAGACCTAAAGTTGGTACTATCATCTCAATATCTGTGGAAAGCAATTATGAAGTACTTGAGACTTGTTAAAAGCAAAACTTTGAACCAACAGGACTTACTCTGTCACTTATGCATGAAATAATGATATGCATGATAACATTAGGAACCTAAGTTACAGCACTCCAATGCAGCATCTCTGCTTGCCTTCTTCAGAGCTTTGTTTTGTAAAGGAAGTTCACTTAAGATTCAAAATCAACAAAGCTGAAGTTTATTTGGATTTATGAGAAAATACCTTGAATGAGTCCAAGAGAGTTCTGAAACAGGGCCAATATCAGAAGCTTAAGTTGCCTACCAAATGTGAGGGTTGCTGGCAGATGTGAGATAATCCCATCCTTACAGAAGGTCTGCTTTTGACCTCTTTGGGTAACTGACTGCCATTAAAATCACTTTTCAAATGTCTGTTCTTACATCCAGATTTTTTTGAACTGTCATCCATCAGGCTTTTGGCTCAATGACTTTCTGTGGATATAAGTTCCCTGACCTTATCAGACTGTTTTTTACCTTTCCAATTTAGAGCATACTATTCCACATTAAAAGGCATTGGTATTTAAAAATTTGATTTCTCATAAAGGCTTCCAATTAAATGTGACAGTCAAGTTCATCGTGATTTCCTGGGTTTTGTTGCTCTTGAATTGTTTGAAATGGCTTATGATTCTGGACAATAGCCCTTTATCTCCACCGAATATTTGCTTTGCTATATCCAAATAACTGACTCACTCTTAGATTAGAGTTATAGCAAGAAAGAATTGCTACAGAGCCTCTAGATAGAAGTAAAACTTTCCAGTCTGCTTCAATTTCACCAGTTCAGCCCAGTGTTGCTACCTGGTAGTTTATCAGCACCTGCCAATAGATTACAACTGAATTGAAGGCTTCATTATACCACACACTCTAACTTCTTCTATCAAACATATTAATACAATATGATACAGATAGGGCAGGCAGGAAATAAATATTGGCAGCTAGTGGACAAAGATTTAGAGGAAAGTTACTTGTAGTTTTCTAAAAAGGAGGTAATTCATAATTAGCATTAAGACTTAACCATTAAAAGCTAACTCAGAAGTCCACTATGTAACTAAAATATTTTAATTTTTCTGGTACAAACATCTGGTGCAAACAGTTATAGATAGCTCATGAAATGGTTGTGGGGGCAAATGTGTGCACACATGCACTGGCAAACACCAAAAGCCAAGGAATGGGCTCTGTCAGGTTCCATGCAACTGCACTGTCATGAGCATAACACAGCAAACATTCCCTTTTGGTGGCAGTGCCAGCTTAAGCCAAAGTTTTACAGTAATTACCAAAAGCAAGTTGGGGATTCTTAGTTTGATTAATCAGTACCATGTCAGTAGTCTACTATTACCATGTTAAGTCAAATATCTGTAACTCACTTTACATATTACATTGTTAAAAAAAAAGTAGGCTGAATCACTCATCTTTGTCTTCCTTAGTGGACAGACTAACAGTTACTGGTCAACATCAGGGCACTCCATCCACATGCGTATGTGCACCTCCAGCAGGAAGGCACAGGGATATCAACAAAGTGACTGCCTATAATTAACACATATGCCTGTAACAGATCACACAGCAAAAGATACATATAATATGGACTTTTTTTAAAAAGTCCCTTATGCTTAAACTGACAATCAAAAAAACGAGAGAAAATATGGTCTGCTTATTCAACACATGCCTGGTATCTCTGCACACTGATAAAGTACAGTAGGACAGCAGTGCATTAGTGAAGAGCTGGTTCTAGTAACTGACCATTGAGCTAATCCAGTTCTGAAATTCCAGCCCATTAAACACACAGCAAATTAGTTACATAAACCAACTGCACCCATATATTTCTATTCAGGGGTACCACACATTAGCAGCTCAACTGAGTTTGGATTTTAACATACTGTGGCATGCCCAGTATGGTACCTGTAAAGTTAACTGTATGTCATATGCCAGCTAGAGTCTTCAGCTGGGAAAGATCTTCAGTGGCTCTCTTTGTTTCCAAGATGATATGCTTAGCTCTTTTTAAGGGAATCATCATGGAAACCCTGCATTACAATAATATTAACCTATAGCAGACAGGAGCACTTGTCAGAAAGCCACAGATCAAATTACAAAGGCCAGAATTACTGCATATCGCCAGTCAGCTACAATGCCATCCTCTGAATTCTTCACTCTCTAGAATAGCAGCTTTAGAGCAAGAAAACAACTGGCTCAAAGATCATCTTTAAACAAATAGTTGTCAGGTGAGCAATGCTATTTTGACACAGGCAGCCATTTGCTTATCTGTGTACATCCTTTATCTCTAGAGTCTTCTTCCTTTACTTGGAAGTGGTATTCGCCCTGAACACACCACAGGCATTCCTTCTTCATAATGAGTTCAGTATCTGCATTTATGCTCCCTTCAGTGGATGAGTAATATTACAAGCACACTATTTTGATTGACACCTAATACCATAGCTGCCATTATCACTTACATCATACTAAAACATGAAGTGTTACCCACATCTATTTGGAGAGTAAAAGAATACAGAATTGCTTTGACACATTGTCAAGCACTGTCAAGATTCACCCACCATAGCTATGTTTTCTGTTTCTCCATCTTACAAGGTCATTAACTAAGAACTAGAGATGATTTTACCACATTATAGCTACACATTCAATTTCATTTTGAGTATTATACAATAATATGCTAGTACAACACAAAGTTCAAGAAATACTCAAGTGACTTACCATTTAGAAGTATCAGTATGCCAGTTTTTTGTTTTGCATCCCATTTAAAAGAACACATTGTTCATACCCCCAGAGACTCAATACGTCTGTGGCCAACAGAATGGAGAAGCTAAACAGTGCTTGGGAACAGCAGCAATTTAAACCCTTATGCCTTATCAGGAAAAATGAATCCCTATTTCAAAACACTCAGATTTGAGTTCAAGACCCCAGTAAATTTGATGCAGTTTCCATAAATGCTAGGTTTCTATCTTCTATTTCCAAGTCAAAACATTTTTCAATCTTGTTTGAGCAGTCAGATGAAAAAAGGTACTGTACATGTTCCAAATCCAAGTCATCTTTGTCAATGAGTATCTTCTGCCTGTACCCTTTGCTTGACTGTCAGTTTGCTTAACAGTTGCTCTGCCTGGATTTACTACCAAATAGGCTTTGACAATGATTGCTATTTAATCCTATGTAATACCCAGATGCAACTGTTCCCAGATCAGAGGACAGTTTAAAAACACCGTCTCCTTCCTGGCTACATACAAGCCTGGAGACATGTGCTAGAAATCTTGTAACTGCAAAACTCAGTAATAGAAAGGACCACTATTGTAAATAACAGCTGTTAATCTTTTGTGTATTTATCTGTGGCAAGAAAAGTGTTATTATTATTGTTATACATTTCCTTACTCCTTATCTAAAATTTCAGTTTAATAAACTGAACTTTCTAATGCTTTTACTTTAGGCAATGACATTCCAATAAAACTGAATACTAGAGTTCACCACCTGAGTGTCTGGACTTAAGCCACCCACCACTAACAGCAAAACACGCCATGTAATTCAAACTCAACAGTCAACCCACTCATCTTACACAAGCCTACTACTCCAGTTGTAGAATCTGTACACTAGCTGGATGTCCACTAACAATTCTCAGTTACTACTGCCACCTTTAGAACTGTCAACTTCAAGGATCTGCAGTTTTTTTTTGTATTTGGATCAACTGTAAATTTAATCTTATGATTTGTTTTTATGCATTATATGATCTAGATTTGTTACTCAAAATACCTCAGTGTACACGAGAACTTGCTAGCAAGAAGATCCTGTGTAAGTATATAACTAAATCTAAAATTATTTCCTTAATCATTTCATCTCTGGCTATATTTACTTGAAATAGATTCCTTCAATTATCCCTGAACATTCTTACCCCAGTTTCTGAAATGCTTATCCTCCTGAAAAAGATACTGCCATGATCTAAGGTCAACATACACACTACCTTAGAAAATGAAAACTGAAGTTAAATATTTTAAGTTCATCCTGATCACTAAAACACAAAAAATTCCTTTCCAAAGCAAAACTAAAAAAAACCCCTACCAACACCCCAGTATTCAGTCTAGTTACTACTCTAAGATATAAACCAATAACCTGCACAATTATTAACTGGCTGATAAATTCATCATTTCAACATAAGACATAGCTAAGATTTAGATAACACTCTCCATCAACAATTTAATTAAGAACAAACTAAGCATTAGTAGGGTGAGTAACAACTTGTGCCTACAGCACCAGATGATAAAACGTAAGATAAGAGTGAACAACAAAATATTCTGTCTGACTTCGCCTTAAAGATAATGTTTTATTCTTTCAACATCTCTAATCAAAATTCAACATACCTGAATAATATAACCTATGGATTTAAACTTCTTAATGCCATCTAGGAGAATGAGGGATTACTGCACTCAGACAAAACAAACTGGCTCATTTGGGTGGCTCAAAGGACAAAGGTCAAAGACAAAACATGAAAAACAATGTAAAAATTTCAGTCATTTCCCAAGAGTGACACATGTGCTAGCACAAGAAATCCAGGCCATAATGGAAGCATTTCAGGCAAACTGACTCAATGTCTCTATTCCACTTCTCTACTCCAGGACAGCTCTTGTGAAGTGCCACATCTTATCAGGCTACAGTTTAAGCCCTATTCACAGGCTGCTGTCTTAATGCTTCAGGAAAAGCAGAATTCTGATTTGGCCTCTGCATTATCTAAGTTACCCAGTTTACACCACGGAAAAAAGTAATATGCTTATTTGCTTTCAATTAGTCACTGCCACTTCAGTACTTAAAGAACTCAAAGACATTTAAGATGATGACCTCAAATTAAGACAGTTTTTTCTCTCACATTGTTCTGTGGAATACTACTGCTGCACTGTACAGAAGTATTTTGGCAGACAAAGACTCCAGCCTCCTGTCAGCACTGGTCTTCCGCAGACTTGTTTAACAACTTATACAGCAAAATTAAGAACAAGCCAGATAATTCCTGCATACATTTGCCAATACTTTGCAAACTCTGCCTTTGGTTTCCAGGACTTCCAAACAAAGCAGCATGATTTTGTTAAAGCAGTTAACAGCATATTAGCTCATAAAAAAGAAAATTGATATAATTAAGAAAAGCCTTTTTTAAGCAAATCAAGAAAGAATCTCCTTCTACTATTTTCCTGTGCTCATCATGTAGCAGAATGCTTCCTGATGCACGTATCAGAAAGTGTGTCACTGGCAGTCAGCTACACAAAGGGGAAAGCATTTGATCTGTGTCACAGTCAGCGTGTCAATCCACAGCACTAATACCTTTCCCAACCAACCTAGGCCACAGCCTGTCCTAGCTGAGGGCCACCACAATTCCATGTCAGTCTACACGAAAAGAAAACTAATAAACCCCTCATTCTTCTTCAGGAAATGAGAGTACAAAGGAAACCAACAAGGAATCTCTTTCAGCAGTTTCCAGACAACATGCCTCTAACATGACTCAGGCACTTGAAAGAGTGTTTTACCACAAAACACTGCTCCATACATCAGCAATTACTTCAGTAAGACTATGCCAACTATGCAAGCAATTCAACTTAGAACAGGGTGCCAGGGTTTAATGCTGAACATGAATGCAGCTCACTGTGACAGGCCAGTAAGTATCTGTGTAGTACTACAGCTGGCCTTGCCAACATCATGTGGGCAAACCTATCAAAGAAACTATTCTCCCCCAAATAATTGGAAAAAAAAAAAAGAGAGAGTCTAATACACACTACCGAACTCCAAGCTAAACACGGATCGCATAGCAAACTCTTTCATTTGCAATGGCAGGCACATTTGGGCCAGGCCTGCAACTATTCATTTCTACCCAGCAACTGCCTGGCACAGCCTGGGTGCTCACACCATAGGGACAGGGAGGAAGGAGCCCAGCTGTGTCTGCCTGGAACCCTGAGAGACCACCACCAGCCGCTCACTCACCCCTCAGTACACACAGACAAATCTCCAAGGCACAAATCCACATCCTGTTGCAACAGCCTGCACACCCAGCGAAAGCAGCAGCACACGTGGTGAAGCTATAAACTGACCACTGCCCTCATTTTCTGTATCCTTTCATAGTCTCATCCCCATGCTAGTTTTCTATTTTTTCTTGAAGCATCATTGCAGTATTAAACCATCAAGTTAGAATTTACTCTATCTTTCCCAATAAAATTTCTAAATCATTCTTTTTAGTTTACATGAGCATGTAAGAGAGAATTGGATTTGGGGGTAACAGGTACACTTTTTACTAGACATAGAAACAATTCTTATTCTGCAAATCTTTTTTTTTAATATTAAATTTTATTTGAATTTAATTCTCAGTACATTCTTGCTTAAAAACATTATATGTCAGTGAATATTCAAATTCCTTCAAATTCACCCTTTAAATGAAGGGAAGCTTGTGACTTGAAACAAGTAATCCAAAAATTCTCAGGTAACAAGGGAACCCGGAACATTTTAGGACCCTGAAAGCCAAAGCAGCTCCCACTGGCTCTGCATAACATGGATCCTGGCTCCTGGCTCCAAACACAGAATGGCTCAGATTGGAAGAAACCTTCAGAGGCTCACAGCTCTCCTGCTCAAAGCAGAATCAGCTCTGAGGTCAGACTAGCTTGCTCAGGTTTTAACGCAGTTGAGTCTTGGAAATCTCCCAGGGCCATATTCCATAGCCTCTCTGGGTGACTTCTTCCAGAGCTCAATTACCCTTGTAGTGAAAATCTACCATGTTTCAGCTCATGAAGGTTTCTTGTTCCTCCCACCATATGTATAAAGAACCTGATTTCTCAGTTCCCTGTTTCTTGGTTAGAAAGTTATGGTCAGGTATCCCTGAAGCTGCCTGGTCTCCAGATTGAACTTCAGCCTCTCCGCACATGGTAATGTGTCCAATGCAACAATGTTGGTGGCTCACCAGCTGGATTTAACACAATATTTCAGATAGTGAATACCGTGTGAAAACTGATAGTCTCAATCTACTAGCTAACTTCCTGTGGACACAGCCCAGGAGACTGTTACCCTTCCTCACTGCTAGAGCACACTGCTGGCTCATCTTCAGCCTACTGTCCAACAGGACAGCCAGCAATTTCTATAGAGAGCTGTTATCAACCACCCAGTCCTCACACTGTAACAATCCGCTTTTGGTTGATCCTCTCCTCCCTGAATCCTCTTTGTAGGTACAAACACCTGGTAGATCTTTGTGGTGGAAAAGAAGGCTTTGAGGAACTCAACCTCTGCATCAGTGGAAACTAAACCACCCACCCCACTCAGCAGCAGTGCTTTTTCCTTTTGTTAATGTTGCAGCAGCACTACTTGTGGCCCTCAATGTCCACCTCCTCTTTCAAGTCTAGCTGGACATTTGCTTTCCTTTGCATTGCAACCTGGCATTTTTTCTGCAGATAAACCCTTAAACTTTCTTGGACATCCCCTACTTCACTGTCTCAAGAGCCTTCCCCTTGAACTGATTGCTCCTAAAGTCTATTTTATCTTTTGACCTGGCAAGGAAAGTACAACATGACCATTTCATTGTGCATGGAGACATTACTTGTTGCTGTTCAGTTTCCACAACCTGTTCCAACAGTCCAAATCTACAGACTAGCTTTTGATGGTTACCACTGAGCACCTAGAAATTTCCTAAATGTATTTCTCATTGTTATATTCTTATTTGCTCAGCCAGAAACAAGCTTATGCTTAAAACAGGGAACAATTAGAGGAAATGCTGAATCATCTCAGAAAGCCCCATGTATTTATCACATTATTAACCTTCCTGTTAAAAATCCAGGTGATTGCAGCAAGCTGTTAAAGAGACATAGATAGATAGATAGATAGATAGATAGATAGATAGATAGATAGATAGATAGACAGACAGACAGACAATATTGGCAATAGACTGGCACAGTTAAATGCCAACAGTATCACAGGCCTATAAATTGATCTCTGAAAAAAAAGTGACAGAGGAAACACTAGCATTGTAAACATATAAAGATCTAAAAATTCTTTTATTGACCATTAAATCATAGCAATGCTTTCAACAATTAAATTTTGAGCTAATCAGTCATCTAGTTCAAAACTGTAAGGTTGTAGTAAAACATTACAGTTTTACTAGAATTATTTACTCCTGTCAATGGAAACCCAACAGCTCAGCCACTTGCATCCACTTCCCTTTAGTAATCTTCTGCCAAAGGTTAACAGAGAGAATGTCAGCTCTCTGTAATTTCAAACATTCTATCCAAGAAAATTGGCCAGTCCTGGAGGTGCACGTATGAAATGTTGTTTGTGACCTTTTTACATATTTCAGTATAACAAGCCAAAAATCCAACAGATACAGTCATAGCCTGTTAGGGGAATTGTAGTGAATTTTCAGACAAATAAGGCATTCTACTTGGGAGGCTGAGAAATACAATAAGCATAATGGATGGTTAGATGAAAAGTGCTTTGCTTGCAAACTACAGCCCACAATAAATCATCTTTCCAGGAACACATCTATCTTCCCTGACTGGAAGCAAAGTAAAACAGCTTCTAAAGGGGATTTTGCCAACTAGGTGAAACTACTTTCTTCTTTAAATAAGGACTACTGAAGTCAGGTGCTGAACTCATAATTTGTTTTGGTTTTGACCACAGTGACTTCTACTACTCCTATGTGTAAAACAGCAATAGTAGACCAAGAGGGATCAGTTGTGATACTGCCATTCCTAATTAATCAGCACAGGTATCACAGAAAACAATTTCACAAATACTTCTGCTTATTATAGCAATATTGGCTATTATGATTGCGATAGGTTTAGCTGCACTTGATTCAAGTGGTTTGACTTGCCAACACAGGAGAGAAACTTCAATTCAGTGTTGGGAAAATCCTTCTGTATTGCAGGTGAGCAAATACCCAAACTAATTTATATCTGGCAGGCTTGATTATCACAGAGAACACATGGTAATGGACTTTACGTTGTAAAACCCTTCAAAACACTACCCATGAAAAATTACTTATACCAATTTTTGGAAGTCAGTTAAGTAATACTATTAGAGTTCTGAATATTACAAAAATGTAATGTTTCACATTACATTTTAATGTAATGTTTCCTTTCACTACTCAACTTTTTGCATCCTCTCAAGAGATCATCTTAGCATAAAACTTCTCAGTATAGTTTTTTAAAGGAAGCTTTTTCCATCCTGGGGCAATCCCTACAGTGCAGTAACTGTAGGCTCTGGCTCAAAGCAAAGGAAGGGAGCTCTTCTCCCTTACTCCAATGGCTCTGTTACAGGGGTTTTTACACTGTAAACTGCCAGTTAAACAGAGGTAGTCACCGGTATCTGCATTCTGCTTACCTGATTTGACGAACTGATCCATTTCAAGTCTACAGAAGTCTAATGACAAGCCAACAGATTACACTATCCTCACCTACAATGCTCAAGTGATGGGGGACTAAGCAGTTTAGCTGCATTCCTTGAGAACTGACAGCTAACTACTGGGTCAGCTCTGCACAACAAACCTGTCTGTAAAAAATAGTATCTTTGTTTAATGATGAACTTTCAAGTTAGGCACCTCCAACTTCTGTATACTTGAAGCCTTCTATTTCAGCAGAAAAGTTTCCACTATCTAGCTTTCCTCTTCATCCACTTGCAACTAACCTCATTTAATTTCCTTTCCATTAAAATGACAATGATTCGCATTAAGAAGGTCAGTCCACCAAGTCAGTCACAAACATTTATTTTACTTATTTTTTAAAAAATCAATTTCTTCTGCCATTGAAATGCACCTCTCTCTGCAGGAGTTATATAACTGGAAATATGATTTCTGTCCAGCTAAAATCTTTTCAAACATCAATATCAGACCTGACTTAAAAATGTGTTGATAACAACTCATTTTCTAAAACCGGTTTGCCAACTCTAACAATGCTATAAATGCTAACCTTGTTTCTCACATTAAATGCTTCTAGCACCCTGAAGCTTAAGCTTTGGTTAATTGCATTTAGATATTATATGATTCTGTAAATATACACATTATTTAGCCATCAGAAATATTTTAATTGGGCTGAAATAGCCATTTCTTTTCTATCCCATTGAGGTGACATATATTTAACACTGAAAATTAACATCAGCCACCAGAACATGCTTTAAAGTAATGCTGTAGAATTAAAAAATGTCAAGTGACAATGGCAGGACTTTTTGTAATGCTGCAGTTGAATCTCTCAAGGATCTCAAGGATCTCTCTGCTTTTAAAGCTTCCTTTGTTTAATGTTTGAACTGTTTTTATTGTAAATTTCAGATCAAACTGCAATGACAGTGTCTCTGAATGTGTTTCAGGGAAATTAGCAAAAGTTTGTTTGTTTGTTTTAAACAGATAAGGAGATAAACTAACAGGAATGTCTAAAAGTTGGCTACCTGTGGCAAGAACAGAGGTGTAGTATAATAACACTTTATGACTTCTCCTCTTCCCCACTCTGAACCCAAAAAAAACCCTCTTGGCAAAAGGTATGCTTTGTAACCTTTTGATGAAGTTAAACATAAATTTCTGTGTGAAACTCCCACTCAGAAAAAATGAACTTATGACTAGAGGTAAAAATTATATTATCCAAGTTCTTTAAAGCCTTGAAAAGCGTACCATGCAGAACACTTAAAATGAACTTTGAGAGACTAATTTTGGAGCGTGAAATGCCAACCACAACATACAATCTAACATTCAGCTCTGCGTGCCTGATCAGTATGTATCACTAATGCTTAACAATTCTGTGTAGACTTACAAAGTTCTACATAATTCTTATCCAGTTATTCAAAGAAAATGTCCCAAACATGTAAAATTCTCTGCAAACATACCTAGAAATGTTCCACTATGCTTAACCAAATCTTAGGTTAAATTAAAAAAATTTCTAAGATAAAATGTCTTTGGTACCCTCTGCCTTATCAAATATTACCTCATGTTCAAGACGTAATATTCACGGAGTAAAGATCTGATTTTGTTTTGGGTTTTTATTTGTTTGGCTTGAGGGGGGCAGGAGGGGATGTGAGATTTAAGCAGAGAAAAGAATCTATAGTATTTTCCTATGTTTTTATGGCAGTAAAATACTGAACTTTCATGTACTCTTGGAATAATTTCCTAAGGTTTACAAAGGGATCCCTATTTTTCCAAGTACATAGTCTTCTCTGAACTATCTACTTTAAAGGACTTTTAAAGTCATCCAGAATGGGGTTGACTTGACAACTATGTAGACTCATTCCACATTCACCAATTAAGCACAAAGTACAGCCTGTAATGTAAATGCAGTTCTGGTGGTATCAGGTACATCAAGAGCCAAGAGGTCAGTTCAGCTTCTATGTGCAGCTCAGCTCTCAGCTGTGCCAGTTGCACCTTTTATTAAATTATGCATGTACTGTAAACAAGCCTAGGGAGAACAAATCTTTTTAGACAAGCTAACAGCAATGCAATCAGACTGACATGAGCTGAAAGATACTTTCATTTTTTTCTGATATGTCAGAGCACCCAACTCATGCCACTGCATCAATGGAAAAGGTTATCCAGTTAAAAAAGGACATCACAGTTCTCCAAAATAATTGTCAGTGATTGGACTGGTTGATTTTGTTCTTAATGCCCACTTATCAATTAATAAATTGGCGTTTTTTTAGCCCATACCCAGACTTTGTGAAATCCAAGACTCCTTAAGGCAAACAGAGGTTTGAAAAAAATATTTTAACTCCTGGAAGAGAGATATCAACTCCATATCCCAGCTTTCACCAGTCAACTGAGAGGCTCAGACCTGATCAAAAGCAATCCACAAAGCCATTTCAACATGACAAATTCTTACACAAAGATACATCTGAGTAAAAACAAACTCCATTTCAAGGGGTTCACATGAGAAACAGGACACAAGGAGAAACCAAACACCTACCTTTGAGCTTCACCCAAGTATAATCCACCCCCAATAGTTTCTATGTGAATTATTAGCAATTTTTTTCCTTGGCTTACCAACCATTGTATTGCAACTGAAAAACTTCTGAAATTCCACTGAGGGAAAAAAAATAATCATACTATATTAGACCTACAGGAATATTAATTTATAAAGGCTGGAAGATTTGTAAAACAAGTGCAATAGTGAATCTGCATTTTTCTTCACCTATAGCCAGAATGCACCTTTCAAGACACTGCTGTAAGTCATCAAGACGTAGATCTAATGATAACCTACATAAACTCCCAGCTGAACTAAATAGCCAACGATTCCTTTTAAGACAATGGATTTCACACAAAATTCTCTGATGTATGCAAAAATGAAAAGGCGCCTGCTTACAGGACACATTAAAGCCCGCTTGAAACCTAAATCCATTAAGACTGAATTTATGGATTATGAACAGGTGAAAAGCACACTTATAAACTTAGGATTTTGCACCTCTTGCCTGTATCTATCATTCTTTCTTATACATTCTTAGACTCAATTGATAAATAGCATTGGTTTACAAACTTCATTCTAAATGATTCTATTTAAACCCCACTGGGAATTCTGTTTACTAGTAACAACACATATAGAGCACAGAAGAAGAGGGTGCATAGCTTTTCTGTTTGTGTGAGAGACCTTAGAGCCCAGAAACATAGCAGTGAGATAGAGAACTCCAGTAAAAAACAGCAAAATTAAAAAAGAAAAAGTAAATATAAACCACCCAGATTTCTGCCAGGGAAAGAGTTGGGGTTTGGATATTTATCTTCTCTTTGTTCAAAAGTTTGTCTATAACACAAGCCAAAAAGCATAGGAAAGGACTTCATTTTTCCAGAACTGGCCACTTACGTACTTGACAATGTTACCACTGACTACTCCAGGGAGTTCCAACATCTCAACAGCAGCTCAACAACAGCTTTGTCACACATGCACCTATCAGCCAGCAAGACCAGCAGCAAGCTTAAGGTTAATCTTGCAAACACAAACCCGCTGGAGACAGTGAAGTCCAATCAGAGACTTCAGTCCTTTCCTCCTGTTTTGATATGTCTTTTCCTCCTGGTTTGGTATGTCTTTCACACTTGAATACATTCTGAACTGTTAGCATCTTCTACGGCTTTAGTTTATACAGCAACTGTATAAGAGCAGCAGCTGCTGTTTAGTTCATCCTATTTCAGTTTAATATATTTTTGTTTAGACTTAAAAGATCATAAGAACTTCTTTTTATTGCTCCTCTCATGATACAGTCAAACAAGAGTTTGCCAAACTAAACTATTTAGACATAGAGAGATTCAATCTAACTAAAGCTAGGCTGAAACAAGTAAAACAAGGCCTACCCTAGCAAACTATGCATAGGCACTGAATTGACCAAGGAAGCAGCCAAACAATTAAGATCTGGTTTCCTTGAAAGCCTTCCTTATTAATTGTCAACCCACTGTGACATCCCACCCGTAAGGGGATGGGAGTACCTAAGATTCATAGATATTTATGGTTGAAAGGAAGGCAAAAGTCAGAAGGTCCACAAAAACTTTAGAAGTTTTATTAGTAATTACACATTTGGCATGAAAATTGGTATGTTAGTTCCTGATTTCCAACATAAGCACATGGCAGCAGATTTTGAATAAAGAGACAGGGTGAAAGGGAAGAGAGATGAATTAGAGGGAGAGAGGGAGGGAGGGAGGGACAGAGAAAAGAAGGAAGAAAAAGAAAAAAAGGGATGACCAGTCCTGGCTTCAGTGTTAATCTAGCCTGGATGTCTAGAGTCCTGAGGACCACAAGTGCACAGACTTCACTCTTTTTATAGTTAAGTTTTCTCCACCCTGGAGATAGGTTTCTTGCTTTCTATGCAAATTCGTTATCATCACAGCACTTCTCTCTAGATCCTTCTGGAAATGGGTTGAAGGGCTTTTGAGATGGTCTTGGGTAGTCTTGATCCCTCCTTACAGTCCATGCCCCCTTCTCAACCTCATTCCCATGCCTGTAATGTACTGTGTGTTGTGTTTATCTCCTGAAGCCAGAACAAGGACGTTTGTCCTGGAAAAGTGCTGCCCTACCTCCACGTGGCCCCTTTCTCCAACCACACCCTGTTCTTTCTCAACAGTCCTTGGTTGGCTCCACAGCTACCTGGCTGTTGATGTTGATTTGTACTAATACACATTAGATACTTGCCCTTCTAGGCTTCTACAACTGCCTAGAAGATACACATTTCTACTATTGGTCTCTGAAGAGACAAATTTCTACTACTGCCAGACAATTTAAAGCACTCACAACACTGGTTCCTGTGGCTTTCACCAAGTTCTCACAGCGCTCCTAGATCATTTAATGTGTTGAAGAAAGTTGAGTTACTCTTAACAGAATCAGAGTTCCCTTCCCAGTAATAGGCTCACGCCTAATGTTGACATAAGCTTCCAAACACAATCAGAATTCTGGAAAATTTTATTTAGGCAGCTGATACACATATGCCACCTGATAAAGAACACCTGAAATTGTCAACCCAGCATATCTTGGTGCAGAAACTAAACACCACAACCCATACATTGGTTCAACTTTTCTTCTTGCTTCCCTACCCACACATTTTGTGTACATGGAGCAAATCTTGACACACAGATTATGATTTTTTCAGTTTTCCATACCACTGTGTAAGAGTTCAAGAAATTGAAAGCCAAAATGTCAAAAATTCCATGAAGACTATTCTCATTTTGAGGAACTTAAAGAGGCCATGAACTGGAGGCATAACAAATGGGTAGCGAAAACAAGAAATACTCCTTAGCCCCTCCTCACCTCTCCCCACACGGCAATTTCCATTGTCTTGAGTAATAAATATCTAATTATCAGCAGGAATAATCTTCTGTCTAACAAGTGTGATTATTATAAAAAGCTATCAACAATTTTTCTTTGATACACAGCCTAAGAAAGCTTAGTCATTTAAAGTGATGTTTAAACTGGTTTCAGCATAAAATGAAATGAGGAAGACATGAAAAGATCTTATCAGAGGGAATAAGGCTGTCCCAGCTCTCCTTTTTATTAATAAGAACTAGGGTACAGTTCTGGGTCACGAAGTACAGGACCAATGTCTTCTCCTTTTCTAATTCTGAATTGAAAATAAGGCTTCACATCCAAAAGAACTGTCTATGAATCATACACTGGATAAGCCACAACGCCAAAACTTTGTGTATTTCTCTCCCATAGCATTCAACAACATGGGAGCTACAAACTGCATCAGCCCAGAGCACAGGAAAATGAACAAGGCCAGTACTTGGACAGGATGCACATCCAAAACTGCACACAGTGGTAGTTATGCTGGTAGCAGCTGGCAGTGGCAGTGTTAGTTATGCTTCTGCTTTAATACAAAACATGCAAAATAAAACTGTTTTCTACTTCCACTTCAGCCTGGCAGAAATACAAAATTTGAGCTAAATTTCACAATTAAGCTTAACTGACATCACTTCACTTTTTTGTTTCATGCACTGGCTTGAGTAGCTTCCATATTAGTTTTCATCTGAAACTCTTTATTCTGCTTAGACTGTATTTACAAGTGGGGTTTCTCGAGTAAAAGAGAAATTTTTTTTCTTACTTTACCATACTGTTTGAAAAACAACCTAGCTTCAAAGAAACCCTGAAATCTCTTTGAAAAAAAAAAAAAAAATTCCCAAAAAAAACCCCCTTGGTTTTCTTCTTTAAGAAGAAATAGAGCCTCAGCCTCAGACAACACCCAACTTATTGGAGATACATTGTATAGGGAAAAAATTTCTCTGCTATTACCTGTCCCTGTAGACATATTTTCTAACTCATAATATTACTCAGATCTTCTTCTTTGCAGATTGTTGGCAGAATTTCAAAAGTGAGTCAGTCTCTTAAAATACATCTTGCATCACTGTAGGGATACCGTTCAAGAGTCCACTTAAAATTTACATGGAACATTCCTTCTAAAATCTATTTCCAGAAAGTTAATGCCCTTTGAGAGCAAAGCAAGTAGAAGTGTCACAACTACTGGCTCTCAAGGAGCTCCTAAGCACCAGGTAAAGACGTGCAACAATCCAGTTATCAACAAGCAATTAAACATGCCATTTTGAACATCACAAGTGACTTTTTGGAAACAGTTTTTTGCAAGATGCCTCTTCACTGCCATGTTCCTGCCAATTGCATGTCACATATTACTTCCACTCGACCTGATGATACTGAACTGCCAGATGCCCTAGTGTTACTTTCCATTTCTCAGTCTTGTCCTCTCATGTTACTTTCACCATATTCAGCCCACTGACAAACTCATGTGTTTTGGTGTTGGCTTCATCCCTTTAAGTATCTCCACTCATTAGTTAATGAAAAAAGAAAGAATATGCTAACAAACAAAGTGTAAAACCCCTAATAAAAGCCCTACCAATGTTGAAGGAACAAAATGGGAACACAGCTGGGACACCAAAGGTGCAGAAACAAATTAAAGCCAGTTGTCACTGTTAAAGTTATGGGAGACATGAATTATCAAGGAATCTTATCTAAATGCATCATTTGATAGAGTAATGGATTGCATGCTTAGCTGAACTTATTCTGAAGGATCTCACTCTAACAAGCATGGCTTACAAAGACTTTTACAGCAAGAAGAAATTTGTCCAACTCAACAGTGCTCCAGTCCTACAGTCTCTACTCCCCTCAATGCTCAGACAACCTAAGCTTTCCACACAATTAAACAATTCCGTTTTCACTACATAAGCAGAATGAAAACACCCAAACAAAGCCAATGTTCTATCTTCAACTCTTCTATCTACAGAGGAACTAAGAGCATCTGTGGACATTTTGCAGCAGTCAGTCAAGACTGAATCAGAAATACCTTCTGCATGCCACAAATAGTTCTATTCAAGGGCTGCAGCAATGCTTACAGAGGGCATCTCAAATATTATCAAGTCACAGTAAAGTCATCAACACAGTATGGCATTTTCAGATGTCCAGCCATCTCCACCTAAAATGAGATTCAACTGAAATATCTTAGAAGCTTGTGCAAGGTAAAATTCTTGGCTACTCACATAGCCCTCTACACCTGGAAGTCAAGCTTTCACATGAGCCTCACCATGAGACTCTTCCTCTGCTTAAACTGAGTGAAGATGCAGACTTTGGCTGATGGATCCCTAAGCTGTTCCAAAGGGCCCATGTTCCCAACGGCTCATTCCTGCCCCTACACTGCTCCCACTGTTGTGCCAACAGAAGTATTTGTGCAGCTGCATGATGAAAAGCAGCAGGGAACTGATCCAGCCAAAGAGTAATCTGCTGAAAAGATGGGGGTGTGGGGGGAAGATCTTATACTGACTCAGTTTTGTTCAAATCCAGCATGCATAGGAACCAGCATGAGTGGCCAGGAAGCTCAATCTGGCACTGTTTCTGAATTGCAAACTGAATTACAGCCTAAGGTGAAGATCCTTTTTATCCTCTTTCTCAGCAGGCTCTTTCTGCTGAGTGCCAAATCAGCTTTAAGACTTCTTGCCACCCTAAATTAGGAGAGCTGGTTTAGTTGGGGCTACACTCTTGTCTCCTCTGCTAACCAAATCCTTCCAACAGCTTTCCTGCCAGTGTCACAAAAGAAGGCTTTTGGAATGCTTTCCCCTGCAGGTGACTTCAGCTAGGATGTTTAACAATAATCCAAAAACAATGCTTAAAATTCACTTACAGCTTTCCCTGGCAAATGACTGCAACTATTCAACTTATGATAGTTATAGCTTAATTTTTGGAACTATGTATTGCTGGTACAAAGATATAATAATCAGCAGAAACCTTTATAATTTTTATTTAAGCCGTTTATTCCTCAAGTAGCAATGAAAAATTGCCAAGATTCTTTTTATTCCTGCAAAACTGAAAAAAGTGCTATGAAAGATAAGAGTAGATGACCAGAGGCTAGGGAAACTGATCACAGAAACACAATCTAAATGCAGGCCATCCAAGAGCCAAGCAGCATACAACTTTAGAAGACCACAATTAATACCAGGATGTATTGGGAAGATTTGAGAGTAAGTTTTCAACGTGTTGTAAAAACTTAATACAACAAAGCGTAAAGAAGAATCTTTCAAGACCTATGGGAAGAGCAGAAAAGGCATAAAATCTAGGGCCACATGCTTTCCCTATTTCTTTCCAGAATTACACCAAGGCTGCACATCACAAGGCCATACCCTGTGCAGTCCCCCTGGAGGACCTCAGATGGATGCTCTCCATCATCACTAGCTTGTGTGATCATCAGCAGATCCTTAGAGTCCTTTTACATACACAGTATCCCCTGTGCCACAATGTGGCCACCCAGAGCTGAATGCTTTGTCACATTGAGAGGAGAGGCACAGCAGAAGCTGTCCCCCTCAAGATGGAAAGAGAGCCAGGAAGGAGTAAGTGATGGGAGAAGAATGCAGTACCGGATGATGGTTCCCCTCTGTGACCAGTGCAGCCACCTCCCGTTGCTACACTCCTGTGCACCACCAGGAAGACAATCAGCAGCAGCCGGGGCAAGGGCTGCAGGTCCATCCAGGCTCCATCCAGGCAAGAGAAGAAAGTGCAATGGAAGCAGTGGATGTGTGGGGCAGGGCAGGTGAAGTACTTGAGGAGAGGCAGAAGAGGTCAAGCATGGAGGAGGTACCTGGAAACTGAAGGTGTTGGGGTGAGAGCAGATGGCAAATGTTGAGCCAGGCCTTGACAGAATTCTTGCTGCTCAGCAATATCTTGTGTGATGCCAGAGAGAGCTAGGTTGTAAAGTGGTGATCACTTGGGGTATTTCTGATTGTGGTTTGCTTCTGCCACATATTTTAAGCTAGCCTTAGGCTCACAAAGTAGTATTTTCAGTATTTCACAGGCACTACCATATTTCTCCAGTTTGCCTGTATTTACAAGTTACTGTGTAAGATAATACTTGACCTCAGACTTGTATTCTTCTGCTTCACATGTACAATTTCTTCTTTCAGAAGGGCTGAGTAGAAACATTTCAGAATATCTTATTTACATCAAAACTAAAATTCCTTACACACCTTATAATAAATATGTGAGAAGACCTCCCCAGTGGAGGAAAGGACACATCTTGGTGCAACAGTAAAAAATACTTTTAAATGCAATAATATGAGTTGCATACCAGGCTTGTTCTACTAATAAAGCATTACTTTCTTCTGCAGACTAAAATAATCTTAATGTAGAAAAAGCTGTCAGCTTTTTAGAATCAACCAATTCTAAAAATACTCTTTGTATAACATATTCAGATTTCCCTTCCATTACAATAAATTATAGTTCTGGTCTTAATTCAATTCACAAATTTCCATTTCAGTTGTGTATTCTAGGAACATAATGTAAAGCCAGAAATTCAAGTGACAATGGTTGTTTGTTTGGAGTTTCATTTATGAGAAATATAAAACTTATCTTGTGCTTATTTCTCCTGCTGTTTCATCATTCTACAAGGAATGAGACAACCCTATACTACAATTAAACAACTCTCATTTTGTCCTTGCAAGTGTATCTATTTGAACAAAATCTTTCTTTGTAAGAATTTCAGTGTCCTGCCCTGTACAACACAAAAAAAAAAAAAAGAAAAAGGAAAAAAAAAAGGAAACCCAACCCAAAACCACCTAATTTGTCATAGCAAAAATCACTATCCTGATTCAATGATAACACCAAGAACAGAAAATTTAAAACAAATCCAAACAGCAGGGGATAAGGAGGAAGCGCTCCTACAAACATCTTCAGCTAAAACCCTGTAAGTTCCCCTATAAGAACAGCAATATGAACAGTAATGCACTGAAATGACAAACTGAGGCAACTCATTTAAGGAAGCGTGCCTTGAGGAGTCTGTTCTAAGGGTACTCAGCAAGTAAACCAAGCAAATCACCCTGTTGTATGCTCCAAATAGCTAAAAGGGTGATATAAAGTTACTTTATCCTAGCAATGAAGAAGTGATACATGGCTAACTACTTCTTACAGTTGTCTGTAATCAAGTCATTTAAGAGAGGAAGGCTTCTCAAAGCCCTGAAGTATAAAAAGTTCTCTCAATCACACTGCCAAATCCTTAGTTCCACTTGAACAAGGAAGGCTGCTAGTCAATCTAAAGCCCCTCCAATTAGCCAAACCATCTACAAGACGACAATGCACCTGCTTCCTACATACCTTTAAAACTAAGAGATGAAACCCTTTACCCTTTTCCAAGGATCTAGTACCCTTTTACAAGAATAAATGCTAAAAAATTAAACCATTTTTACCCATTTGCTAGCAGTTTTTCTGCTCTGTTACAATTTCAATATCAGAAAAGCTGACTTACTAATTGTCACTGAGCCACTGAAAACTACTCCCCACACACTGGTACTGCAGTAGTTTCTAAACTGATAACAGCCCAGATGCATTTTTTATTCCAAATACTCCCCTTTAGCTGTTAAACTGCTCAGTTGGTTTCCAGGTTTATGGATACCATGCATTAGGAGGCAGGAGATGCTATCTGCAGCCAGAACACCAACAGCTGTGGCAGGACTATGCCTACTGCTGACATAAGGATTTCAGATGGAGGACTCTATTGTAGCTAAGAAATGCACAGCTTCCGCCCTGCCCCCAACACCAAAGTTACGTTTCCATTGTCTAACAAAATTCAGTAAACCTGTTGCTGCTGAATATTGCCTTCTCTTTGGATTGTCGAAAACGTTTCACCCAGTTCTAACATGCTGTTTGCCAGTAACTCAGACCTGATGTATCTCTGTGTACTGTCACCAAACACAAAACCCAAAGTTTGATGAGACAACACTTCCACAACAAGCCATATGCCTCAACTCTAGTCAGCTACTTATATTTAGTATTTTTTCCAAGGAACTTCTGATTTGCACTGTATCTTCACATTACAAATCACAGTAATTTTAAGATATAAGATTAAAATTTAAATTTCCTTCCACAGACTAAGTCACTGAGCATTTTCTGGTTTTTGTCTTCCAAACTACATGCAATTTCTACCAACAAACGCTTCCCAGCTTGTCACTTGGTCAGAGTTCTCTTCAATACCCTTCTAGAAGACATTCACAGGTTTTGATAACAGCAAACAAAGACAAAGGAAGACAGCTGCCTTACTCATTTCTCACACTAAACACTTTTTGTGCCAACCATCAGTTTCTAAATCACAATAATTTATATTATTGTTTATGAGTTACTGGGGATTGCAGGTCAACTGTGTCACAGGTAAGAGAACCAGCTCTGAACCAGCATGATCACGTTCTGGTGAAGAATGGATGAAATAAACACATCATCACAGAGATGGTGCTCAGTTATTTCAAGGGTCAGCTTAGATCCAGAAATATCAGCCTCTTTAAGTTATGAAATGCCTATCTGATGACAGCTTACAGACCACAGCAGATTCCATTCAAAACCCAGCTTTGCTGTGAACCTTGTGGTCTCAGACCGAGTACCTTGTGTGAAGGCACCACATACATGGAAACAAACCATGCTAATTAGTACAGGATCAGTCTCACCTCTGTTGAGATCTCAATGAGTTTCAAAGTGCCACAGTACCCCCTAAGTCTGTGGTTGCTGAGGAATTTTATAAACAAGAACAAATAAAATTCTGCAAGATGTAAAATAGCCACTGTGTTGTGTAAGCACCTTACTACTCCCACCCAAATCTTAATTTTTTAGAAGTTACTTCATCCCCTGCCAAGCCCTTCTAGAGGGTTACTCTGTCATATACTTTCATTTCATGACCAGACTACTACAATGGGAAGATGTAGGTAAAAAAGAAAAAAAAAAATAAAAGAATGTTAGCATATACTGAATATCATTAATCAAAACTGGCTACCTAATACCATTTGATCCTACAAGCATTTGACTATGCAATGTAGTAAAGCAATGAGCTGACGGTGTATTTCACAACACAATCCACACATTTCTCCTCCCTTCCTATGAAGCCACTAGCTATGACTATAGCACTCAGCAGGTTCAGCTCCAGTGTGCTTCCATCAGACAGAACCTGGGTGTACCATCACTACTCCCAGTAGCTTGGGCCATAATGTAATTTGCACATGCTTAACAACACTCCACAAGATAAGAAGCCTCCCAGTCATACCAAATCCCCTTGGAAAGCATTCATAAGTGCCTTGATAATACTACTGACTGCTCTTGAGTGCAGATTACCACCAATACCAGCACCTTGTATTATTTCAAAAGCAGATTTGAACTATGAGCAAGTTTACTACTAGAGAGCTCTAGCAGCTCCCAGCAATAATTTTCAATCTTCTGCTGACACAAGCAAAAGCAACAGAATTTAGAGGTGGGCAAAAGACTGTCTCATGACAAGGGATCCAGGACTCATAATTTTTAAACCAAAATGCTCGCTATTTGGCTACAAATAAAAATATAGTTCCTTACCAACAATCTCTTACCTTTTTTCCTGTTTCTAAAAAACTAGCTACTTCCTTTCCACTGCTTATCTTAACACCTGCATACTGACAGTCAAATTGTATTTGTATCTCAAATGACAACTTGGATCATTTGTATCCTCACCTCACAAGCCCTGTGTCTGCCTTGCTTCTGTGGCTCCACTGTCTACTTGGTAACAATTCCACACTACCATGTCCAGCTTGAATGAGTTAATGTTCAAGTCAAGAGACTAAACACTCTGTGTTATTAGTATTCAAAATCATTCCAAAAAGCATCCTTAGCAAAACTCACTCCCTCTATATGAAGCAACCTCATGTGTCTTGTACCAAGCATTATGAATTTCTGTATAAGGTGAGGAAGAAAGCACAGGGCTTAAATTAAATTGCACCCACCAAGCTAAATTATGGCCTTTGCTTTTTGATTGAACAAATTGTTTAAAAAATCATTCTAACATCATCTTATCAGATCTACACTTTCATGACTCTGTGTGCCAAACCAACAATTATTTGTGCTTAAATTTCCCTCCTTTATTTTTATTTAACCAAAGAGACAAGGAAGAGCTCATTAAACAATAAGAACTCGTTATTAGTTTAAGTCAGTTAAAATCTTAATCAAATTATCAGAAACACCTAAAAGCCTGCAAGGTTCTGTTTCTTCTTAAACTCCTGAGAATGTGCAGCTGTCTCTCCACTGCTCCAGTCAAAACACCTCTCTTCTCCACAGCATTGGTCATGCCTGCACATGGAGAGTATCTCTTAACAGTAACATTAACATGAAGCTCTTCCTCAAGTGCCTGAGCAATCAGCAGGTCACCTGTGTATATTATTCTCCACAATCTGTACTCTGTGTACTACTACAATCTCAAAATTAGATTTTAAATCCTAAGGAGGTAAGACAGGTGATTTGAACTGAGTCAACCTCATCAATATTTTCATATTCACACTGCCACAAAACTGCACATTTAAGCTACAAATTGAAAATCCAGGCAATATAAGGCAGTATACCTTATACCTGTGAGCAGCAAGGAATGCATTCATTTGTATGTCTAAATTTCTCTTGCAGAATTTAACCCCCTTCATCTCCCATTTTTCTCTTACCCATGTCCTTGCTAGCTGTACAACATCTGACCTATAACTTTCTGAACAACTGAGCAGGTTCTATGTTTCCTAGAAATTACTGGACTTTAAAGCAGAAAAAAAAACCAACCCAAAACACTACTAAGCATGGATCCCATGCTCTTACTTTACTAGCACAAGACAAAGAACAGCACTTTGGCAAGGAATGCCTGGACATAGATGTGTACTTTCCCAAGGTGATATTAAATGGAAAAGAGCTAGCATGCTTGGAAACAGTGTATCATTGGGGACCTACTGCTTCAACATTTCATTTTATCTGACCACAGAGTTACTACAGAGAAATAAGAGCTACCAAAATATCCCTATAAGCACTAGTAACTATTCTCTTTGAAGCACCTCATCACCTACTTTCTATAGCCCATAAAATAGCAGGTGACTGACTCAGCTCAACTTGAGCAGCCTGGCAACTCTGACATTCCCAGTACTTTCATTTCATAGCTAATACTGTGATCACAGGCCAGGACTGAGCAATTCAAAGATATTATTAACGAACTGCAGTACACTTTTTTTTTTTTAAGTATATCGTTATTTTTCTCTGGCTATGAACCACCAAGGACTGCTACAAATTTGTCCTTATTTCCTTATCCTTCCAACAGCTACACAAAAAGCTGCCAATGTTTGACAAGTCAATGACAGGCATTCCTCACTCTAGTACCATGAAGTCCAAATGGTTCAGTTTGAGAAAAGTCGGGTTTTTTTTAAGTAGTCATTAAAATGCCCTAATCTTACCTATAAAATCTCATGTACTAATTCCTAACAAAAATCCTTCTAATATGTTTCTTATTCTTTGCTCAAAGATTGACCAAAAGCTGTCACACACAAGTTTGGCTCTTCTTCCCCCATGTCATCTGGAGCTGTTCAATTTGACATTTAACATACTAGAATTCTTCCTTAAATAGCAATCATCACCCTCGCTTTCAGTTACATGTTACTTCAATATTGTGGCTGCACTGATCTCAATTCAGATGTTTGTGAATGTATATTAAAAAAAAACCAAAAAAACCAAAAAAAACCAAAAAAAACCAAAAAAAACCCAACATCCCAAAACAAGAACAGAAGTCACTTCAGAATCTTACACTTATGTACTCATCTCCTCTAAAAGTATAGATTAGATTTTACAAAAAATTCTACATACCTGTTATTTTTTTCAGAGCTGTTAGATTCAAGCACTTGCAAACATTTGGAAAAGCAATTGAAACTCACACTTACTTATACTCAATTTACTAAAGTTCTTACTTACGGACAGTTTCTTTTTATTTATGTTAAGTACATATACGCTTCTTAGTAGAATACATATTTTAGCTAAGCAAACAATAGAAAGTAATTTTTTTTTTTTGACTGGGATGCAATTTCTCTCATGTGCTTCTAAGTAATTTCTGTTTTGGATGTTCATGTTTAGGACAATAATTTTATTGTTGTACATAAAGACAAAATTATCTTAAAAGTAACAAACTATTTGTAATATTTTAAACATTGAAGTTATCAAATGCTTTTAAAACTTCATTACAAAACACTTTTTTTTAGGTTTGAGTTTTCAGTAAGAGCAGTTCTTGTTCCAACTACAACAGCTCTAAGAAACTAACATTTTTGCTACAAATCCAAACCCTACGGCAAACTTGGAGGATTAAGTAACTTCCATTAAATGAGATCTTACCCACTCAGCAGTGTTATTTGTGTGTTGGCTACAGCAGTGCTATTGCCAGACTGACTGCACTAAGCCACTGTGCAATTAATGCAATCAACTGTTACATCCACTGCTAACATCCCAGGCAGTAAGTTGAAGGACAAATACTAAGGATGTCCTAATTTTTTCACATCTGGGAACGTGAAAAAAGGTAAGTTCATAACTCCAAGACACACAACACAGCTTTGTTTTTGTTTGTTCATTTTGGTTTTTTTTAATGTGACAATGTTATCATGAACTTGTGCCAGAAGAGGTAAACTAATATAAACATGATTAAATAATATTAGTGCCTGGCTTTATTTTATATGATTAAAGCAAAATTAAAATCCATAGAGCAAATTCAGCGGTCTCACCCTGCAACATGGAACACCTAGTAACAGATCATAAAATTAACACTACTTCTTGATTCAAAGAATGTTCAGGCCATTACTTGTTAGTAAAAATAAAGATACATTCTTATCTAATCATAACTTTTACAAACTTTCAGTATGCCCATGGAATATTCAAGCTAAAACTCCTGTTACATAACTAAGCAGGACATCCAACTCCACAGTTCTGCATCTCCATGCTAGTGCGTTTTGCTCCTCTCCCCTTTGGGGATCTACATTTTCAATATGCATTTGCTCCTTCAGATCCCAATTTTAAGGCTGACAACATATAAAACCTGTGCATTTATCTACTTCACTAAACCATCCAACCTCTGGACTTTTTCTCAGACCTCTGCTATGTTCCCATTCTCCCTTGCCTGAGCAATTCAAAAGTGATGGTCTTTCCTCCAAGCCACGGAGAAGTGTCTGTCATGACACATGGCAGACCCACATTTAAGACATTCCCCAGTAACAGACCATGCTTTATAAACAGTATAGACATTATTCTTATTAAATAGCATTCAAATTGGTCTATATACATGGCACTTGATCAATAACAGCCTTTTAGTTACTTGACTACTTTTCACCAATTAGAACTAGCAAATACATTATTACAACACTGCCTATTGCCTCTGGAGAAGATTCAAGCATGTCAACTAATGACTAACTTCATTTGGTATTTAAAATTTAATATTTAATTCAAACAAAGCTGCTTAAATTTTCACGAAGTGCAGTTAGGGGCAACTAAGAAGTTCAAATAACAGCTAAAGCCTGACTGAGAGGATGTCAGTGTGCTGTGAGAATAAAGATTTAATCAGTAGTTCTGATTCTCAACATCCAAAATAACTGTTTATGTTGAACTCCACATATACCAAGTTTTTACTCAACCTTCTCTGAGAAGCTACATACTTGTTTCTGAATAATTTAAAAAATAAAATCACACATACACACACCCACCACCCTCCCTCAATATTGGAAACTGGGGGCTGAGGGCGACGTGTGGCTCCTCCAAACAAACCAACCCTTATGTATGACTTGTATGAAAAATTACTGTACTGCTTCCTTCACTCTGGAAGCTCTGGGAACAACTCACTTTGAAGGCACTTAAAAAGAATGCTTGGTACCATTGATTCTAACTGGACACTTCCTGCACTATTTTGAGTTATTTGGCATATCTAATTAGCTAAACCCCTTCTTATAACAACTTCAGCAAAGGGGATTTGAAATAAAATAACACTGTGTTTACCCTTGCTAAATCCAACTCAGCTACAGATATTATTACAAGCTCAAAGTAAACATTAAGAAAAACACCCACAGTCAATGAATAAATACAACAGACTCCTTTGTAACTGTGCTAGTTAATGACACCTGTCTATTTTAAATTCAGGATTCAAGTGCTTTTTAATGAAAGTTAAAATCTTCTCTTTGGGTAGATTCACATTTCAGCACGAGTATACAGAAGTTTTTCTAGGATTTATTATTAGGAGGAACATGGAAATCCAACTGGTATCAGCACCAAATACTTCCTAAGAAAAGTAGCCTCAGGCAAATTAAGCCACAAGCCTGGTAGGAGCTAATCTAAACTATGTCTTGACAACTCTCATTTACAGAACCAGTAGCTTTCCTAACATGCACAGAAGCAAAGAGATGGCATTTCCCTTTCTGTAGTTATGTGCCTTCACACTCAATCCAAAAATACTCTTTTGCAAACAGAACAGTAGCTTTGGTATTAAGCTTATTTTTTGAGGACCACAGTATGATTAAGGATAATAATGGAATTTTTTAAAGTTCTTTGTGAACAAGTATTTAAAAATAGAAACAGCTAATTATTTGCATCTTCCTCATAAAACATAAGTCACATTATCCTACATTTAGGATAAAAGTATGAAACAATGTAGTAGTTTCACACATGCATTCTGAATTATTTTACAATATTACAATCCTGGAATTCCATATAACCTGTACACTTTGTTTACTGTGAAAAAGACCACTCCCCCTCCCAATTGAAACCCACATTACTACTAGTTTACAAGGTACTTACTGGCTTTGTATTGTACAGTTAAAGATGCAGCATTTTCTAAAGCTAGTGACATATTTGACTAAAAAAAGAGACCGAAAACTTAGCTTTGAATTTTAAGTATCTGCAGCTAATTAAGCACTGTCATTTTATCACCAAATATATGGATAAAAAACTTGGATTTGGATGAGAACTTTTAAGAGATTTCTTGGCTTCTCTTCTATGTAAGAACAATAATATAAGGATTACTAAAACTCAATTCGTTGGTATTTTAAGTCATCATTAGGCTGTACAAATAACTTTGAAGGGCTAAACTGAATATAGGTTGCACTGCCTAGAGGCTACAGTAATGGAAAAGTCTAGAAGATTATAGGTGCCTTTGCTTCTCTCTTATAACTTGTATTTTAAGAGCATTTAGAGGACCATTTATCTTAAAATATATTTACTGATATGAGTACAATTACACTATCATAAACTACTACAAGAATTCTAAAATTATGAAATAGTGATAATCTATATTTATCATTATTTATTGTTGTAAATATCAAGTTCCTCAAATAATAACCAGTTAAACTCAACTGTTGGAGAGAAAGCTTTATTTGGCCAAGACAAATAATACACATAGCATAAGCTCTACTATGATTATAGGATTGTCTCATTTTATTATCCCTTGGAAAGAAATCTATTTTCACATCTCTGCAGTATAAAGCATTATCTACAAGTGGAATTTGTGTGCAACATCAGCTCTTGGTTCTTCCAACAAAACAAATTGTAAGCTCTCTTAGAACTGGCTCTAGCTACCAAAGAACGGCCAGCACAGCTCCAAGCCTCTGTGTGCTGCTCTCCTCTGCACCTTCCCACATACATGAAGCATATTCCTAACCATTCATGGATACTGATTTCATGTGCTTCGCCAAAAAGATTTGGCATTCAAACTCCTTGCAAGGAGTTATCTCAATGGGAGAAAAATTAAATAGAATGGAAAAATCTTCCAAGCTGAAATGGACTGGATCAAACTACTACTTTCTTCCGTGCATAATAATTCCTCAAATATGTCCACATATTTACATATATTTACATGCATAAATGCCAGTACTCACAAAAGCTCCATTCAGTCTCAGCAATGAGACTAGTATTATAGTCTGCATGAGTATACACAGATTTTACAGTACATCTTTCTGGAAGCTCAGGCCATCCACAACAATTTCAACACTGTGTACTGGTATCAGAGCTTAAATACAACATCCACTTCCAAGACCTATTTGAACGTCAGTATTAATCACACTGCCACATGCACATGTCACCAGGCACAGGGGCTCACTCAAATACAAAGAGAAAATTATGACAGCATTGGTCAACACCAAATTAAACAACAAGAACTGTCTTTGTATGTAAGATTTTGTATTTTCTTTTTGTCATTACAATGAATGAATAAGCTTATTTTAGAATGAAACAACACCTTATATTTCTACAATCACTAACACCATCATCATCTTGTTAATCGACTCCACCAACAAATGCAATATCTTGCACCCCATAAAAGGCATGCTAAACAAGGCAATCAATCTGTGTTAAAGCTATTATGCAAAAGGGATGAGGACCCACACTACCCCTCTGCAAATAAAATCTCATACTTGACTCCCAAAAGTTTCTCAAGGTCAATAATTTAGAACTGAAGTTAACGAGAGGATTTGTAGAGACTAGAAATAAACCATCTTACAATTAAAAACGTAATTTCAAGATGGTCCTAGACCTGAGGCTCAGTGCCCATTATCAGGCAATTCAAGGTCATGAACACTTTCACTATTTTCATGACAACTGTCCTATCAATACTAAACTTTCCTTACAAGGGCTCTGCATCTAATGCCTAAACTACATTGGCTCCGATGTGGTAGTGGCATTAGCATGATTTACAAGCCCATTAAGTATTCTGGTAACCATATCTTCAAGGATATGCTCAATAAAGACAAAAACAAAAGCACCCATATAGGGAGAAAAGGACATTAAAGAAACAGATTATATGCTCAGAATTAATTGCACAGTAAGAGAGAATGACACTCAAAACATTACACAACTGTGTAAAAGTTGCAATATGCTTACTTTTTCAACAGAATCTAATTCCACCTTCTCGAATAGAAGGTAGAAAAACTTAAGAAAGTTCAACAAAGAGCAACAGGGATAAATAAAATTAATCAAAGAGATCGAGTACATCCTCAGCAAATTTGCAGATGACACCAAGCTGAGTGGTGCAGTTGACTCACCGCAAGGTGGGATGGCATCCAGAGGGACCTGGACAAGCTCAAGAATTGTTCCCATGGGAATCTCATGAGGTTTAACAAGACGAAGTGGAAGGTGATGCACCTGGGTTGGAGTAAACCCTGGTACCAACCCAGGCTGGGGGATGAACAGATCGGAGCAGCCCTGCCCAGAAGGATTTGGGGGTGCTACAGAGGTTGGACATGACCCAGGCATGGGCACTAACAGCCCAGAAACCAAATGTGTCCTGGGCTGCATCCAAAGCAGCATGGGCAGCAGGACCAGGGAGGGGATTCTGCCCCCCTGCTCTGCTGAGATCCCACCTGGAGTGCTGCATGCAGATCTGAGACTCCAGCACAGGAAGGACATGACCAGTTGCAGCGACAAAGGCCAACAAGATGATTAGAGGGATGATTTTAATCCATCTGGATGACAAAGTGGCTAACCAGAGTAAGACTCTTCAGCATGGAAAAGCGTAGGAACATGACAAAGGTTTACAAAATCATGATGGCTTGGTCAGGGCTAATTGCTTGCAAACTCTTTGAACACAAGAGTTTTCTTTTCTCTCAAAGAAAACTAGAAGGTAGCAGGCTCAAAACTACACAAGAAGGTGTTTAAAGTGATTGTGTACCACTGGATTTTCAAGACATAAAAGCATATACAAGCCCAAGGGGACACTGAACAAGTTGGTAAAAAAGTAAAACTCCACAGGTCACTGAAATTACAGAAATATCATTAGGCTACGGAAGACCCAGTTGCATGCTGAGGCAAGTGAGTGGAGAAGCTTCATAGACATTTATTCCATCCTTGTGGGGTGTTTCCTGGGGATTTGGTTTGGTCACTGGCAGAGGTAGGATAGTGGGACAGATAAACATTTGGTTTGGCCTGGAGGGACAATAGCTCTTCATGTTTCTGTACCTGAAGACATTTCAAAAATGTTTACAGACAGGAATTTGAGCTGCTAATAACAAGTTTCATAGTTAGCAGCACCTGTCAGAACACCAGCCAAACACCATACCATGAAATAACTAGTATTCTGTGATAACTCATGTCCACAGTTTACCATCTAAAATGAAAGCTGACCAAAAGATTGCTTTAGTAATTTTACTATTACCTGGGAAACAGTACTACAGTATTCTAGTTAGAGGAACAACTGCCCCTCTCATTTGAGTGTTCATAACTAAGATGGAAGCAATGAGTGCCCTTTTATGCATGTGAACTTGTTAGTCAAATACGCAACTGGGGATAAGGGGTACTTCTGAAAGGAACAACACCGAATTCTTGAAAATCTCTAACAGGAATTACACCTGGGAGAGGCAGAATTGAGCCTAAGTCAACATTTCCCTTGGAGCTCTGTATATTCCAGCAAAACCTCTTCTGAGATCTCCTGCTTGATATTGACATACATGTCTGCAGAATTCAGCAGCTCTGTCAACAAGGGACTCTGCCCCCATAGTACTGACTGCAAAATGGAGTGGTAGTGTGGGAAAGAGGCTGTACTAGGAGAGAGGAAAATTACCCCACAACAACTCCAAATATAGCAATTCTGACTCTGCAGGGAATGTTTTCAATCACGCCTGACAATTTTGATTTTACAAGTGGTCTATTATCAGAGTCACGCAAATGACTACAACTCCTTACGAGTATCCATTAGAGGAGAGAAAAATGCACCGAAGTTCAGGGCACCAGGAGTCATACAAGGAAGCCAGAATATATTGCAGGCTTAGGTACCCTTTTCAGGCCACAGATTTCTTTCACTTGGAAGCACACCTTAGAAATACTATTTCACTTTCTCTGAACAAAGAGGTGCAGTAACAGACTGGCTGAGAATGTTCTCTTCTGAACGAGATCCAAGCATGTTTGCCCATACAAGCCCCTTGCCTAAGAGGTCACAACCTTTTCCTCTCCCTGGGAAGAGGCAAAGATGTGCCTGGATTTCTCTGTCACCTCAAATTGCTGTCAGACAACATACACAAAGTCCAGGTTGAATTCTACGAACAGCCTTATGAAAACAGCAGGTCAAGCTATAAATGCAGCTAAGGAAAGGAAAGTAAAATTGAAACCCCTCCTAAAACAAGATTTTCTCCCTTCCTTTGTACATGTTCCTTGACATCTCTGATTCTGGGATGAAAAAAGTATGCCACTTAGTTTTTATTCCACAAAATCATTGATAATACTGTTGTCTTAAACATAATAAAGATTCTTTTCACAAATGCTATTTAGTGGTACTTATACAAAATTCAAACTAATTTACTAATACAAGTATTTCTCAAATACCCACTAAGCCACGTCATTACTTTATCCTCCGTCTCAACAAATGAAGCTGTATAGCCAGATCGCCTTAGAGCTGGCAGGCTAGGCTTAAAGTCCAGTAGGAAACAGATGGCTGCTGGTTGTTGGTACATCAATGTACAAGCACCTAAAGAGTTGCTAGAGAACCAAGGTTTACACCATCCTTTGTTTACACCACGGATGTCACCATTAAGGCATTGAACACAAGATAGTAAGAGATGCATTACACACAAATTTGAAAGATGCAAATGTATTGCCAAGCAGACATTTAATTCTGAGTGGATGGAAAACGTTACTGACAGTACCAGAGACTTTTATAGCTTTTCAAATTCAGTGTTAAGTCTTCTTAACACCAGAACTAAACATGAAGCCTACACCCGGAGTTTGGAGGGACTGGAAGACTTGTTTAAAGTCACCAATCCAAGCCTTAGACACTAGATAAATTTTTTTAAAAAGAATTTTTCTACTTTCATGTGATAATATCAACTTACGACTCGTGACAGATTTAAAAATAAATTGTCTTGCTCATCTGCCAGAGCTCACCATCTCTCCAGACAAGTCTGCAAAAGCAAATGAACTCACTCGCAGTAAGTCTTCGGAAATCCAAATTTTCGCCTTAGTCTCCCGTCCCTGCTCCTGGGCAATGCAAACACTCTCAGCAGCCAAAAGAACAAAAGAATGGAGGGCTTGGAAGGTTTTCTTTAAGTTGGCAGCAGCCCTTAAAGAGACAGGATCTCAACAAATCCTTACTGCTAGCAGTGACCTTCATTAAGCCCTTCAGCACATCTTCATTAAGTACAAGGGCTCCACAGCAGCATTTTTAATCAAAATCGATCAATGTTGCCTACAATTTCATATTACATTCAGTTTCCAGCATTCTCTCCTGGAGTTATCCTGACATATTTCTGCTCCAGATGCTACCCATTGAGAAGACAAAAGTGAGTGCTAACACCTCCACCAAAGCAAAACCTTGCAAACCCATAAACCAGTAACATTTGGACCCAGCTGCAATGATGGTGCAATCATGCAGCTGGAACCTCAGAAAATATTCTTCCAGATAACTCTACTACAGAGATGAAAACTTTGGTGGATGGGTAAATAAGTAAACTCTAGCTATCACAACAAGGCTACTTGAGCTCTAAGCCTTACACTGATGAGTCTTACAGTAAGCCAATTAGTAGCCCTCAAAAATTTATCTAAGAATTGGGAGTTAACAATTTATGCTCATCAGAAGAGGGACAGTGAAAGGATAACATTATCCACTGGCAGTTATACTTCTCTAACCTGTTGCAAAATACTTCAACTAATGATGAATTCTACAACAACATTTCAAATTTTTTAAGATGTATTACTAGTGCTCAATTATTGATTACTTAGTTTCTGAATTCCTTTCTGAATAAATAACTTTGGAACAGCTTTCTCATGAGAAGGATTTCTCCAGCCTATCTGCATCATAGAGTCAGTTGACATGCCTGCTTTCTGACTGTCCTCTTCCTACAGCATTTTACTTGTTTCTTGGCTCTAGGCAGCTCTACATCAAAAAAACTTGTAGTTTCCAGCACAGAAGCGGGACATGTATGGTTATCATCCCATTCACACCTCAACCATGTTTTTCTAGGAGTGAATGTGTGGAGGAAGAAAACACTGTCCATCCAGTCACATTTAGTAGAGAGGAACCTCAAATATGTGTCCCTCTCTAGAGCATTAGTGATGAACTTGCGCTTTTTAGACACACAGAATACTTCAAAAGTTGACACACAGGTCCCAGGCAAAACTGTGACCTGTATTAGGGTGGTGCTGACAGGTAATCTAAGTGCCTTGCCACAGGAGAAACACAAATACAACAGCTGCTGTGCCACATGCAACACCAGCCCCTCATCTCACACCTGTAACTTAAACAGCCATCTCATCCCTTCCTTCAGCTCTCCAAGTCCATGCAGTCCCAGGACTATTTGGATACTGAGAAAGGTTTCTGAAGCACAATCCATATTTTAGAGTGATCATTCATTTCACACAGTAAATTTACTGTCACTGTGGGGTCTTTGTTACTTCATTAGAGCATTTGCTGAGTTTCAGGACCTAGCTGCTGACCCTCTTTGGCTAAGTCTACACTTGAGCTTAGTGCACAGTGCAACAGAAGAGGGTCAATACAGCAAAATCCTGCTGCAGAGACTTCAATAGCCAAACTACGTATTTTGAATGAAGTTTTACAGGAAGTTTTACTTTTGTCTGGCTGTTGTCTGGTTCTGTGGACTTAATATTTATTTGTAACTGGTGTATGTAATTCCTTTCAATTTCATCTGAAAGGAATTCTATTTATGTGCCTGAGATGCTTCACATCGAACAAAGAACTGTGAAATGGGACAATCAAGAGATGCACTCCAAAAGAACACTTTGATCTGAACTAAATTCCTAAAGGGAACAGCCATTAAGAGGCTCTAGATAACCAAACAGATTCTGCATAGTTTCAGGCCTACAGAATGAGGGATAGGGTACTCTTTTCCTCCTACTTTTTGTCCACTGAAAAAACTTTGTTTCCATTAGATCATATCACTGAAATACAAACAATCTGAACACACTTTAAGGTTTAGGCAGGTACAGGCATTGCATCTATGTCAAGCTATGGAGCAATACAGTTTGAAGCTTTGTGCTATCATCCAGCTAATGTTAATTGTGGTACCAAAAAGTAGATTTTCAGTGGCATAAACTATGGTACCAAGAATAGTTTTTCACTGGATGACAAAGCCAAGCACTGGAACAAAACAAGTCACCCAGTGACAGGGAGCCCAACTGATTTGGAACAGTGCAAACAGCTCAAGTCTATCTTGCAGTCCTCCAGTGGACTAAGAAGCCACTGACCTGAATAGCAAACAAAGTAAAACAGACAGTTTTAAAAGCTTGCCTTCCCACTACAGAATGCAAATCTGAAACAGCAAACAAATCTCATCCATTAAAACGGATTGTTTTGTCTTTTCCTTACTCTACTGCATAGACAGTTTGTGCATGTACTACTTAATTGTGGTTATTTTTGATAAAGGTCACATCAAGATGGCAATCTGAATCAGCTAGAGACTTCCTCAAACTGCAGGCACTTGGAAGTTGTTTGTATCTTCTGAAACTGGCATCTGGAATATTCTCAACTTTAGAAACAGGCTACACAAATCTGAATTTTCATGCCACAAAAATAGAAAGGAAGCCACAATCTCTCTCCTGAGAAAGCCACAATTGAAATAGTTCCCAAGGGAAAACTGTAATCATGAAGGTTATTTTTCCCTCATTTTAATTTTCAATTTCAGTCAGCAACTGCAGAACAAAATGGACATGTTAGACAAGGCCATTAAAAAGCCAGTCTCTAGTTTATGAAAACTTACCAGATCAAGCTACATGCAGTGTTCTTCCTCATACTGAGACAAGTGTATATCTCGTTTTTCATAGCCTTCCAACAGTTTACTTATTCTTTTTGTCCCACATAGAGCTCCAGGCATTTCAGCAGCATGGTAAACTAGCAAACACCTTTAACTAAAATAATCATCGAGTCATTCTCACTGCATATAAGCTATTGCCATTTCAATTAAAGCCTTGACAGAAGGTCAAAAATGGAACAAGAGGTTTCAGAGAGGCACAGTTGTAGGATGACTTTGTAAAGGAAGGGCCCCTAAGTTATCTACCCCTGTTAATTATCATGTGGGGACAGACATCGATTATCTGTGCAAACACAGAAAAGGACAGTGAAGCTTTTGAAAAGGAGCACTGAGGCAAATAAGCAATTATTGATTCATGTGTTTGGCAAACATTTTCACCCACTCACGAGAAGGAGAGTTTAAGAGGATTTTCACTACACAGTAATAACAGAGGCAGCCTCTCCAGCTCATAAAAGGGAAGTCAGACCATAAGCCAGATGCAAAACTCCAACAAACACTGATTCACAGCTCCAGTCACACTCAAAGTCATGTATGAAATGAGCAATTCAGTCATCCAATAAGCCAAGAAGGGGAAAGAGAGGGCAATTATGTCTCTGTTCAACAGAGCACCATTTAAAGTATTCCTTCTGATTCAGCACCAACCCTTGTGATCAGTATTCTTGGCCTACCATCAATGAATTTAATTACACAATTATTGAAAAAAATGCAGTGTTCTCCCTTCCCTGCTTGCCCACAACCAGTCCAATACAAGTCACAGGAATTAGTCAGAAAGAATGTATAAAATAGCTACCTCCACTTTTGTTTTTGAAGTTCAAGTCACAGAAATATATGGATATTAGCTCAAGCATTACTGAAAATTATGTGTTTCCTTTAATTGAGCAAATGGAGCTTAATCTTCTCTATTAATTGATGTGAGGGACTATGAAAGGTGCACCAAGTTACTTAACACCCATCAGTTACTTCTTTGAGACTCTGGGATATTTAACTGACAGCTGTATGTTTGGATCCATGGTTTTGCCCAGTTGCTGGATCTTCCTCTCCTGCTGAGCATACAAAGGCAAGTTGAGTTTCAGCTCCTCCCTAGTTCTGCCTTCTTTCACCTCCACACGCAGCTAGCATGTTTTAGCAGCTCTGCTAACAAACACACTTGCTATCTCACGGCCAATGCCTGATAACTCCTTCTTTTTTCCTACTTGAAACAGCTGCAGCAAGTAATTAATATAGATACTGTAGCAATAAGCACAAAGTTCCTACCATTCAAGCTGATATAAGTGTACTTTAAAGACAATGTTCTTAAACAGGAAGGAATTTAATACAAAGGAAAGAACAGGGCCTTAGCCACGTTAAAACAATACTGTTTTACTGTGGATTGACGCATTAGTGACTGGTTTGGGAATGAGATGCCCTCTTCCCTTTATGCCAGGTTTGGGCTTTTTCCTCCTACATTTGGGGGCTGGTGGAGGGGAGGGAGACGACTAGAAGACAGGAAGTAAGGAAGTTATGGCTCTCCTCTTTCAACTTCTGCCATCTTCCATAGACAAAACATTTATTTGCTTTTGTTGTTACAAAGTGAAAATGTTAAGCAGGATTCAAGACCCAAATATATTCCTTAACATAATAAGGATGTGCCTCATTTTTAAAGCTGACCATTTCAGAAGGCTTTTGAAAGAGACACTGTTCTTTCAGATGCCCACATGGCACTATGCATCCCCAAGAGGCAATTAATTTTGGATCCTGACCGATGCCCTGATGTTCCAAGCATATCAGCTACGCATTAAGCAAAGGACTTCATTAAAGGACAGGAATTTAATTGAGTCTATATTCAGGTATGACTCTGAAAGCTAGAGGGTAAGGCAGATACGTAGTAACTAAAAATGTTTTAAAGAACACAAGTACGACCTCTTTCTGAGGAATTCAAGTTGTGTAGCCTACATTTAACTCTCTTCAACACACAGGAGCCAGTCAGACCACAGGTGCCATGTTCTGAGCACAGTAAACTCCATCATACAGCCACTACTTCAGGAAAAACTTTCACGCCAGCTCTAAAACGTCAGAGAATAGGAAAATAACTACAGATATCCAGAGACAGAAAAAGTGCAATATTATCAGACAGCAAGCCTCTGTACAACTTAACTAACCATTTCTAGCCTTAGAAACAGGTACAACTTAGAAGTCAGATCAGAACACATTGACAGGGAGAAGCACTGGGAAGAGCAACGTTGCAAGAGTATTTATTTCCACATTTTCTAAGTCAAAGAGCCTACTCTTAAGGACTTCTTTGATCCTGTTTAGGACTTTGCCTATCTGCAACAAATTACTAACCTCATTCTTCAGTTCCTTCTGTTCCTTCAGCCCAATCAGTATGGCTGTTCTATTACATCATTTTTAAGTCTACTTTTTTCAACTACATAAACACAAACCTCTTTTTACTTGTCCATCCATTCCGCTAACCATTTTTTTCCACTCCTACCTTTATCAGATGTCACCATAAAGCCTCCCTTTAGCAAGGCCAATTTTAAAGGAAAATATAAAATTACCTCATTACTACATGGCTATCTTTATAAACTTATCCTGTTAATTCAGAACCATTTTCAAGCTATCGGCCAGTTACCAGTTTCATACATTTGGATAATGGACAATTTCCTCCACCAAACTGAAATGTCACACTACCAATTTTTATTTTACCTCTAGAACATGGGCCAACAATGGATTCAGAACTGTAACCAAACCAACCACAAAAGCAAGGCACCCAGTAGTAACACCATGCTTAAATTAAAGGCAATGAGTGAAGCATATATGTTGTGGTTTGCTTATTTCTTACGGCAATATATATTCCTAATTTTAGACTCTTGAATGCTGTTAACACTAGATAAACTGCACACATAGCAACTACTGAAGTAGATGTCATTTGAAAAAACACTCGACCATACTCACTTTCTATGCTAAACTCAAGGCAGCATTTTAAATATCACAGGGAATGATAATTCTAATTGCATACTGCAGAATTAAATCCAATATTGCTGTCAAAGCAACATTTCAGAATATGTTAACTTTGAAATTGCTGTTAGCCCAGGGAGTAAACGCAAGTTAGCTCGTTTTTAACTCTGCTTCAGTTTTTCAGCTATATGAACTGCCCTTTTTGGAAACGTATCTTTATATTAATAACATCAGCTTTTCCTTCAATATACTTTAGTAGGAGGGAACAATCAAAATTTAGGTGATTTGGCTGTCTCTTTAAAGGTTTAATACAGAATTTATGCTTCACGTCTCTAACTACTTCACCAAGAACAACTTTTGACCACAAAGAAGAAAAAGTACCTGGGAAGAAGTCAGCCTGAAATTAATCACAATTCATTTTCATTTGATATCATACATTTGCCAGTGCAGGAAATTTTGATTGAGCCTTCTTAAGCAGAGAAAACTGTCAGCAAAATAACCACCATTTCCAAATAGCTTTATTTTTCTATAGCTGTGACATTAATTAAAAAGTGTGATTAGTAATCTTATCCGAACACAACAAAACGATTACCTAGAGATAAAGTTCAACAAATCTCCTGAGATCAGTACAGCCTTGTACACATATCTTCTGCAGCAGACCTGCTGATCAGAGGCTACAGCAAGGGGACTAACCACAAACGTGTTTATTTGCTGGGATCCTCATGGAGCAAAGACTGTCGGTGACCACCTTGCACAACTAAGCTGCTCCTTCCACAGAAACATAACTGTGAGTGGCAGGAATTTGAGGAAGAGTGTAAGAAAAAAGGTAATTTTAAGGTCAAAATAGTTAACAGTGACTTTTTCTTGAGTTGTGTCATCAAGGTTGTACTTTGCATTACAAAATTAAGGAATTCTATCCAAGTTCCTTTCCACTTTCTTGCTCTTCTCTTCGGGGAATAAAAGAAACATTAGACCTATCTAGGGCAGGGACTATTAACAGCTTGTCTTTCTGATTTGAGCACATTATCCTTGTAAAGTAAACATCTGAGCAGTGTGGTACATAAAAACACAACCCACCTTTACATTCCTTTCAAGGGTCAGTTCTCTTCGCGACCTCACTGCACTTCCAGTTCCAAGTCTTCTGCATCATACATCCATTATCTCCCTTCCATTCTTCTGCCTAGGCTTGTCCCTCTTGTGCTGTGCTTTAAAACATGAAAGGCTTCCTTTTGGCCTTGAAATTGGTGGGTGCTTCAGGGAAACAGTACATTTTCTGTCAAATGGCCTGTGAAAATTCAGGCTCTCTTGCATCTATTAATCTGCCTGTGTACATTAGTAGAACTGTTAGTTCTGTTTCAGTATAAGACCTTAACTGCAACAGAAACAGCAGCTTTTGCAGTAGGTAAGTAGTGTGGAGGTTTCCAGTATTTCTGTAAGCAAATTGACCCTCATCCTTAATTCTGTCAGTTACTTTCTTCCTTGATTTTCTCTTTCATCCTTCATTGTCTCAGATACACTCCTGCCTGCCCCTAGCCAGCCACTGCTGCTTTCTCAAAGATTACATCTTGTACCAGTGCAAAACTTGAATATATTTGGGCAGAACCAAGGCAAGGACAGCAGAGCTTATTTTCCAAAACTGTACTTCAACTACTACAAGCTCAGCAATTCACACAGATGTCCTACCTCACTGGTTAGAGACTGCTTGACTGGTTTCCAGAACAAGCCATTGTTTTACTCGCTTTCCCCTCCCTTTCCCCCAATATAAACAGTGCAACATGAACAGATATTGACTTAAATCCTGGCTTTATTCTCAAATTTCTGCAAAAAAATGGATGCCTGGATGAGAAATGCACCACTTAAATATATTTAATTCATTCTTGGTTTGAATGTGGCTGGTAATACCGCCCTTACACTGTGTACTGTTCAACCAACCCCTAACACAGGACTTGGAAACCAATAAATATTGACATTTCAAATATAACTCCAACATTTTCAGATGTTTGTCACCTTTGACTTTCAACTCCACTAGGGAGATACAGAGTTATTTTGTTTCTGATAATTAGCTCTCTACCAGTCACCTTTCAATAAGGAATACATTTCATTCCATTATGATATTTAGCTTGACATGGAAAAAGTTATTTCATATATTCAGTCAATTTCTATTCCACAAAGCAGGAGGAATGCAGCTTGTACACAGCAACATTACAACTCTCTCATACCATGTGAAGAGGCACCCTTTTATCTCCTTTTGGGTCCTTTCTTGGAGGTTACAGAACAGTTCAGTTCAGAAAGCTTCTTATTAAAGCAGCAATTTTAGTTCACAAAACTGGCAAAATAAAGAGTGCAATGATCTAGGTCACTTATCATTATTAACTTCCAATTAAGTCTTTCAGTGTCATATATTCTTCCACTGGCGTTCTGCGTGTAAATCCTAATCTATTATGCTGTGGTAAGCTTTCCTCACCTGAGAACATATTTTGTCTTTTCGCTCTTAATTATCTATTGCTTGTGAAAGGAAAATATATCATTTGGTTCCTGTTTCCTCCTTGGTATTTGATAATTTCTACACCTTGCTTCATTTAACTTTTATTACCACAGGAGAACTAACATGATGCTCAAGTGACAAAAATCAATCCCTAAGAAACTGAACACTAGAATGTATTTGGATCTATTAAAAAAAATAAAAGAAAAGGTAAAAAAAGAAGTAGTAAAGTATCTAATTTGTCCTCAATATACCTATCTAACAAAGCAGCTTATACATCTGCCTTTGTGAATTAATGCATTTCTACTCCCAAAACACCTCCGATGTAACATAGTAACCACTGCTCCCAGATAAAACCAATGCCATCTACTATCATCCACTAAGGCATGTAATGAAAACTTTACATAAACTCTATAAACAATGACTCATCTCAACAATGAGATAGAACCAGGTGTGATTGAAATTGCCACAAAGAGGATTCAAAAACTAGGTAATGCAGCATTAAGGCTGCGTGTGCAACCCTTATTTGTCAGCACAGCACACATGCTGTATTTCTCAAACTCCTCAGGGCTTCTCCACAGGACCCCCTACTTATCCATGTGCACATAATGGACCTCCTGTAGAGATGAACACTGATGCCTCGTGATTGAGCTTATTGTCTGCTGGACTTCTGTCTTATTTATTGAAGAAAAGGAACAAAAGAAGCGATCACAGAAGCAGAGACAACAATTAAGACAGTGAAAAGCCAGTCTGGAAAAAGATGCCTATCCCTCCTCTAACATGCATCTTTCCTGTAGTTAAACAAGTCTCATTAAACTAGCAGATCTCAAATCTGAAGATTTTGTATCCCACCTCTCAAGTCAGAACAGGAGCCAGAGCCCAAAGTATTAGCAAAGGAGGCAAGTGGGAGTGAGATTCCTACCCCAAGTAGTAAAAACACTTCACAAAAAAATAAATTAAAGCTTAAGATACTAATTTGGCTGCTCAACACCACAAACATCCCTGCTCTCATTTGCTGCTGTATCAACACGTAACAAAGCTACAGCATATGCACAGAAGGAATCGAGCTCTGGCAGCCCAGACAATTTACAGACCACACCTTAAGTGTTCCACCTAAGTATCAAGGTATATCCATCCTTGCCTAGAACACTCAAACACAGGGCTCTGCCACTTCTTTTCACTGCCTAGAGGACATATAACAGCATTATGGAGAGCAGCACCTTCTTGCTCTTTGAAGCCACTCATGTTGCCTCAGTGGACATGAACTGCAAGTCACATCCTGCTCATGAACTTGCCTACAAGCAGAAACACCACAGGTTGCACAGCCACCCAAGCTAACCAAGTGCTCTTGCAAAAGGGTTTTACAGCTTTAACTTTCTAACAGTGGGTTAACACAGTGGAGACAGCAACATGGACAAATCCATTCCAAAAGCTTATTCTAGAAAAATGAGATTTTAAACAGAGTAGTTCTCATACTTTGCTATATAACAAGATCTTCCATAAATACAAAGTTTAAATTGCCATGTTGATATATAACCATGACAGTAGGTAGTCAGGTCCTTTTGCTACAAACTGCTCATTGCTTTAACAGATAAACTGCTGCTTGGAACAAATACTATTTTTAGTAACCAAAGACTCCAAATTTTTTCAAAACAACCTTGCAAAAACAAACATTCCCAAGCTCCACTGGAAAACCAAACAAAAACATAAAGCAAATAAGAGCACAACTATTTATACATCTGCCAAGCAAATATTCTACAGCAAATGATACAGTAAAAAAAGGAAAGGTATTGAGTAGAAAAACCAACCCTCAGTTCTTGTGGGAGTGATGGGTGGAGAGTTACTGCTTGAAGTTAATCTAATCAATGCTACCATTTTTACCCCTAATATTCTATTACATTTACTGTATTTGTAAATGGTAACATTTGTTTTTCTGACAAAGTCAATGAATTAATAGATGTATTTCACCTCTCCAATGCAAAGCTTTAGAATTAGCTATAATATTATGAAAGAACCGCTCTTCACTAGCAGTTAGCAAATGCTAAACCACAGAGATTCAACTGCACTGTCCCTTCTTCAACACACCGGAAAAGGCCAGTTTTTAGTTAGCAGTATTGTGTTGGTTGCTATGAGTTATCCAAAAAATGTACACTGTTACTCAAGGAAGAAGGAAAATTTGCTTATTTCCATATTCATGGCGCTACCACAGTCATCTAACAACAGTAATCTAAAACACTCTCACATATTAACAGTTTTTCCTATATTTTTTCCCATTACGCAAATTTTACACACCCAAACAAGCTTACTTTTCTTTACCTCAAGGGAAAGCTGATAGCTTCTAACTTTGATTTGTGTCAAGGCAGAGGGCAAACCCTTTTACACAGCCAAACATCTATTCTTAAATGTTCAGGTTATCATTCCTTTCTATGTACAGATATGACAGGCAAATTTACTGCTTCTTGAAGAAGTTGGGAAAAAAATTAGACCCCCTCACAGACACTGGTTCTAATTGCTACTGGTTTAAAACTTCTGTTCAGTAGAGTCAGGAGATACCATTTCCACTGAGAAGTTCTTCAAAACAAACAAAAAAACCCCAACAGAGCCCACAATCCACTTTTCCAGGGAGTTAAACCATGCTGTAACAATAACTGTCAAGAGAGAATCAGAATTCTCAGTGCTGTCTCTTCAAAGCACTGCAAAGCAAACTCACAAAGCTTGACACAAGTTTTCCTCTGAAGCTGTCTACTATAAAGTTGAATGCAATAAAAAGCAGCAATATCTGAAAGGGGTTACACCACTCAGTTATGTAAGTCACAAAGGTTCAAATTTAGATTTATATTTAGTTCGTCAATTCCCACCCAGAGTTCAACTCAGTAAACTGATCTATTTTTAGCTTTTGACTCTTTTGGACATTTCCTTCCTTCATCTGTGTAAATGCGTCAGAGCTTCTAAAATGTTTCCCTTTGGCTAGGGTAGGATGCATCTGATTCCAAGCTTAAAAAAAAAAGCTAACACACACACACGCCGAGTGGTTATTGTTGGCGGAATTACACCCTTGTTCTGAGTTCAGCATAGGCAAATTTGACTCCAATCCCTATGCACTACTAGAAAAGATATTGCTCCTTCCGCACTGATGGGTTAAAGCATGTCATGGCTAAACTCTACAAGGATCACAACGAGACAAACCGTGTTTTATCACCTTCTATAAGCAGGCTTGACTTGACTCTCCTGCCTTGGTAATTCAACAGACAAACAGCAGAATTTTCGCAAAATGGGGACAGAAATGAAGTTCAGTTTTTTTAACTTTCTGCTCAGCTGCCAAGGCAAGAAATTCAGTCAAGTACGATTCCTTGCTTTTCTTCCAAAGACAGCCAGCCTTTCACTATCTGTGGAGAAAGTGGTATCTTAGTTTTTATTTATTTATTCATTTAATATAAAGCATTAACAAGCCAGTGTCCTAGCTCTGGCGTGGAGGGGACATGATTAGGACCTGGAGTACCACCTCATGTCATTTCCTGGGAACAAGGGGAAAGGCTCACTCCCATGTCAGGGCAGCGTGGCAGAGGGAGTGGTCAGAGAATGTCCACAAGGACAATGTTCCGCAAGGGGTGAGCAATAACGTTTCTTTTCTTGTACACTCTGTCATTTGTATAATTACTGTCTGTTTTCTTATCTCATTAGTGTTCCCAGTAAATTGCTCTTATCTTGACCCATAATCTTTACCTTTCGTGTCTCCAATTCTCCTCTCCATCCTGCCATAGGGAATACGGAGCAGCAGGAGTGAGCAAGTGGAATGGGGGAACACCATTCCTAAACCGTGACAGCCAACCAACAAGTAAGTCATTATCTTTCCATCTGAAAAGGTGCGACTGTCCTAAGAAATTTTAGTTTGGCTTGCCTCTGTTGTCCTTACAGAAGACAGGCTCACATGATAACCTGTGAGTTAAGTACATTGATTTCTTCTTTGAACTTTGCAAACTATTGCAAATTCAAGCCTAACAACTATCTTTAAGTGCAGAAAACAAGTACTTAAGGCACAGGAAATGTGGCTAAGACATGTAAAGACCATAAGCTACTGCTGTAGCTGTTCCATTTCCATTCTTTTAGGACCAACCCTATGTGCAGTATCAACCAAAATGAAGTCACTGACTAACATTAATAAAGCAAATAAATAAAGACAGGGAAAAAAGCTTTGAGAGTAACATGTTATTAAAAAAAATAAACAACAACAATGTCTATTCAGTTTCTTTAGCAGAGAAATCATAATCTATTTTATTACTCTATACTATAAGACAGAAAGAGGCCTCTAAAGGTGGGGTTTGGCATCTTTTTAAGCCTGATGTTCAACATATTATATGCTATTGACTTCTGCACAGAACAGGACAATCCAGGCAATTTATATTTCAATTCACCTTGATTTGCTGACAGCTTTCTACATTTTTTTTCTGCGCTTTCAGCTGCATATATCTGGAATTCAAGGAATAGGAAAATTACAAAGGGCAAAGACACTTGGACCTTGACTTAAAGTTTTTAGAAGAGGGTGGAGCATTTTTATGATCTCAGAAAATGCTATCATCTTTGTACTCAATGCTGCTTAACCCAACATACCCAGAAGTCAGTGGAATGATAAACACTTGGAAATCGAAGAACTTACTACCTTAAGGCCAGTAGAAAATTATATCTAACCAATACTGTACAGCCAAGACTACACAATGGATATGGTGAAGTCTACTGTGTAGCATAGGAGGTTAGCCAAGAAATATTGGTATTTAAACACCCCATTTAGTCTAATTCACTTCTTGGGATGCTCCTGATGTATCCTCCCTTTATTACCTAGGACACACTTTAAGAAATGTCACCTGATTTCTTCCCAACATTTAACATCTGTTTGGGCTCTGAAAACAAGCAGTCCCCAAGACTTCAAACACTTCTGCTTTCATTAAATTTCACCAATAACATTTTTCATTGTTTGGTGGCCTCAAAATTATTAACCAGCTATGTGAACATCACAAACCTTAGTGAATAGTCTTCGACCCTTGATAAAGTATGTCATAAGGCTAAAGGTTTCCACCATATTACTCACAAAAATGCAGAAATTCTGTATAAAGCCTAAAAGTTTTGGATTTTGAATTCCTCTTTTATGCAATAAGTGAGTTACAGACTAGAGAAAAATAAGTAGGTATTTACCTGATAGGTCCCTGTGAGCCCTATCTTTCTGTAGTATATTTTCCTGATCATTTTTAGCACTTAGGAAACCTCACTTCACTATAACCCTGGATCCTCAGACTCTAATTGCTAAGCAGTCATGTACAAATCTAACCACAAAAATCACTACTGGTTGTTTACACAGTCTGCAGACACCTCAGGAATAACTATTACTGCTCACACATGCACTAAGACTACAAGAAAATATGAGTAATTAAGCTCCGGGTAGTTTCACAGATGACTAGAACACATTGGGATTACTCACAATAGCCCTGTTCGCCTGCTGCCCAGAATACTTTTTCTCCAACTTTTTAACAAAGAGATTTGTCATGCAAACTCAAGTTTTTGAAGCCACATGGAATATTTAGTTTGACAGTATATACATGCACACATGTACCCTCATGCACACTAGTAAAACAAACCTTCCTGAATCTCAGACTCATGTCAGACTATTACACATGCCAATAACATCATCCTGACTCTTGCACAGATTTGTGGGAATTATCCAAGCACACTATACTGCACCTATAGTATAAAACATAAAGCAAACCCCTGCCATATTTTGAATGCTGGAAGTCCACATTTTTCTCCCTGCACTTGTCATCTTGCTTCCTCAACATCTTGGGCCCTGAGAAACAAAAAAAAAATTCGCATCTCCCTGTAAGATTGCATTCTCTTCCCACCATAATTATAAAACACTAACGCCTATTTCAGTTCTTCAGTAAGGTCCAGATTACCAAATATCATACTCAGAAGTACCAACAAAAGACATAGTTCAGCACTGCTCAGTAGGAAAACCTGTTACATATTTGCAGTTGTGTATATTAAACAGTGCTACTGCCACTTACGCAAGGCAGTAACACAGGAGATTAAACAAATTTGACTAAATGATTTCAGAAGATTCCACTCAACAGCCTTGAAAAACAACGCTATTTTTTAAACAAATGCACAATTACGCTATTTCAGACGACTTAGAGCAGCTATTTGGCAGAGAAACCACTGGAACGGGCTTTGTATCTTTAAAGCACAGTCTTGTCACTCAGACTGTTTTGTGAAACTTTGTGGACACAACTCATTTATGACCCTCCTCTTTGTGTATCCATACAACAACCTACTCTAGAGGCTGAAAATCAGATGCTTTAATATACTGTAGTATCTACTGCTAAAAGCACTTGAGTTGTTCCCTGTCATTTCAATTCCTCCTCCTCACTACTGGGTAAGTGATCTGTTTTCTGAAAACAGCAGTATCCTTCCTGAAGGAATATGACTCAGCTTTGCAGATCATCAGTATTACTTCACCAGTAGTCTACTTTTTGATTTTACCGCACCAAGAAAAATGTTAAGTTAAACAAAGATCCTTCTCCACATCAGGCAAATTTCTTCATGAGAACAGCAAATACATGTAACCATCTTAGTCATTACATTGAAATAGCCTTCTGTGACCTTCATGGGTTTTTTTTTACCTTGTAGCCTTTTTTTTTTTGAGATTAAATTTGGTTCTTACCAATATCAAGCAGAAAAAATTGTTTCCCCTGTTCTCATTGAAATTAACACCCACTTTCCTTCAACCACCACTGCATTTCCAAAATTTCAATGTGCCTTTACTATTTTAACACTTTTGCTAACCATGAACAGCTATTTCAGTGATTTTACCTCCTTCTTCAAGATGCAGACCAAAAATCACTATGCAGTTTCACCCTATTAACTGACCTAGCAGTCTGCACTTAAGCATTTTTTGACACTAGAATTATTTAAGTTTTTATTTTCAATTGAAAAAGAGTAGAGAAACATTAATATTTTCTCTGTATATTTGGGTAAGGAAAGGATTTCCAGTCTTTCTTTAGATTTTATTTACCTAGACAGTGATTTTACATGCAAAAGCTCTTGGAAGTCGTGATATTTTAGGTTGAAATTCACACCTGTTTTTGTTAGGTTGCTGTAGGAAACATTCAGCTGGAGACACACCACTTCTATAAAAAACATTTACTATCCATCTTCTACACAGTGACTGAGCTCCACAACTGACGAAAGCCTCGGCTGTACTAAGTCTCTTCCTCCTTCTGTCAGCTCCTTTCTGAGCACATCAGCACTTCATGCCAGCTCGAACATACTCCTTCCAAGAATGGACCTCGCTTTTCTCTAACTCTCATTTACCTTCCACTCCAAATGTGCATTTAGTTTATCAATTGTCAGCTATCAAAGATGTTACCAGTAATTGTCCTCTGTCCTCTCTTAGAAATATTCATGACTTCTGCCTCTAACTGTTTCAAACACACCCTACCCTACAACTTGATCTATCCTTGTCTATCCACAGAGAAGCCTGGCTGTTTCGCACTAAGCCAAATTGCACAACAGCTGCTGCATTTCACACTGAAGCTCTCTATCCTCATCTTCATTGTTCCAGGGAACGTCAATTCAACAATGCTATTTCCCAGCCTAACTTCTCCATTGTAACTTCATTGTTTCTGCAGTTATTTTTGCTCTGCATATGCTCATCAGAAACGATCAAGTTGTAGCACTTTTCTATGGTATTTTAAAAATATCATTTACACACACATACACACCACCCTGCTTCAACTATCTTATTAAAATGGATATTTCTGGAATTCGATCAACCCTTCACAAAAGAGCCCACTTCTTCAGCCCAGGTCAACCGGCACCAATGACAGCAATACTGCTGCAACCTTCTCATTTACTAACGCAACTCAAAGCACAAAGTAACAGACTCTTGAAAAGTTTACACAACACTGTGAATTTTTGTTGTGTTTATTTATTTAATACAAATGCTGTCATCACTCTAAGTCACATGAAAGAATGGACAACCTGTTTCATGCTTTACATCCTCTGCGTGCTCACCAATTCTTAAAACACACCTCAGCTCCTGACAGCGACAGGGCCAAGAACCAGTACTTGCAGAGGACAGCAGGGAGCTGTCATGTGAGCTACCACCAGTGCTGCCTGGCAAAACTTCACTTTTGGCTTCACTATTAGATTATTTCTGTTAGACACTCATAAGAACTCTGTAGCTGTTCCAACTGGCATGCCAAGTAAGCAACAACCACAACTCTGACTACCTTCTCTGTAAGTTAGCTACTACACATCACCCCGAGATACTGCCCTCCTAAGAAGATTCACCTATCCTAACTTTATAGATGGTGTGTTCTGCTTCATGGTTTTCAGATGGAAATTTGGCTTGCTTTTCCACATTTGATGCCTACCTTGCAAGCTAGTGCGCCCATGACCTAAATGATAGTGTGTTTTTGTTAGTAGTATTCTTGAAAAAACCTGCTACCTTTTAATAATATGCTTGCCTTTTCTTTACCAGGTAATCTTTCCCAACCCTCTCTTGTTTCTGCACTATGATAGCATTTTTAATGCTGTCTACTACATGCAGTCAATTATCCCAGCCACTATCACAGAGGACGCTAATATAAAGCAAGCAAGGCAACAGTATATAAAGCAATATAATCAACTTTACAAGTCCTCCTTGTAAACTTGAAATAACACATTCCTAAATGCTGGCTTTTATCTTTACAGTATTAAGTGATTCTCATGAAAACTAAGCAAACAACAAGATCATTATTTAAAAGAAAAAGAAGAAAATCAATCATATTTTCATTTCACTCATTAATACTTCTTCTAAGGTCTCAACTATTCAAGCAACTATCAGCGTAGGTTGCTATAGGCAGACTTAGTCGAACCCAGACTGATCGAAGTCTCAAGTTACTAGTACTTGTAGAAGTCTTCAAATGTCCACAACCACAACAAATCTCAGCATTCTGTTTTCCTAAAATACTCACATGCTCATTTTGGTACCTAAACACACATATCTCAAACCAAAGTTTTAAATTCTCTTATCATTAAGCTTACATTAATAAACACATGCACAAGCAGGATACACTAAGTGTACAACATTAGAACCAGGTGCTATTTAAAGCTATTCTGGCTACCAGCCTGTTCTCTAACTTCACCTTGAGAGAGGTGGCACACTGAACTCTCTGCTTGGAACAACCACTTCCTCCAGACCCACATTCACCTCAGACTTACTCCTTCTCCTGAGAAAGGACTGCTGCCACCTGTGTAGATTAGGTTTTAGATGGAAAATCCTCCACTTTTTCTGTTTTCCCATATGAAGGAATGAAGTACAATCAACAATTATGTTCAGATTTGACCTGGCAAAGCTTGGACAGTTATTCACCTTAATGACAAGACTTCTGGGGCCTCTTGTTCTTCCTTTCTTTTTCAAACACTTTTGTTCCTCCAACCAGTCCCTTCCCACTGCTCAGTATGTAAATTGTGTTCCTTCCAGGCATGTGGCAAGTGTTCACATAAACAGGTGGTGACAACATTAATCTCCTCAACGGCTTTGAAAAATGTATTGTTTGTCCATATATGAATGAAGTTACTGCAGTTTGTAGAGGCCACTCATAAAAAATGTATCTTACAGGAAATAACTGCATCCACTTTAATCTCACAACTGTGAGGAGTTATCAGTCGGTTGTTTTTTTTCCATGAAGACTTATCAGAGTAATTTATGAAGGCACTCCCTACACTGTCTAGCCAAGGGTTGACTGAAGTGCTTACAAGCCTTTTTCTCTGCAACCTTTTGTATTCACAAATACCTCCATCATACCAAAAGGGTAACTTTAATTACTAAAAGTTACATCAACATTTGTCTTTTACTTGGATGAAAAATGTTTTGTTTTTTATGCCTAAAAACCGAATTCACGAACTTCAACTAGCAAAAATACTTTAGTTTGGAAAACACTCTTATAATACGTGATTTAAACTTAACAGATAGCCCTCAGTCTTCCATCCCGAAGATGTCAGCTAAGTCCCCTTACCAAAGTATTAAGGACTCACAGCTGCAAAGATGAAGATTAAACCAACAACAACCAAACAAAACCTCTCTATGGTTATGGTCCTGTAAGCCATGACTTGACGGCACTCCCTCAAATTCACCTTTGCTCATGTCAGCTGTTTTCACATCTTTCAAATACACAGAATTTTAGGTTGAAACTTAGAACACATTCTGAAAAGTTTTATCTTAATAACTTTTCATTAAAAATCGATCCTGTATTTACTAACATTTACTAACACCACTCTACACAGNCAATAACTTTTCATAAAAAATCGATCTTGTATTTACTAACACCACTCTACACAGCCATTTAGACTCTGCGCTACCGGGTTTTTGTAACAATAACTGTTATTTTGGAGTTTTCATAACTCCAAAATACTTTACCAGTCCTTTCAAGTCACAACAGTGCACTTTTGTATTAAAAAAAAAGGGACAATTGTCTATACATTTATAGTTCAAAACACATCCTTCTCTTAGATTACACAGTCATTTCTAATCTCCAACTTATATATACGACAGAAAGGCACTTCCTACAACCACTGTGTTTTCTCCTTCAAAATGTAATCACTTTGCCTGGCCCTCAACTTTGCTTCTTTTACTATTAATCCTGCCACAAAGGTGACAGACCTAACAAGGTACTCTTTTCTTTTCAACTTCAAATAATGAGATTTAGATACCAAATATGTAACAGAAAGTAAGCTGCCTCAATTTCTTCCAATTCCCATAAAGGGATTCCTCATTTACAGTCAAGACTCACAGTCTTTATTTGTTCCTACTACCACCACCTCACTTCCAGTTCAGCTGCTTTCCTCACATTTCAACTGCAACTTTATTTCCCCAACAACTCAAGAGTGAGTTTACATTTACATAACCAAAATGAAAACTGGAAATGTGCACATTTCAAGTGATGTGAACCTAGCTGCTGTCCAATATCCTAACAAAATCTTCCAAATAATGAAACTCCATTCTTCAGGCTACTTTAATTCTACTTCAAGCTTAGTCTTACAAAAGGACAGGAGGAAAGCCAATAACCCCACTTGGCAGCTCAACTGACCAATTTAACCAACCCAAGATTAGAACTGATTGTTTAGGCAGGCTTTTTGTTGTTGGTTTTTTTTTTTTCCCTTCTGGAAAACACTGCAACATTTTTACTCATTTTCTCTTTTAAGTAACAGTTAGAGCTTTGCTAATATTCTCTGCCAGTGACAGGAAGAAGGAAGCATTTGTCATTGTAAATTCTGAAAAGAGAAAAATATTTTGTCTGCTCCTAAGTGCACCAAAGTTTTTTCCCTGTTCATTGATCTCTCCACCCTTTGTGTTCCACTGAAAAAAAAAAGTGCCTGTTGTTCAAACAAAGGGAAGCACCGGAGATCTCTTAATAGACCCTCTCCTTATAGAAGAGTGGATCATGCACAGAGGCGGAATTTAAAGAGCTCTTCTCAATGCCAAACACCCACAGGAGATGCCAGAACATTTTCCAGTGTATGTTAGAGCCCAGGCTGAACCAGATAACCTCCACATGTAAATAGGGAAATGAGAATGCCAGTTGTTAAATATGCTCTAAGAGTTTTTTGATAAGTATGTCCTTCCACTGCTTTAAGATTTTCAGATGCTGCAAGACTAAGCTCAATGCAACTTCCCCGTTATCAGAAGTTATCAGCATCAGAAGTCATCACTGCAGCACTTACGAGCTTACCAGCTGTAGCATCCCTCAACCCACACATAAATGCGGAAGTTGATTATTAATACATCTGGCAGGGTCTTCCAAAACTGCAAGATTACTACACAAACACCCATTTGTAACTACACTGGGCAGACTACTGTGTGTAAGCCTACCGTTTTAATTTGTCATTTTGCTTTCATCGGGATTTTTTCCTGGGAACGATAAAGCTCAGTCCTTTTTCCACGATAAAACCCTCCAAGGCCAGCATCCTGACAAGGAGTTTCACACTCAATGGCTGTCACGTGAAACAGGTTGCCTCGGGAGCATCAAGCCCTCCAGAGGGGATGCACCCCCTGTTCGGACCCACTATCCACGTAAATGCAGCTCCCAGCCCTGCTTCAAGGATGCCTGCTCCTCACACCTCCTCCTTCACTCTCATGAAATCAAACACACTGAGCAGCACCACCGACCGCAAGGAGCACTGATTACGCCGTTTCCCACTTCCCTCGCGGACTTTCCTTAAAAACCCAGTGAACATAGCTTTTACTACTATTATTACTACTGCCATCATTATTTTTTACACACGAAATGGGCCAACCCCCTCATCTTTCCTGCGGTGAGTCTGCATTTCCCTTGCTCGCCGCTCCTTTTTAGGCATCCAAAAGGAGCAAGTGCCCAGCCCGGCCCGGCCCGGCCGCTCCGNTTTCATCCCGGCAGCCTGTCAACAGGCTCCCCCCCTTCCCCTCCCGATCCTCCGCGCCGAGCCCGGCTTCCCAGCCCGGCAGCGCCCGAGAGCCGCTGCTTCCCCCCCTCAACCGAGGCAGCGACACCCCCTTAACACGGGCTTCGCTTTTTGTCTGCCTCTTTCGGTTCTCCTTAGAACATCATCCACTTTCCATGCCGCTTCTCCCATCCCTGCCCTGTGCCGCCACCCAGCAGTACAGCACCGGAGGAGCGCTGCCTTTTATAGCGGTGTCATCCTTGCCTGCTCACCGGCCTCCCCGGGGGGCCCGGCCGGCACAACCGGCTCCCCGCAGCCCTGCGGCCCCGCTCACCCTTCCTGCCCCTCTGACACCCTGGGCTTCCCGGATCGGAGCAGCTCCTCCACCCGCCTCCCGCCCCGCAACCCCCGGCGGGACATTTTCGGAGGACTCGGGTCCGCCTGGCGCTGGGTGGTGCCGCCCGGCCCCGGTGACGCGCCCGCTACCGGGCCGGCATGGAAGGCAGAATCGCACCTGTCACCGGCAACACCGCCCCGGGGCGGCAGCAGCCCCGCACCCTCCTGGCCGGGCCGCGCCGCCGCCGCCCCCGTTTTCACGCCTCCGTTCTGCCGGCGAGGGTGGCGTCCCGCCCGCGAGTTGCTGTGCCTAAGCCCCGTTGTCCCCGGCACGGGACAGGGGCCTCTGCTCTCTTCCCCGCCGCCTCCCCGAGGAACAGACGGGCAGTGCCGAGGCGGCCCCGGTGGCGAGAGGCGGGCGAGCCTTCCCCGAGGCCACCTGACAAAGCCGGCTGCCCTCTCCTCCTTTCCTCCTCCAGGGGGAAGACGTCGCTTCCCCAGGGCCACCTTTCGCCTCTACCTCCAGCCACGGTCTCGCCGCCGGCCCTTCTTCCCTGTTCCCCCAGGACAGAACCGCACTCACCGGATCGGAAGAACGCTGCGATGTCCGCCGAGTCCTTGGCCGCCTCCTCGGCCCCTTCCCCCGCGCCGCTGCCGGCCGTGGTGGCGGCGGAGGTGGCGGTAGCGGCACTGCTCATGGCTGCTGCTGCTGCGTGTGCCGGCGGCAGTGGCTCCACCGGGCGAGACCCGCCGCCGACCCCGCCGCCCCCTCCGCGGATCCCGGCTTCACCTCCGGGCGGGA
>VXBC01013304.1:64595-151743 GCA_013399945.1 Ploceus nigricollis
CGTCCTCCATCTTAACTGGGAGGATGGAGGAGGGGAGGAGGGTGGGAAGGGGGAGTCGGGAAAGGAAGCGAGTCCCCGCCCGAGGAACAAGGGCGGTGGAGCTCGGGAGTCTCCGGCTACGTCCGGCACCGGTCGGGATGGGGCGGGGCTGGGCGGTGCAGGACGTGAGCGCTCCCGCCGGGCCCGCACCCTGTGGCTGGGCCGCGGCGGCCGGGACTTCCCGGCGGCGCGACTGCCCGCTCGGAGCTGTGGGTTTGTTGTTCGGCTTTCAGGTTTCTTTTTGTTTGGTTGGGATTTTTTTAGGTGCTTCCGCTGGCTTTCGCTCTACTGCCAGCTCGCCGGTGCGCGGATGTCGGAGTGGAGATCCAAAAAAAAAAAAAAAAAAAAAAAAAAGAAAAAAAATTGGTAACATCNAAAGGGAACCCCGCGCCGCCCCCCCGGGGGCGGGGGGCGGGGGCGAGTGGCGGGAGCGTGGGAAGCGGCGTGTGCCCCGTGCTCCTGCCTGCCGCTCCCCGGGTGCCAGGGGCCCCCGGCCTCCGAAGGGCCGTGCTCGGGAAGAGATCCCCTGCCCGCGGTCGGAAGGAGCCTGGCTTACCTCTGGAAAAGACAGGGAAAAAGGAATGCGTAGGTTTCTTTAAAAAGGTGCCTTTAAAAGGTTTTCGTTGCACTGCTGTCTGTATTGTGGATATTTTTTCTTCTGTTATCACGGAGACAATTCAAAAGATTTTATGCTGTGGACCGGTTCAATTAATATCAAATAAGCAAACAGCTCACGATAGGGAGGTTATGATGTGCCCCACCACCGTCCTGCTCTTCATGTTAAGGCAGTATAAGTTTGCATCCTGGGAAGGTTGAGGAGAGGGTGTCAGAGCAGTAATCATAGCTGTTGCACAGATTGATGAATTTGCATAACACAAATGCTTGTGGTAAATGATAAATCGTTAGCACACTTGAAATGCAGAAGTGCAGCTTCAGGAATTAAACTCCTGAACCTTTGGTAAGTATTAAAAGGAAGGCAAGTTCAAGAGAAATGTGGTTCGTAGAATCATAGAATATCCTTAGTTGGAAATGAGTTGCAAGGATCATCCTAGGATCCTGCACAGGACCACCCCGAGAGTCCCACATGTGCCTGAGAATCTTGTCCAAACACTTCTTCAACTCCAGCAGGCTGTGGGTTATGAACACTTCCCTGGGGAGCCTGTTCCAGTGCCCAACCAGCCTCTAGGAGGAGAACCTTTCGGTAATGCCCAACCTAAACCTCCCCTGGCACAGCTTCATGTCCTTGCCTCGGGTCATAAGGGAATCCAGACAGGTTGTGTTAGTTTATCAGTCAGATGATGAGGAAGTCATCTGCAAGGTTTCTAAGGTTTGTATTTATCTGAAGTTGTATAGCTTGATGAAAAAGCTTTTGTGCAACCATGCCTGCCCTAATTTCTCTTACAGAGAAGAGGTTTGTGTGACTGAAAAGATTTTTTTAAATGTTTTTCTTTCAGACAGCAGGCACAGGAAAGAGTTCCAAATTAGCATCCCACTGCCAGAAGTGGTTGCAACATTAATTTCTTTCTAACTGGCACCATCCACTTAGCAAAAAGCATGAATGGAACAAATGCTGCTGTTCCCTAGCAAGCAGTGAGTTGACCTAGGGGTAGGAATAGGATACTGTATATCTGCCCAGAAAAAAAAAAAACAACCTGCATAAGAATATGAGAAAATCGGGTAAGTGCATGGAAAGTGTTAATATAATGACTAAAGAAAAGAATAGGAATCCATCATTCCAGCTTTCAGTGACTAGAAAGCAGGAAGTGCTTGAGATTACTTGTTTTCCAAATTTGAAAAAAGACATCAATATGCTGTGCAACTCTGAAAAAAGCTTTAGAAGTCTTTTCATCAGTTGTTGAACACTCTGACTTTCCTTTCCCAGTTAGCTGCTCTTCCAGCACACTGTACAAATTCTAAGTGGTCACTAAAAAGGCAAGGTTAATTTGAACACTTTTGAAGGATGTATGACTCGAGTTTGTCCCTTCCATCTGCTGAATTGCAAGAGATGCTGGGTTTGATTTTTTCTTAGTACATGGATGCCCTGAGCCATGTCCCCCACTACAGGAGCCTTTTGTCACTGTGAAAGTGATTGAGAAGTTGTAATCAGCAATGAAGGTGGGCCTTACAGAAAATCCTTCAAGAGCCAAAAATGCTCATATCCTTTGCACGATTCATAAGATTATAGTAATACATAGGGTTCATGCTAATGTTCAGGATGCAATATTTATTGAAGGGTAAGTTAAAAGAAAGAGACTAATATAGGAAAATGACAAAGTTACTTAACACTCTAATAAAACAAGGATTTAATTTACTGTTATGCACCTTAAGTATCAAATACCAGATTTAAAATTTTGACATTAGGAAATTAAGTTTCTTAGTTTGGTTCTTCTTGGTCATTTTAGGCTTCAAACAAAAACAAACCAGGTAGGAATTGTCTATATGGAGAATGTCCCACACTGGAAATTTGTGTGAATTTGAAAGCCTGTCATTGGGGAATAGCCATATTCTCCTCAACTCCTGCATTGCTTATCTCAGTTTTTGTCAGCCTGCAAGTGTTTTTGCACCAATTGCAGTGATAAATGCAGGAATGGAAAAAATATTCATGGCGTAAAACATACTTTAGCGGTAATGTGACCTGTGAAATACCAATAGTGTTAAGGCACAGATTCAAGTTAGAGTTTTAGATTGTATACTAGGAGTTTTAAATATTAATGATGTTGAAGTTCTGTGCTTAATTTCTCTATTTTATATATGTATATAAAACATTTAATTTTATGTAAGCATAGTGTTCAAAAAGATTTATACCCCAGTAAAATAAATGCCCAAAGAGAAGTGTTGTTTCATTTGAATGCCCTTTATTTATAGACAGAACTTGTGTTGTGTCTAACTGTGGTTGAATGGTCACTCCAAAATCAGAATGCCAAACACAAAAACTTTATTCCTGTCAAAGAGGTGTCTTGTGAGGGAAGAAGCTTGCCCAGAGCCTAGCCTTGTGTATCCAGGCTGAGAAGTGTCACATGTCACTTCATGTTTCATCCCTAAAGGAATTTGCAGACTTGATATTTCTTGAGTTCTTTTCCTGCAGTATTTGCTGCCCACTTGATCAAGAAAACAAAGAACGAAGATTCCCCCATTTCTATAAGATGTTAATGAAAGCAGGGCAAACTTGATTTAAAAATCACTAATATTTACAAGCCTTTGAGAAGTAAACTAGAAACTCACTAGTTTGGACAAACTAGGAGACAGGAGATGGTATTGACCTGGGGCCATCAATCCGAGTTGTCTTCTTGCTTAGAAAAAGAGTCATGGAAAAAGAGACTTCAATTGTGAAAAAAAATCAAAAATGCACAACTACAAAACCCAGCCAACAACTAGATTTTTACAATGGAGTTCTCTTCTTGTAGCTGTTTTACAAGCTTCACTATTTGTTTTGTAAACAAAAACACAGAACATAGAGGGTAGTGTGGGGACAAGGCTTCTATGTGGAAAATAAGGGAAAATGCACATGGACTTCAGCCCAGCCAGCCTCTAAGAACTGTTTCTTGCAACACTTACTTTTCTGCAGCAGGCTTTTGGGGGACTCAAATCTATAAAACAAGTTATAAACACAGTAAGTAATAGAGAAGGCCATATCAGGTGCTACTGTTCTTTTAAGATGATAAGGCTTCTTTCAAGTTTGCAGCAGTTAAGGAAAGCAATCAAGAGTTATTAATGTGCACCACCTTGGAGCTGCTATCTGGTTTCTGATCTAAATGGTGTTTGCATTATAGCAACATTCGTCAATTTCAAATTGTTCTCAGAGCACATGGTGTATCTCTTCTATCTGTAGACGGGCATTGAGGCATTTTCCAACCGTTATCATTATTATTGCCCTTTTTCCACAGAAGCATCCAAGTCTTTTAAAAAAGTTGTCTTGAACAGTATTAAGCTCATGTGTTCCACTTCCTTATCCTATAAAATTAAGTTCTCATTTCATTGTATGAGTCCTGGCAGCTTTTGAAACTTTTTTTATTTGTAATTTTTTCTATTTTTCTGCAAAACCTATCACCTATGTAAAGGCTTGTCAGTCTATTGAAAATATTTTCTCCATACTTTCCCTGGTACAACCTGACACATACAAGTTTGAGAAGTGAGCCCATGGTAATCTCATGAGTTTTAGCAAGACCAAGTACAAGGTGCTGCTGGTCAGTATCAGCCCAGGCTGGGGGATGAACAGATCCAGAGCAGCCCTGCCCAGAAGGACTTGGGGGTGCTGGAGAGGCTGGACATGACCCATCAATGTGCACTTACAGCCCAGAAATCCAACTGTGTCCTGGGCTGCATCCAAAGCAGCGTGGGCAGCAGGGCCAGGGAGGGTATTCTGCCCCTCTGCTCTGCTCTGTTCTGCTCTGCTGAGATTCCACCTGGAGTGCTGCATGCAGATCTGGGGTCCCAGCATAAGAAGGACATAGCCTGCTGGAGTGAGTCCAGAGGAGGGACACGAAGATAATTAGAGGGATGGAGCACCTCTCCTATGAGAAAAGGCTGAGAGAGTTGTGTTTTTTCAGCCTGGAAAAGAAAAGGCTTCACATAACCTAAATGGGGCCTTCCAATACCTAAAAGAAGCCCACAAGAAAGATGGAGAGAGACTTTTTACAGGAGCACAGAGTGACAGGACAAAGAGGAATAGTTTCAAACTTCAACAAGAATAGATTTAGAATAGATATGAGGAAGGAATTCTTTACTGTAAGGATGGTGAGACACTGGAACAGGCTGGCCATGGAAGTAATTGATACCCCATCCCTGGAAGTGTTCAGGGTCAGCTTGGTGGAGCTCTGAGCAATATGGTCTAATGGAAGGTGTCCCTGCACATGGGAGGGGATTGGAACTTTAAGGTCCCTTTCAACCCAAACCATTCTATGATTCTGTGATTCTTACATTTCCTTATAATCTTAAAGCAGCATTGCCAGTCCTCATCAGGACATTTCACAAACACTCTGAGCACCTGTAAGGAGAGGTTTAGTAAACCTAAGTCAAAAAAATGTAAAAGGACAGTATTTGATGGTAACTATGAATAAAGTTTTACTACTTATGTGGTCATGACTGTCAAATCTTAAGCAAAGAATCGAGCAGGTTTTTAATAGCCTACAGACCAAGATGTGTGTTTTTGCATATCGCTTACCAAAAATACTAACCATCCTGATTTTATTTATAACCAAACTGTTTTTTAAAATTCTCACCATTTCAATGATGTGCTATTTCTATAAAAATCCAGCTCCCAGTTCTGCTATGTGGCATGTACTGACTTGTCAATGTCAAGGACACTTACATGTAGAAATTATACCAGACGCCTGATGTTCTATAGACTATTGGTGGTCTATACACCATCTGTTCATTAACTTCACCCTAAGGAAGTGTTGGTTTTACTGTTTATGCTTAGGCACACATAATTCCACATTATTGTGCAATTGATGGTGGCTGAACCACTGAACTGAATCTCAGACAGGTCATCCCATTGCCTCTTCTACCCAGGTTTTCAGAAACACTTGTTCCCTCCACCAGGAAGTATGCAAACATCTAAATGCACACACACACACATGCACACCCTAATTTCAGATTTTCTATCGCTATCATTAACGTTGGCAATCATACTGGACTTTCAAAAACTGGACTTTCCTTTTTGTCCAAAATTTTCCAGGCAGAAATGAGTGCAGTGCTTCAGAGGCTTTCTGAAAGAATTGAACTTAGTGCGCCTGATTGAAAGCAAGGTGCACATGCATTACAAGATCTCAGCCTAGAAGGAACAAATCCAGAAATCCTAACAGTAGGATGATGCATGCTAAACCCTCTATGGGTGATTCTTTCCTCTTGTTTTCAATCAGTTATTCACCAGGTGGCATGACCTCTTCTGCTTTTAAAACACTTTCCTTTAGACATTCTGCAGTGTGCTCCTCACTCCACAACAGATCAGATTACATATTCTTGATCATTTTACTTTGTCATCCCTGAACTTTTGAAGACTAGGTTTTGATAAGGTATGGTTCCAGGTAAATAAAGAAGAGGGATGTGATTTTATTTGCCCTGGGTAAGGAGACTGGCGACAAGAGTTGACTTCATTGTAATTGATGACTCATGAATACATCTTCTCAATCTTTCTTTAGCTTTAAGAGCATTTCAGGAAAAAACTCAAGAGAAAAATTCAGCATTTTCTTTTTATTGCTGAATTTCACCTTTTACTGTCTCACGTGTTAATCCAGTTTGAAGTCTTTGTCAGTTTAAGTTAAATTGGGCTCCAACAATCCAGATCAACTGAAAAAATGAAGACTTAGCATGAGTAGTTTCAAAGCAAAAGCTGTGACAAAGTTTTTGCTTACGCTACAGAAAGTGTAAAGAGCTTAATGTTGTACATATTTCCTTCCTAGCCTTCCAGATTCTTGCTTCCCTGGTTTCAGCTCCTTAAGCTAAGCACCTGAATGGTACAACCTACTCGGTGGCTTGTGCCATGTCACATTATTCCCATTGTTCTGAATGTACCATACTGCCAAAGCCCTCTGCGTAAAAACGACGTTAAGCCTCAAAAGAAAACTTCTATATCATGCTTAGCATCCTCCATGGATCTGCCTGTTTCTTGCTCCTGTTCAGGGGATGTAATAGAATAAAAGGTTGCCAACACAAGGTGGGCCCCTATCACGCTTATGTTTCAACAATTATGCTATCAACAATATGTGTGTGTGTGATTACTACTGGAGAGTATTCAAGCTTGAGGACATTTTATGCATTGAAAGCATTAGTGGTACCTTATGTGATCATGATATACAGACAACTTGTGCCAGAACAGTCTCTGCCCTTCATGCCAAAAAAGCAATAGCATGTCCACAGGAAAAAAAATATGTACAGAAAAAATGTACCATATGTATCTTTAAACAAAGATCACTGTTTTGTATCATCCTCATGGAAACTCAGAAAAATAGGTCACCAATTAAGCTAAGCTATTACACCAGTGATTGCCAACAGATCAGCAGACAGCCTTACGTTATGTTGCTTATTTTTACAAAGCATTTGATTTATGAGAAAACTCTTCACTTAGTATCAAATCAGTGTTAAGTCCAGTTGACAATTACCCTTCTGCCTTAACAGTAATCATCTGTTAATTGTACTGGCTTGCCTACAATTATTTGTCAAAGTAGTGTTCAAGAATTGGCATAAGGCAACACAAAGAGCCATATTAGAAATATGAATTAGAATATTTTAATTTATGAGCCTAAACAAAGTGAAAAGTCAATCAAAAGTGAAGCTTAAAACAAATAGCACCCTGTTTGAAGTCTTATTTCCCAAAAGAGGGCATTTAAATCAGTTCCACTGCTTGTGTACTTTTATGCATATAACTTCATTCGTATGCTGGTTTAGAGTTGCCCAGTTTGGAAAACATCTTGGATGCCTATGTCTATATCACTTCTGTCAATCAATATGTTGTAACAGGGATTAAAGAAATTTGAGTAATTGCTTATGCAACAAACAAACCAGAAATGCATAGCTTCCTTTCAATACATAGAACTGAATTGCAGTTTGAGTCATTTAAAAATGACAATTTAAAAAAGTATTGTATTGTAAATACAATACTTTTGCATCCAGTGCTAGGGAGCTAGCTTTATAGCAATCCATGTAATTCACAAGTTTGTTGTTTTTATATGACTTAAGTCTTCATAGGTTGATGATTCCCCAAGAATGTGTTCAATCCTTGCTGACTTTTTGCATAGAGAGAGGAGTATAAGTTTTTTAACAAGGTGTTATTTACAATTGAACTTTGAGTTTTCCAGATTCGTGTGAGAGCTCACTAGAGAGACACTTCCAAAAGATACAGAATTTTCAGCCAGGGTACTAGTAAAGGCTGTTCTGCTGCAGTCGATCTAGACTGCATGAGTTCCCAAATGGATCCCCTGAACTTTTTTTCACTTGGAAAAAACAGATTTGCTCAGAAAAAGGGTTTCCAAATTCCCAAGGTGACTTCTTGAAACCCATGTCATGGTTCCTCCATCACCACCTCCTGCTGCAAGAGGTGATCTCAGTTATCAAAACCACATTTTATAAACATGTTTATTTATCTCTAGGTATACACATTTATAATGATTTCTCCGGTACCTTGGTTTTATGGAGGCATTGTCTCCAGTTCAGTCTTTTTATCATATCCTTCCTGCAGATATTTTACTACTGCCTGTGGTCTCTATACATAATACATGGTTTACTCTGATCAGTGAGTCAGAGGTTCTGCTTAGGGAGGTCAGATTCTAGGTGAGCATTTGTCACTCCTTAGTACCAATTGTCCAACATTGTCATCCTAGTTGATCGTGCTATTAGCTAGGCAGTAGCAGCAGATGTCATTCCTGACATTTCTCAGTTTTAAAATGAATTTTGTGATGGTGCACAATCCTGAATTGCCAGCCTTGCCTTCTTCCAGGAGTTGCTGCGATGGGAAAGAGCTGAACAATGTGGAACAAAGTTTCCTAGTGTTTCCTTTGCTCACAATCAGGAAGTTAAACTCCTTGCCACGCCTGGGAAGCCACTTGGCTTCCAGCAGCAAAAGAGCAGTAGCTGCAGCATTGCTCTATGAATATGGGGCAGTAAATAAACTGGTTTTATTTTTTTCTATACTCTCCAATTTTTCAATTGTAAGACAAGTCCTCTTTTATTTCCCTTCATCCTACTTATTCCCATCATACTGGTAAGCTAATTGAGCAAAAAGCAACTGTTGCCTGCATTTCACTCCATGTGCTTGCTTCCTCCTCTATTCTATTTAGCAGCTGATTCCACAGGCAGTCCATTTTCTATATTTAATTGAATAGACTACTTGGAGTGGAAGCTTTGGGCACAACAGTGGTAAGTTTTTGATATTGACCCTGAAAGGTATCCTGCACATACTGTTATTGGCATGTTAACCCCAGCTGGAGCCAGCTGCTTCCTCAGATGTTCAGCCATTGGGAAACCATTCAGGACTCACAGAGTCACTTGGTGTTCCACATTCCCTCCAGGGTCTCAGCTGCTGTTTCTAAAGACAGAAATGCAGAAGGACTTCAGCTTCCAAGTCTTTCTAGTTTGTAGCCGCTTTGCCAATACTTGTACACAAGACTGAACACATCATCTGTGCACGCTTTCATTCTGGAATAAAGGGCTGTTCAGTTTGTACATGAAGCAAGTTTACAGATCACATGCTCAGCATGGTTTATGTTGTATCCCTACCTCTCAATCCTCACAGAGGAGGAGCAGATAATGTGGGATAGGAGCTGTATTCAGTTGGCAGAACTCCCAGGAAATGCCTACAAACTTCTGGATCTTAGCATAACCGTAGGACACAAGCTATTTCTGCATTTTTCTAAAATGATTCTGCCCCTTTTGTTCCAATTAATAACCCAAAATTAATATTTTTCCAGGTAAAAAACTACATTCAGTCATTCCAGATGTCATTGTTAATAGTTTATAGACTTGAAGTTTCACCAATGGTCTCATTCATGTCAATCAGAGGCGGGTAATGACTTTTTGACAGTAAATCTCTAGCAATAGTGCAGTCAGATCAGAAGCATGTGGGATGCCATAGAAACCCATTTGAGATCATTTGCTAAACAAATGTTTAGAGTTTTTATCTAAGTGCTAAAATTCAAATTATCAATACTTCTTAGTGAAAGATTTCACATTAGGTCTCAGTAAATACTGACTTGAAATTTTGCTTTTCTAATGATGTGCCTAATTTTCTTTCCTATTTACTGCTTTCACGTAACAGAAGTATTTCTTGCATGACACTCACTAATTCTGTTGTCTCAGGTGTTCTCCTAGACTTAAACTATTGTCCAGTAGATGCGGAAATTTGCACAACTTTTAAGAAGTTTTTGGTTTGTAATGGCTGCAAGGGTTTTACAGAAGGGACTTCCATCGGAACTACAGCAGGTACCACAGCTCATGTGATGCCTTGTCTTTGCAGCATAGAGTGAGGATTAGGACCAAATTTTGTTCTCTAGCTAGATGAAATTTTAATATCTTCATCACACTATGGCGATTGCATGACAAACAACCACTTCATTACAAAAGCGTCTTTCTCTTGCCTGGGTATATTTCAGCTACAAGTTGCTTCAAGCTCTCTCTGCTCATTTGGAACATTCTCATAAACTTTGGCGGCTGTGCTGAGCCATGAATGAATACCACTGCTATCCCAACCTGCCCTTACATTTTGTTAGGAAAAAACACTCTTTTTGAACTTGCTGAAATATACTGCATTTAGTCACTTTTTTTGTATTCCATTTGTGTCTGTTGTTGGAATTTGATTACTTTGAATTATTGTCTACTTCTACCGCTGTTTGCCAGGACTAACGTCTAAGCTTCTGTAATAATTAAATGTTAGGCCCAACAGCAAGGTGGTATAAAAACTATTGTTATGTTACAAGAGAGAAGCCAATCCAGTCAGCTGGCTTGTAGGTAGAATTAATTTCATTAAAGTTTTAGTTCACAAAGAACTAATAATTTCTGAGTTAACTGCCCTTTTTAGTAGGGTGAATATCAAAAGATAGTGCACGGGTCTGACAGATCTATCATACCATAAGAATAAACTCTTTCTTATGAATGAAGATAATGTTAGGCTGTAAGAATCTTGGATTGCAAGACCTTCACAGGAAGATCTACTGTGATAATAGTTTGACCAGCAAGTGTCACTTGGGGACTAACTAGAACCCAGATGAACTTTTATGATAAAATCACAGTGCAGTGTACTTTAGATACATTACTTATTATTCCTTTATTTATAAGTCAATGGCTTAACTTTTGTCATATTTCACAGCATGCTAGGAAGTAAGCACATGGCTTTATCCTTTTGAGGTGAAAAAAAAGGTATGTCAAATCATTTAATTCTATACTAACATCTACTACATGGATTATGATTTCTCTCATCTGTCAATTTCTGTGCTTCACCATGCATTTTTCACTGTGACATCTTGTGCTGTATTTCATAAAAGTAACTGCTGTTAGAGAACTACTCTGTTTTTGAAGTTATATGTTACATTTAAAGATGGAAATACTTATAGCGACACTTCAAAATATCTGTTGAGTTTTTTTATGGGCTTCCCCTAATTATGATATCAAGACTAGCAATGAAGCATTCAAAATAATTTCCTATCTCTGCTAATGAAGATTTGTATACAGGGGGTTTTTAAAAAGCGCATTCCTTAGTTTTTTAATAAAGTAAGAGCAATCAAGCCTTTGTTCCCTTTATATCAGTTTTTCAGTACTAGCTTTGAGCCATCCGTTTTCTCCAACTGCGATTGCTTTGGCAGGACTAAAATCTAGTTTTCTCTCTTTTCATATATGATTAAATGAATTGATTCCTTCATCATCCATCCATGAGGCATATCTGTTCATTGTAGTACATTTAGAAACGTTATTTTTTTGCATTGATTCATCAGCAGTTTTTTTGTTTCTAAATTATGTTCAGAAAATAGTTGTATCCTAAATATTAATATTTTCATGTATCTAAGAATATTAATATTTCAGTGCATCTGATACTAATATCTTCACTTATCATAAGCTTTTTACATTGTATTAGACCACATAATAAACTATCTTGTGATAAAAATGAATATTGCAAACATCCCAAAGAAGGAAATTTTGCTTTTATTAATACTGAGGCTTTGTGAACAAGGCCAATCAGAGCACTATGAATAGACAAAACAAAACTGCTCACAAAGGTGTTGTCAGTGGACAACTTTGGTGGCAGCTAAAACTAAGGACCATCAGCAAAGATGCAGGACTGCCTCAGAAAGCTGTTGGAAGGCTTTTCATAACTTACTGAGACAATTTATGAAGTGGATGGGAAAAGAAGTAGAGAAAGGGTAGTTTGCAGTGCTGGAATGAATATGCAACTAACTGATTTCCATGTTTTCTATAGAATGAACAGTTATAAATGATGAAATTGTCTGTGCTTTGTCCATGACTGAGGACCTTCATATGAAATTGTGAGCAGTATATTTACAATGGAAGGTTTGTTTTCTGTTTGTCAAACACAAGACATGTGCCTTAAAAAGAAAATGCTGCCCTGCAATGTAGTCCCATCTTGTTTCAGAGTGCAGGAGAGACCAAATGCTACACAGAAACAAAATAATAGTTTTCCCTATATTGGAAGTTTCATTCTGGCCTCCTACTGCTGCCATGTACCCTAAACCACAAATATTGCTATCCTTTAACATATATATGCATTGTGACTATTGTGTCTGCATATGATAAAAGTTAATTGAAAAACTAAGTAGGAAAAGGTGGTATCTTTGATCAGATGAGCTGGTCCAACTGGAAAAGCCAGGCAAGGTTTCAGGCACACACATTCCTCAAAGCAGATGAAGTTGTTTTTTCCTAGCAACAGTAGTTGGCTAAAAAAGACTTTCTTCTCATTAGAGCTTGACTTTCTCTTACGTATTTAGAAAATCATGGCTACAAAATATTATGCAGTCCATAAGTTCTTTCTTGTGATTGGTTTGAACATACTGCTTTTAATTAAATAGGTTATTTTTTTCCTCTTTTGCCTTAGAGAAAATTGTAGAGGTATGAGTCCTTCTTACTCTCCCCATGCCATTTACCACAATAAACTTTGACCATGGTTGCAGTTATCATTCTCTGTATATTAAATGGTCTTAAATTTTTACATGCATTCCTATATGTACAGTATTAAACTGTGATTTGTGGTCAATCTATCTAAAAAGTTAATGTAACAGAAATACACTTATTGCCAATTTATAATATCCTTATCTTACAGTTGCACAAAAATGGGGATTTATTACATTCAGCTTGGTGAAGAACTAAGTTTTAAATTTTTGTATGTTCAGTTTTTGGTGATTTTTTTTTTTAGTTCTGATATGATAATACCAACAAAGTAAGAAACCATATAAAAAATAAAACAATAAAAATAACTAATTTAATTAGAAGTATGGACACAAATCTGTACTTATATAAGCATAAAAAGATTCAATAAAGGTTGAACAAGTATGCATAAGAAGTAATACAGATTTAGTTCCTTGGGAGAGTGTCCTAAAGTGGACGACCTCTGAAGATACCTTCCAGGCCTGTAATCTTACAGAATGAAATGCATCATTAAAATGTTTAGACCTTCCTGCACATGCATTAGTCTAAGTAACTTATGAATATTTACAATTCACTTCACTTTAATTTCAAATTACAAAGAAACTGAGTACATAGCAGTGGTCTTAGTATGATGCCTTTCCTCCTTCAAATCAAATCAGAGTGCAACAGAAGTAGAACAATAACTCCTCTTGTTCTTTCTCTTCTCTTCCTTATTTTATCTTTTCTAGTTGCTCTTTACTCTGTGATTTGCTTCTTCTCTCCTTTCAAGGAATTTATCTGAGAAATTTTTTTTGCATGGAAAATAATACTGCATGTGCTAACATGTCCATTTATACAGTAATTTTATATCAGCTTGATTCCTTTCATAAAAAATTTTCTTCATTTTACACTACATTGCTTTGTAAGGAGTTTTAACTGCATTAAAATGACTTCTTTTAATTTAGAACAATCATGGCTATGGAAAGATTGATGACATTTTAATGGCTGTTTATTGATTTAAAAATATCACTATAAAATATACAATGATATAACTATTCCTACAGAAGCAGTCAAGTACTTCAAAAGAGACAGAACTTTTCTCTGTTACAGAATTTTTTGGATCAGCTAGCTTTAGAAATCTAGTCATACCTTTGAACCAGTATATGACTGAATGTGTTTTCATTAATGTTAATAAATGAATATTTCAGGAGACATTTGTGCTTGCATTTGTCTGCAACAACAACAATAACAAAGTGTTTAAGTATTTGGATAGCTTATGAGAATCATTTATACTCTTACAGGAGATCAAAATGAAGCTTTGAAACATCAAGCTTTGGCTATAGGTAAATTTAGATAGTGTACATTTAGGTGCTGTTAAAGTCCATTTCTAATTTTAATGCTCTTCTAGATCAGTTTCACGGTTAGCTGTGCTGTTTATTTTTCTTTCTTAACTGTTGAGTAATTGAGGGGGAGCTGTTTTCCTTCAACTGTACATGTGCTACCAGACCCTCTGCCTAAATCCTAGGAAGGAAGAAACCTCTAAGCTACATATAAACTTCACAGCCAAAAATCCATCTGTGTGGGTTGTGTATCCATGTAGCCCATGGCTCTTTGACCTTTGCAAAGTGAAGGATCATGTTTTGTTTTGTCTTGTTTTGTTTTGTTTTTTTAATCCACAGACAAGGTTATGAAGATATTATACTGCCTTCACTTACTACCAAATTAACTTAGTTTAAAATTTATATGTCACTTTAATACTCTACTTTTTATCCCATTTTCTTGTCTGATTGCCTGGGAATCCAGGCATAGTATATTCAGATTTTTTATTATTCAACTTGTTTTTTTCCCCAGCCTACCTTCTGATGATTTGTGATCCTGAAGAATCTGAAAGCCACTAATCTTCAATGACTCTTGTCATCTACAGAGAAGAGAGGCTGAAGAAAGGTCTGTGGGTTGTCTGCTCTTGAGACACTGAGGGGACAGTGGGTTGGGAGCCATCATAGTGGTTTCATGGATACTTTTGTCTTTCTCTAGTAAGCTGCCATATTCGAGAGCAGGCTGCAAAAGGATGTCTAAAGAGGTCCAAAAATCATCTCAGTACCAATATATACGATAGGATCTTCCTTTGCTGCCTCTTCTGTAGTTACCAAGAGCACCATATAAAGAGTTGGCCTTGTTCACTGATTACTATCAATATTTGAACATTGCTGAGTTAGCAGCTGTCAGAATATGCTCCTTGCTTAGCTTTTAATTAATGATATCTGAATCATAATAGAGGTAGATGACATCTGATAAGGTATAGATCAAATGGGCACATAAAAATTTCAGGCAGAGGAAATTTCTACTAGATAGCTAAAGATGCCAGAGATGGATCTTGCACTTTTAGTTACCTTTCTATTGACACCATTGAGACTTTGCTGCAGAACACAAAAATCAGTACTTTCTTTCATGGCAACAGGAGAGGAGCCACTATTAACATACAAATTCAGAATAAGGGCTTCCTTACATTAGTCTCGTGTGGGTGCAAAATCACTAAGTAATTAATAGCAACAGGGAAAAGCTCAGAGGGTCTCATTTTGAAGTGAAACACCCTAACAAGCAGATCCTTATTCCTCTTGTACCAAAGAACTGCTTTCTCAAACACCTACCGAGACAGATAACATGAGGGATCTTTCCAGAACTAAAACCTGTCTTCTTTTCACAGTTCCTGTGAAGCACAGCACTGCCCATATGGAAATAAAATTGCAAGGGGTGGGAGGGCGTGGGGGGGCAAAACTGTCAAAGCCACTGTCGAACCCTACAAGCATCTTAATTGATCAAGTATTAATTTCTCAGCTAGGTTCCCTTCTTTCTGCCGCTGATCTTCTTCAGATGTTTTATGAGGCATAGGACACTTTACCGCCATGATATGGACTAAGCTCTTGTTTTCTACAAGTTTTTGGTTTGCAGGAAGGCTCTGCTATGTGACAGCATTTCTGGGCAGCTGGAATTCATGGCAGAGGACATGGCTGCATAGATGCTGCTGTGTTTGGACATGAACTTAAAAGAGACTGTAAGAATTATCTGTTCTTACCTGGCAAGGGAAAAGGAGAAAGAAAAGTAAGCTGCCAGCAACCATTCTCCTTTGCAGTCCCAGAAAGGGATAGTCTTGCCATTTTAAAAAGTAGACCCTAGTCTTAAGAAGCTCTCAGTAACTTCTAGCATGAGAGCCAAAATAGGTAACAACGTTAAGAATTAATATTAGGATGCTCCTAATGCTTCTTAAGTTTAATGATGGGACCAGAAGTGGTGATCTGAATTGCAGATGGTAGTGGTTCCTTCCTCTCTGATTTGGCTTTGATAGTTCCTTTGATGTAGAAGAACTGTGAGCTTAATTTGCATAACACTACTCCCACTCTTATCAGTCTGCTGATGAGATATCTTTATTAAATTTTTCACTATTTCAGGATTATTTACATACTTTCTGATTTTATAGTGAGATTCTTCTTTACTACACAGGGAGCCTACTGATGAACATCTGGTACCTTATGAATTTTGATAGTTTTAGTATGGTATTTTAAATTTTGCTCCTGTTACAAATTACTCCGCTCCATCAGAAATTACTACCATTCTTAATTGACATGCAATGTCTTTTCAGGAAATGGCAACTGGAGATGATTAAATGAGTAGCAGAATAAAAATTATTAACAAGTTCAATTGATGAGTTTGCCTTTTATTAATATGAACACATGGAATATTTACAAAACAAAACATGAAAATAAATACATCTGTTCTTATAAATTCTCCTCTAAATTATAATGTTCACTTTTATTCTAACTTTTTCTTTCTCTCTTTCTTTTATATAACTGAATATCTCAAAAAAAATTCTTTTACTGCTGGGCAAAGAAGAAGAATAAAGATGTGTTTTGAATGTAAAGAAGAACCAGTTTTTGTCTAGAAAATAAATTAAGTTTTTTGAAACTCAGTTAAACATGAAATGCACACAGTTACTATTCTTATTTTCCTTAATTTGTACAGTTATACTACAATATGACATCACTCAGTTCTCAGTTTCTGACACTTTTTTCCTCTTATCTTCTGGTGTATTGTTCAACTTTGTTTTCAGGCAGCACAGTGAGAAAGATTAAAAAAAATCCAGATTTGCAAACATATGAAAGATTTCCTTTAAAAAATTGTTAAATTTTTTATCCATTAGAAGCAGTTCAGGAGATGAAGTCTACTTTGTCACTCAAAACAATAAAACAATCTTCAGAGCTGTTCTAATCTGATTTGCAGAGTTCCTCCATGCACATCCCTAGGCCAGGAGAGAGGGAAGGTGCTGATGCACCCACGACCAAGGTCTAATTCTGGTTACATTTTGGAGGCTTCCACTGCAATTCAACTAGCAATGAAAGCATTACTTGTTCAATATGCAGCCTATTAAAAACACTTTCCATAAGAAAGGGCTTATTTGCCTACAGATAAAAACAAGAATTAAAACAAAGATTCTGGAAAACAGCATCAAGGAACTGCAAGGTTGCTTTTTTAGGAGGAGTGAGAAAGACTGCCAAAGACAATGTTGTAGACCCCTCTGCAGCTTACAAATTATTTTTATTCCACCAAGTAATTTTTGTAACTTTTTATTTCACAGGTTGCCAATTTGCCTATCCTTTAAATCAGATTTTCTTGAGGCCTGTGAAAGTCCAAGAATGCACTTTACTAATGAAGTTCTTCTTGATAGCAAGAATGTACTGGACTCACGCTGAAATTAAAAAAAAAAATCTGAGGTTTCTTTTTCTTTTTAAAATTCCATTATAAAAAGCAGTACCTTAAAGTAGAATTTATTGAATAATGCAATGTATTCTAGAAATTACATATGAAGGCTTAAATTAAACATCAAAGAATTACACCACTGGCTTGTTCTTAACATGCATGCTTTGTAATCTGTAGAACATGTTCAAGTAAAGAGAAAAGCAATTTACATGAATCTCTAGATGATACAACCATTTAGCCTGTGTGGTTGATTTTGATTGAAAATACATTCTTATTTCCTTCTCCCAAAGTAACCATTGATTTATAACTTGAGTGATAATATGTAGCTAAACACTAACATTTCAAATAATTTTTACATATCTGCAATGTCTATATTAGACAGCAGGTTCTCTAATTACCATAAGACTGTACACTTAATTAAATATAGTTTAAAATGCAGTATTTTTTAGATTGTGCTTTTCCTTCTTTTAAAAGAACACTAAGAATTTGGAAGGGTACATGGAGAAGATCACTTTTTTATTTGATGAATTGAGTTTATAATAAAATGGCTTCAAAGACCAAATGAAAAATATCTGAGATGGCAGAAGGCAGGATATTAATATATTGATATCATCTGGATAATAATACAGTGTGTTCCTGAACTTAGAGGTCTTCAGAAACTCTGAGAACTAAAATGACTATGTTTTTCAGGTATCAAAAAGTTATGAAGTATCTTTAGATTTTAAAAGGCGTACTTAGAAATAGATGATATGTACACACACACACACACACACACACACACACACACACACACACACACACACTTGTGACTGCAGTGCCCTGATGAAGCTGCAGAATATATCCATAAGGATCAACTCTCTTCTGACAGAATTTGCTCTACAAGGAGTAAGGGGGTCTGAAGTACTCCCATGGTAGCTCCATACCTCACAATGAAGGAAGCAACAATGCAAAATATGTGTAAACATCTCAGCTGTCCACAGATGCCAGAACATCCCTTGAGGCACAGGGTAGCTTGTGTTCGTGGCTACATCAATACACCAAATAGGGAGGCATAAAGTTTCTCTGCGTCACCTTTGCCCTTTTCTTACACCTTCAGGCTAAGCACAAGCCCAAATTTGTTGCTGCGACGTGTTTGCATTGTGGCTGAGTTCTTTAATACTGAGTGCATTCCAAAAACACCCCTCTCTTCACTGGTCTCAATGGTTAATTCAATAAACAAAACACAATAAAAACTACTGAAAAGTCTGGAGCAGGAAGGAAGCTGATTTACTGCTCCTTGGTTTCCCATGCTGCCAGTGTAATAAATTGCCATTTTCAACACGGTGGCTGCAGCTGGCTTAGAATTTAACTTTCTTTTGTTATTTTTAAAATTATTATTAGTAGTAAGTAATTAAGATTTAGCACATCAGTCCTAAAAGCATGAGCCCTTGTCGTGGGAGGAGGAGGGGGCCAGAAGAGTTTAATTGCTGATCCACTCATTGTGGGAGGATTCTCCTTTGAAAGTATCATCTTTTTGGGTGATCTTTGAGGGTAGAGGAAAACACTCATCCTAGGGAACGTGATAACAAAATTGCCTTTAATGTCTGTAAGGACAGGAATCTTTTTAATTTAAAAGAAAGCACAGTGGGTATTTTTAAAACTGCCAACAACCCCTTATACCATTTTTTTTGGTGCTTCCCAGCTCCCTTGCTTTACCTGGCACTTAAGCTTGTGTATAGGAAGAACTTCTATCACTTTCCTCACATATCTTATCATCTTAATATGGCTATGCTTTCCCTCTTTTTTTTTTCTGTATGCAATTTTTGCTATGTACTGTCCACTTAGTTTGCTAAACAGATAAAATGTTTTTTAAAATGTGTGTGTTATACTGAGGTATGTTTTTTCCATAAGATTATTTCACTTGTCACTCCATATACTGTGAGAAATCTTTGATCATTGACTAAATTTTAATTGAAAAGTAGTTCAAGACAACAGTTGAAGTACCGCTTAATTGTTTTTAGATGGCAGATTTTATTTTAATGTAGATTTTTCTGGTTATGGGTATGAATAAAATGCATGACTGTGAAGAAAATTACACTGATTGTGCTTCAAGTTTTCAGAGCACTGAATAAATACAGCTTGTACGGTGTTTCTCTTCAGGTCTGTACAAACACACAGACCTGACCTGAGGATGCAAATTCTATAAGGGGATAATTTTTGAAAGCAGTATTTTAACTTCTACTCATGCAATTGCCAAATCATTCACAGGGCATTTAATGTTTTTTTTTTTTTTTTTTTTTAAAGATACCAACTAAATTTACATTCTTTGTACCAAAAGGACTTCTTCCTTTACTGAGCAGATTTTTATACCATATGGAAGAGCAGTATCTTCTTGTTACTTGAAAGTTAGGCTTTTGCTTTACCAAATATTATGTGCCTCTGGGACAGGAAGAAAGCCTGTGCAACAGGTTTCTGCACCCTTGCTGGCATGTTCAGACAAATTAACTTGTCATGACGAGTTGTGCTTGGTCTTCCCAAGGGGAGCTAGAGGGGTGTGCAGTTCCATAACACCGCCTCACTTTTTCTCAGTGAATGTCTTTGATTTGTAGCTATTTGAACAGATTTTCTTTACACACGTGATGCTCCCTCTCCAATCTCTGCACTTGCATAAACCTCATGTAATGTAAGCCTACACCCTTCTCCTTGCAGTAGGTAGCTGAAACAGCAGAAAGCTGTTTAAATCTCCCTGGCAAAGGCTCTCCTCAGTCTCACCCACACTGGATGCACGTACATGGTCTCCTGGCCGTCAGACCCATCTGTCAGGATGGCATGGTGCCCATCCTTAGCCTCGTGAGATAGATTCCCTGCATCACAGACACAAAGCAAGCACTGGGTTTAGGGCAGGCATTCTATATGGAGTGGCAAATAATGCCTATTATATAGGAAATAACACCTTTGGGCTATTAGCAGCACCATATGTTTGTTTAGCCTACGTGTGTTATGTAGATACATGTCATGGGATATGTGAATACAAAAGACATGAGCCAAAATATTTGCACCTGGAAGCATAAAATTAGACTCCTATGTATGTATGTCTGTGTAGAGACATATATATATACACATACATATGTGTGTGTGTCTTGTTTTGCAAAAAGCAGAAAGCCCTGCAGTCAGTCCCCTGTATGAAAACTGACACACACTCACACCTTCTAAAAATCAAACCACTTGCAAATACGCACTTGAGAGACATCCAGAATGTTGTTTTTTTTAGCAAGATGCTCTCCTTTAGCCTCATGCTTTTGTTGCTTATTTCTGGTACTGCTCTGGATAAGACTTCCATATGGAAGTGAGAGTTTGAAGAAACAGGCTCAGTCTCCTGAGTGCAGTGAGGCAATGCACCAATAGGGAGGTGGCATTTACTGCTGCGGAATTGCTTCTGGAGCATCACTTCAGAAGCACACAGGCTGATTCACACTGTCTTTTTCAAATAATGGACTCTGAGGCTCCAGCAAACTTTCTCTTCAGAGTTTTGTGTACAGCTGCTCTCTGTGCACTCTCAGTGTGAGGTCTTCTGACTTCTTGCTCTGTGGGAGGGTGGGTTAGTGTTTGCTGGAAATGTGGGCTCAGTGAGGGCAGTGTGCTGGCGGCAGAACAGCAGGAGGTCTCACATACATCCACTGAGCCAAACAAAGGTCCCTTTGTGGGAGTGCAGCAGCTTCAGAATATACAGTTTGTCATCAGTAATTATCTGGGTGTCATAACTGAAGATCTGCCACAACACCTACAACCCTGAAACACAGTGTGCCTCTGGCATATGGTCAATTTTTTTATTATTCATTATTACTCTAGATTCCCTTTGTAAAAATCTGAGTAGGTAAAGGGGTCTGTACACCACTACATATAATGGATGTGCACAGTTTCCCAAGCACTATTAAATGTTGGAAAATGTAAAAGAGCAACAGAATAAATGAAAACCCATCCCATATATCTTTCTTTGTATTCGTGGTTAGACCTCATAGAATTGTGTGAATTCTTTATTGTTTTAAAGAGTCCTTTCTGAAACACATAGAGGTCCATTTATACCTTCAGGGTTCATTAGGGGCTGCTTCTGAATAGAGGAAAATGGCAGTTGGTCACTGGTACTATTTCAAAACTTTTCTCTTTTCCAACATTCATTTAAAAGAAGAGGTTTATTCATGGATTCAGTTAAATTCACCAGGGATAGCTACACAGGAAAAGGGACTGAAAGCTCCAATTCACTTTAATTTGTCTATTTGCTTACAATCTGTATTGGAATGCAGTACCAAACAGACAGACTTTTTTTTAATTCATGAACAAAATTTTTGCATTAACTACATTTGAAAAGACACATTTAGTTCTGAGACCAGACCATTACAAGTTCTGGTTCTAGTAGAAGAAAGGCACGGTTCTTTGTTATAAAAACACGGTTGAATTAAGTTCTTTGTGGGTCTAGTGTGGCAGAAAGTGGAAATATAAAATTCTGTGATTCACACCATAGGGGCATTGAGTACTCTTTGACATCATCAGTGGGCTTCTGCTCAGAGTTTGCTGTTGGACTGAACTGTTCTGATGGGACTGACGTTAAGCAAATGTTAAATCTTTGTGAATTCAGTCAGGGCTGGCGCTTGAGTGTTTTGCTGATTCATGCCATGAGAGGGCTAGCAACCCAAGGAAATGAACACGATTAAGAAAACAGGGAAGAACAAGCATTCAGCATAAAGCTTCAGGAGATACTGCATTCAACAACATCAACTCTGCCTACAGCCAAAGTATGACAGTAACATTTAGTATGGTATTGATTTGGCAGGTTGCAAATTTGACCACAAATTCAACGCATAGTCAAAACCCAGGTAAACTGTGGAGTCCAGTTCACACCTTTGGGTTACCACTTATACTCTCAACTATAGTGATCTAGAGGATCTAGGGGTTTTGCAAGGCTTGCACAGCTGCCATATGAAACTTCTCAACTCCATTTTCATCCTAAGCAATGGATTTGCTGTGTAGTCGTCCGTTTGCTACAGGTCTGGGGCAAAAATGTTCATCCTCAGCTGAGCTGATGCCAAAATGTCCTCATCCTGCCCCCCTAACCACGCAGGGCCTCTGGAGCATTCCTTTACTCCCCAGGAGTTAGGAATTAGTGAAGCCCTTACTGGTTGGGTGATGAACTGGGTCCTTCTTATCCCAGAAAAAAGAGATTGCGAATTGGTCCAGCTCTATATTTATTGGCATAAGTCCATGCATGAACCATCAGAATTACATAGCTTCCTCTTTCTTTTTCCCAAATACATGATCTACAAAAGAATCACATCTTAACAAAGTTAAGTTTGTGCATCTTTTAGAAAGCACCTGCTTTTTGATAGATCTCAAATACTATGTATTTGTATAGATATGTATAGATGATAGATATGTATCAGATATGTATCTACCTATCTATCTATCTATCTATCTATCTATCTATCTATTGTCTATCTTGGTTTTAGCTTTGTATTGTTTCATTTTTTGCAAGCAGAGAATAAGAGTGATACTTGCTGTATAACATATAAAAGTACGTGATTATAATATTTGATACATGATTCTCTGAATGATAAATATATTAAACCAATTAATTATGACCTGAATTATAGTTACAAACTGATGTGCCCGTTAAAATAAATGAGCACTGCTGTATTTAAATTTTTATTTTATTTTCATATTATCCTTTGGCCAAGGAAACCTTTCTGAAATAAAAATGTGTATCAAATGCATAGCACTTTGTCAATTTTTTTTTCTTCAAATTATATTACATGGCATATGTTATGTGATATTTGTCCATCTAATTTAACAGCTTAAAGAAATAAGCAAGATTTCTAAGTTGTGCTTATCCCTGCTAACAATATTCCACAGTCTGTGGAATTACTGTCTCATAGGAATTTTTCTCTGGATGTTAAAATAAAGGTCGTCTTGTATATAAACGAAATATTTGTAGTTGTAGAAGGACATAATAATTTCCTAAATATGCAAATTAAATAACCACTTTAGCCTTGCCTAAGATACAGAAAAGATGAGATAAGAAGTGTCTTTGTACCTGTGTGTCCTGACTGTGTTAACATCTCAGTACAGAGTTGTTCCTATTAAAAATCTGTATTTCTCTGCAGCCCTTCAAAAGACAGAGCCAGAGAACTGAGTTATGTCCTTCTGAAAACATCTCACTCTACCCTGTAAGAGAAATGTCTGTATTTTGAGCCCTGAATAAATTAAAGCCTTTAATTATTAAAACTTTTTTTTTTTTTAAGTAAAACAATTTTTTTAAAGTTTTCCCATATCAACTGAGAACCGACATTCACCACAATCAGATGTATTTGCTACTGGGCTGAATGTGATATTTTGTTTAAGCCTTTGTAGTGATAGTATTTGTTTTGGAAGGTTTGTCCTCCTTGGTAATGGTGCCAGTTCCCACTCTGTAACCACTGACTTCTCTTCCCTATTGAGTTCCCTGTGCTGTGCCAGCTGTCTGGAGCCATACACTGCAATGGATGGATGGATGGATGGATGGATGGATGGATGGATGGATGGATAGATGGACAAATGAAAGAATGACTGAATGAATGAATGATAGTCTTTATGTTTCACATTGCCATGTCTACACTGGTGTGGTCCTTGAGAGTAAGCAAGGAGAACAGTATAGACATAGACTGTGGGCACCACTTGTAGAAGACAATCTAATAGCATGAATATCTGTGTTTCATAAAATTCAGGACTTTATTTACTGCCTTATGTCTCAAATAGCAGGGTAATTTTGTGTTTATGAAAAATGGTTCTAAATGTAAAATGAGTACAAACTTCTAATTCAATATGTTCCTGAAAGCTTGCACAAGACATAACTCATAAAGTATAATTCATAACTTATCCATTCAGAACATAAGTATTCCTAGCCTTTACATGCTGTCATCTGCACTGCCTTGGTGTCAATTCAGAAGTCATTGTCTTCAAGAAAGCCGAGAAGCATAACCTGAAAACACAACATTTTCTGAGTGTGCACTCCCAAGTCTAGCAGCATCATGAAAAGACAAGAATTAGCCAGCTCAGCCATGCAGAGATTGACATACCTGCTGCGTTCTTTGCCACAGGCAAGGCTAAGTTAATTACATCCATGATAAGGTGAGCTTCTGCTGATATATGAGGGCAGAACACACATGTCTAAACTATCATTAATACAGGTGTGAAAGAGGCATTTCTTGCTGGCAGAGTCTGGCCGAGTAGATCGAATGCATTCCTCCAGAATTAGCTTTGTCACCTTCCCTACAAATTGTTGACACACTTTGAATTTTCACATAATATATGATTAAGAAGAATTGCTATGCAGTGTAACAGGCATGAAGGTTCCTCAAGGTCAGCAGAAAAGAGAAAAAGTGGCAGAGAAAATCATCGTTTTATCATTTTTATCCTAGCTTGATAATTGGATAAGAAATAAGCCTGGTAAAATATCTGTTCCTTTAGACATTGAGACAGCCCTTCTGCTGGAAAAAGGGTGATCTAAATTATGACATTGACAGAAATGAATCAAAGAGGTCATGATTAAGTGTAAAACCTGCAGTTTATGACTACTAGTAATCTGCAGGACTATTAAAAAAAGGTAATAGCTGGTACTAGCAGACAGGGTTAGAAAGGGCAGGGTGAGATTATTACAGTCAGGAAGGAAGGTTGTTGCTATGTAAAAGCAGCATAACAAGGAAAAATGCAAACTGAGGTGCCTTCCTCATTTTATCATCTTTAGAGAGTCAAATTAAAGAAAAAAGGCAAAACTTGCAGGTTTCTTTGCTACAGCAAGGACTGTTTCAGCTTTGGAGAAAATGTTATGAAACTGATATATAAGGTATTTTTATGTGTGGCATTCTTACTATTTGTTGTTATTATTTTAAAAGTATCGTTTGAGTATCTGTCTCTGCAGCATGGCAGATGAGGATGCCACCCAGCTCTGAAGATCACAAAGTTTCTTTTCTTCAGGAATTTGGAGTTGCTTGGGATATCCAACTGGAGCTCAGGGAAGTCAGACAGCCTCTGACTATCTGCATCAGTCTGAGCTCTTCACCTCTCCTCTCTCTTCAGTCTTCTCATTTTGAATAGATCTAAAAAGGACATATTTTGGGGAGGGCTCATCTAGAGACACTTATGAGCTATTGCTTTGATTTTTTTTGCCTTTCAGTTAATTCACTGACCTAAGTAGGCTATATACATCTAACATACAATCCTGTTATAAAATGAGGAGTTATTGAGGGATTTCAGCAACTTCCAGAACTGGTATGATGACACGTGAATACTGAAAGGAAAAGCAAAAGGGAAAAAAAGATGCGACTTTTTATCATCCTGCCAGTTAGTGTAAACAGGCTGTAAATGGTCTGGCTCAGTATGTAAGCTGCCAGTGATTTCTTTCCTGTATCACTCCTCTCAGGTGCTTCTGCTCTGTCATAAATGCTGTTATGAATGGCCAGGCATTTTTTCTCACTGCACCACAACACTGTTTTAAAGTATGAACTTGAAATGCATGTGTGATCACCTGTTCTGTGTTCTCTGTGTTTCTCTTCAGTGATCGGTTGTGACAAATTACAGATTGTCTGATAGAAAATTGAATTTTTAGTATTTCAGACAATTCTCTTTTTCCTTACCTCATACCCTTAGGCTCTTTCTAAAAGAATCAGTTGACTGTCAAGACAGGTATCTGGAATCACAGTGATTAGTGAATCAATTTTTGTGGCAACTTTTGTACTTTAAAACAAGTATTTAAAGTAGTCTGGACTTTTCTCTCATTGTGAAGGAATTTCTTTCTGTTTGTGATTTCCTGCCATAAGAGATTTCATGCAGATAATGGTTTTTAAAGAATGTAATTGCTTGCGCAATTTGAGACGATAACTTACTAGTTTTTGTTTCCTGTCCCAGCCAAGAACAATAAGGAAAGCTTAACAGAAACCTAGCAAATTTTGGACTGCTTTATCCTTCTGCTGCTGCAAAACAAAAATGTTAACGTAGTATAACTCGTATCGACTCAGTCAAAATAATGTTATTAGTCATTGACCTGCTTTCCTTGTCTTGCACATTACTTATTCTCAGAACTTGAGATCACAGGGTGGAGCTTCTCGTAGTGATGGAATTTCTAGAACAATGCTTCTGGTCAGATCAACACACAGAGCCATATGCCAGATGTCAGGCTTGAAGACAGGCTTCTGGTTTACACTACATTTCTGTCAGTCCCAAACACTGGAATCAGATTTTTAACTGTATGGTCAATACACGCATTGTCAGCCTTATAAATATACTATGTGTTGTTTTTTTCATACGGGTTAACACTAAGTGTTTTTATATTCAAAGCCTGTGTTGCCCTCAGTCTGAGATATTGCTGTTCAGTGAATAGTTTCACACGTCTGCTCCTGGAAAATCAAAGAGAATTATGAAAAGGAATTGCTCACGGATTTCAGTTCTGCATTAGGGTTTCATGTGAGTTGTTTGTCAATCCTTCAATACTTCATTAATATTCAAGAACATTTATACAATAAATTATGGCCTCTAAACATTTTATATTAAATGTTAATATTATCAAACATCTTCACTTTTTCCCCTGGTACTACCCTGCAAATATACCGTTATACTTAGTGGAGTGTTTTATTATGATGATCGTAATTTCCTAAAGGTATGCTGGCATTATTAGTATGCATTTGTATTCCAGATATATAAAGAAGATCTTAGTTGTTTAATAATAAGGAATTAATATTAAACTCACCAAGACTCAATTTTTATTTTCAAAGCTGTCTTAGTCTAGGGAATAACAAATTATTCAAGTAGAAAAACAGAAGTGATGTTAATGGCAACAACTATAAGACAAATTGAAAGAACAAATTAACAGACAAAATAGCAGAGAGAATCACATATTCATGTAAGCTTTGTTTTGTTATAGCTATGTACTTTGTATCAGCAATCCCGAGTACTAGAGGCTGGTGAAATGTACACATTAACAGTAGGGTTTCACACTTACCCAGCTTTCTGGTATAAATTCTCTTAGAAATACAAACTGTAAAGAGATTTATACACAATTTTAGATTTTAAGGCAGTCTTTTTATGTTCTTGTTATAGGAAAAAGGTCTTATGAGTGTGAGAACTACATATCAGCCAGTGTTTGATTTCCAATGTGTTTACAGTTTGGTGGTATGATGTTTCCTTCTCAGTGGAAAGCATGAAAGATGTTAGGAAGGAAATCTTTCCTTCTCCATTTTTGTTTCTGGTTTTGAGTCTTTTATTTCCTTCCCAATGACTTCTTGTTTCTCACAAAAAACATTTTCTATAAATATAATTTCCCACTAGACATGTGGCAGAGAATCTGCTGTCATTAGCCCATCAGCTTTTTCTTTCTGCTGGACTTCGCAGCCTCCTCTCCCCAGTTCATTCCACTGCTGTCTCTACACACTCACTAAAGGGAGAAGCTGTGAGGGAAAAGGGGGATTTTCCACTCCCTGCATAGTCCTGAAGGAGGCAGAACAACACATGGAACTGCACAACCAGCTGGAAGGGATTTCTGTTTGAGCCCCAAAATTTTGTACCCAAGGGGAGAAGACAGCAAGAAACTTGAGTCATTTGTTGTGGGACAAAGTCATCTTAGCAGGGGAAATAGCTGCCTTTGGCTGGCTTTCCAGAGGGTACAGCAGAAACAGGGAAGGTGTCAAGCAGGAGTTTGTCCAAGTCCTAAACAGATTTATTGACGGGTGTGAAAGTTCAGAGTTATGAGATACTCCCAGGGGACCTGGACTAATTGTAGCCTGGGTTTATACCAATTACCATACCTGTAACAGAGGCAGGCGTGATGTGCATCCTGCATACTGGGAACTAACAGCTGCCTGCATTCATATTAGGGTTCTTCCCTAGAGGATTGTCCCATCCATCTGTTCAAAAAGACAGTAATATGTTATACTCATTATAGGTGAAAAATTTGCTGGTAAGCATTATACAGTGCATGAATCACTGAATATAAAACAAGTTTGCAAACAATGTTTCAGAAACATTTCTACATTAAAACATTGTATTCCAAACCCACAACTTCATCTTTGATATCATCCACATCCACATCCAATGAAAACTGTGGGGTTGGAATCTTTTCCCTTTGTGTTCACTCTGTTACACTGAGGGAATTCAATGGGCCGCATTTAAATGATCTGTATGGAGTGAAGCTTTCAGAAGGGTCTCTTCTGCTCACTGCCCTGCCTATGGCATTGTATTGGTTTGTGTGCCAGGGTTTTGGTAGCCGGGGAGGGCTACAGGGGTGGCTTCTTTGAGAAGTTGCCACAAACTTCCCCCCTGTCCTACAGAGCCTATGCCAGGATGGACCTGCCATTGGCCAAGGCTGAGCACACCAGTGATGGTGGAAGCACCTCTGGGATAATATACCTAAAAAGGGAGGAAAACTGCTATGCTGCAGCAGCTGCAGAGAGAAGTGAGAATATGTGAGAAAAACAGCCCTGCAGACACCCAGGTCAGTGCAGAAGGAGGGGAAGAGATGCTCCAGGCTGGAGCAGAGAATCCCTTGTATCCTGTGGAGCAGACCATGGGGAGGCAGCTGTGCTCATGCAGCCTGTGGAGGTCCATGGGGGGGCATTGACCAACTTGCAGCCAATTGAGGACCCCACACTAGAGTAAGTGGGTGCCCAATGAAGGGTGTGACCCCATGAGAAGCCCACCCTGGAGCTGGCTCCTAGTGGGACCTGTGGACCCCTGGAGAAAGGAGCCCACACTGGAGCTGGTTTGCTGACAGGACTTGTGACCCTGTGGGGGACCCACACTGGAGCAGCCTGTTCCTGAAGGACTGTACCCTGTGGAATGGACTCTATGCTGGAGCTGTTCCTGAGGAACTTCAGCCCATGGGAAGAATGCACATTGGAGAAGTTCATAGAGGACTGTGTCCTGTGCCAGTGACCCATTCCAGAGCAGTGGAGGAGTGTGAGGAGTCCTAGCCCTGAGAAGAAAGGAGCAGCAGAGACAATGTGTGATGAATGACCTCAGCCCCATTTCCAGCCCCCTTGTGCCAATGATGAAAGGAGACAAAGAAATTAGGAGCAAAGTAAAGCCTGGGAATAAGGAGGGAAGGTGCTTTTAATTTGGTTTTATTTTTTATTATTTTTTTGCTAACAAACTAATTCCCTCCAGTCCATTTTGCCTGTGATGGTAACTTGTGAGTGATTTCTCCCTGTCCTTATCTTGACTAACGAGCCTTTGGTTGTTATTTTTCCTCCCCTGTCCAGCTGAGGAGAGGAGTGATACTGTGACTTTGATGGACACTTGATGTCCAGCCAGTGCCATCTGCACATCATGGTCTCTGTGTCTGGCACTCTCTGATGGTGGCTATGGCTTCCTGAGGGACCAGTGAGGATGTGGCTTCTGAATCAGGAGGTTCAGAGAGCATTTCTTAGCAGAAGGGATTTTGTGTCATTGTGGTCAGAAAAAAGGAGCATAGTACAAACTGGCTTACACTGCACATAAAAAGCATCGCAGCTACTGGTGCAGATTAGACTCTATTAATTTTACAATGTGTTAATCCAAAATATGTTAATCCAAACTGTAATTCCCAGTCTGTTGAGATAAAAATTGAATTCCAATTCCATAGCTAGACAAGTGAAGTTGGGAATTGTAGGAAAAGTTTATGAGCACAAACTACACATCACTATTCAAATTAATGCTGCCTACTTTGTAGTTTAGTGTCCTGGTTCCCGCAATGTTACAGAATCTCTCTGGGATAGGAATCTTCAGCAACAGCATCTTGGTGACCTCTATCCTGCTGCGCAAGACAGAAAGCTGATTCCTCTTGAGTCTTTTGTAGATTTCTAATGTTTGTGGTGACCAAAAGTCACGCTAACGCCTTTCCCAAAGACTCTTGAAAGCTGTCTGGGGGAGGCAAGCTGCATACCTTCCAGGGCCGTCAGAGGCAGGGCAGCATTCCTCTGCTCCCAGCCCTCACCCATCTGTCCCCCATCAGCTGGGGGATACTAAAATAAATCGGGAGTGGGCTGATGCACAAGCTGTAGAAGGTATGTCCTCCCCAGGAAATGTGTAAACAAATATTTGAAAGGTCTAAAAATATGAACAAAGATGTCTCTGTGGCAAACAACGAACCTTCAAAAGTCTGTGGCACATGTTCTACATACAGTTGTTAGGTAGTGAAATTAAATTGTTAAATTAAATTAGTTTTAAATAGCCAAAGCTATAGAATCTTCAGTCTCAGTGTAGCATCCTTAATAATAAGTTTTTAGTTTAACATCTTGCTCAGTTTTGGTGTGGCCTCATCTGTGTAATGTATTAGATATATGAAAAATAAATATTATTGCAAAGCATCCACTAACTCCTACATAATGTTCTCCTTCAGTCTGGCCTTTGCTACTGAAAAAAAAAAATCAGGCTTACATCTGTAATATTGCTCAAAAAGTTGGAAGTGCTGCTGAAGATGACTGTATTTGCCCTGAGTTCTGTCTAGTGCTAAGCACTTGAAAACTTCCTGCTTCAGCACCAGTAGTTCTTCTCTCTCACTGTGTTTGGTCAGTAAAAAGTCAGTAAGGAGCACAGTGTCAGGGCAGTGCTACAACATTTTCATTTGTCTGGTCTCTAATAACAGTATTTCTCCCAATTCAAGCATGCTAACTCATATCCTGTCGCTCTTGCTCTGTCCAAGACCTTCTGATGTTTATGACTCTTTTCCCTTGTGCTGAATCTCTGCCCAGTTATGTGTCATGAGCAGCCTCTGCTCCCTTACAGCCATATTTCCTCCCCCTGGCTGGAGATCAGCATATAAGGAATGAAGTCACTCCCAGCCATCACTGGTCTCTGTGGCACACAGCTCTTCATGTTTCTCTAGCCCAAATTCTTTTTTTTACACCAGAGCTCTCTGTCTTTGCTATCCAAGCTAGTCCTTTATCTGTACAATTAATATATCCTTACAATATCTAATTACCTACTTTGTAAAGAGATATTTAACAAGCTTTTTAAAGGTTTGTAAGGCAAAAGGCCTCTAAAAGACCAGGCAAAAAAGGAGCACAGTTGCTCAGCTATATTTTTCAAAAGCGGTCTGATTTATCAAAGATGAACTCCTTTCTGTGACTTTCTGTGAATTATCTCAATTAAAGTCTAACTTTCTGGGGGCTTCTTGAGTTTCACCTTAACCAGTATTTTGTCCTCTTCTCTTTGTTCTCATATGACCTTCCTTAGCAACAAAAACCTGAGATTTTAATGATGTTTTAGGGTTTTGTTTGCATGGTCACAGCCATGTAAATGCTTAAATAATACTTTTCCTCTGCTAAAATTTGATATGTTTCATTTTTCAAAGATTTCCTTTAGCAGCTGGAAAGCAATTGCACGCAAACACTTATATAATCTTAGCCTCTCCAGCTGCCATTTTTCCCAATTAAAAGGATCTCCATCCCTCATGAACAATACTGTTTGATTTCAGGGCTTCCTCTCATCTTTCTCAGCATGGACAATTCTAGATCAGTCCTCCTCTATCCCCATTGCTCTACTGCATCTTCTCTCCTCAGCTGTTTGTACCTTCTTTGCAGAGAACCCATGAGGAGGGACAGGAGAATGTATTCTCACAGCACTGCTGCCTCTCTAAATTTTTATGAATGCTTTGCACTCCTACAACATCACATTTACTCTGCGTAGCCCACACCACCACCAAAGGGCATGGGAAAACCAGACACTTGATCTCCTGCCTTCAGAAAACTGGATAAAGTTTTTATTTGTTACTTTTTAAAAAGAGGTCAGATTGATAACTACAACAACAGCTTAGTTTCTCTTTCTCTTCTCTAAAGTATGTTCCATGAGTTACTTATGTCCCTGTGAGAAAACCTTCCTTCATGGAAAAATTCCTGTTTCTGTGGTTGACCATTACACCTTCTATTTCCAGTTGCCAATTCTTGACCTTTTGATCTATCTCACAATTATAACATTTCTTTTTTATTACTGTTTAGACCTCCTGTCTTGGTGTATCATTTTTCTCAGTATTGATTTTTCCTCTTTAGAGAAATGAATGCACACCCCAGGGAATATATTTTTATAATGCACATTTATATCTATATGTATGTGTTATTCAATAATATTAATCCCTCTGTAAAGTACTGGTTTGTAACCAAATAGAACATAGAGTAGTTTCAGCTGCTTACATCACCCAGGCAAAAGTTACAGAAAACCAATTACAACTCAGTTTGTGGTTCTGCCTGACCACTGATGTGGGATGCTAAAAGAAACTAAACATTCTTTTATTTCTTCACATTGGTTATAATTGCTGTTGTGGTGGATAATCAGTCTCTGCAGGCCTGCCCCTCTGCTTCCCCTCTGTGACTGATGGGAGAAGCAAGCGAGATCAGGGAATTCCTGGAGCTGTTGCATGGATGTACAGGCCTGTGCTGGGACACATCTTCCTTGGTTTTGCTTGCCAGATTACCTTTTCACAACTATAATAACATACTGTCTCACATCAGCCTCACAAATTTGCCTAACAAGTCACAATAAAATACAAAGCAATTCCCCCCATAATCAAGTGTCACCGTGGCTGCCACAGATGAAGATTTTATCCTTGCTGTATTGTGTTTGACAACGTTTAACAATGTTTATTACATCGCAGATGTGGATAATTACTATGTTCCTCTCCTATGGAGAACCATAGATCTTGATTGCTTTGTGATACAACACAGTTTAAGTCTTCCTTACCTCGACTCCATGGGCTCCTAACAGCTCTAGAGACACTGATCTGAGTGGAGGTGGAGCAGTCAGGACTGTCACTATGACCTTAACAAATCACTGGGAATTTTTTTATGCTCACAATAGATAGTACAGATTGATTTTTTGTTTTGGTTTATAAATTGATATTTGCTGAAAGTGTCATAACCTAAGTGCTTAACTATGTAGCATATATTCTTATTGTCTCAATAAGGGTACTCGTGTCAGAGTGCAACATGCCAAAGTTTTGTAATCTGTTAGAATTAGTGAGTCAAAGATTGCTCAAATTACTATGAATTTAAGGTTCCTTAAAGAAAAATTGCCGAACCCTGGAATCCCAAAATTAAATCACCCTGATCGAGAAAGTGCAATTTATAAATGATCTGTTAATTACTAAATAAATAGACAGAGCCTTCTAAGGAAAGGCCTTTGCTCTGGCAAGGTACTCCTGATTCATCAGCTGGGCCTAATAAAAAATAATGACCTAACAAATAATTCAATATGAATCATTGTAGCTGAATACTTGTACTGTAAAAAAATACATTTTGCAGTCACAGTGATAGAAAGTAGATTCAAGTGTATAAATTCTGCCAGCTAGGAGTAGACGTACTCGAGTGTTTGGGATTATTTCCCCCTCTAGTGGCTGTTTTATGCAAAAATATGAAAACTGGGCTTATCTAGATATACTATAATTTTTGGAGGGTTTATAGAAACTTCTAGGTCAGATAGAATGACCACAGTGGACTGTTTATTTTTACTGCACTGGATTTGAGTCAAAGGGTGTTAGTATAAACCAGAATAAGATTTGAAATTCATAATTTTCTTAAAACCTTGACAGTCACTTGGATATCACGGAATCACAGAATTGATTAGGTTAAAAAATACCTCTGAGATCATTGAATCCAACCTTTGAATTAAATACATCACAGGCTAACCCATACAAATATGAAATTTTGGGTTTGGATGTGTACAATAATGTATTTCTTTTGTCTCACTGTGATCTTATACTTTTTCTATTTGGTGCTGCTCAAAATTTGTCCTCAATGCTTTACAATTTCATGGTAGGTGTTGGGGGTTTTACCCATGCTGGGTGAACATTTATTACTGCTGGTGGTATTGCTAAGGGGAAGCTGAATGCATTTCAATACTGCCAAGTGAGGCAGTATTGTTACTATACTTTTTGTTATCGTGTCAGAAGTCTTATCTGCTCTCCAAGATCAGTTCTTAAAAATATTTAAAACTAAAGTGGTCTTAAAAGATTATCACTGACCCTGCAGTTATAGTAAAGAACTACACAAAACTCTCCACTTAGTAATCAGTAGCAGTAAGCAAAACAAAGAACACACTACAAATTTTCAGGAAGGAAATAGAGAACAAAATGGAAAATGTAATTACACCACTGTATAAATTGTTTGCCCACACCTTGAATATCCTGTGCAGTTACAGTTCTTCCATCTCAAAAAGGATATGAACTAGGAAGAGTAGGGCAGCAGGGTGACCAAAGGACTAGAATGGCTTCCATAAGGAGAATGGCTGAATTGGCTGGAGAAGAGGTGTTCCTGCAGGGCAAGATATGTCAGAAGACTACAAAAATAAGAGTGGCATGGACAAAATGGATAGAGATAGAATGTTCACTGTGTTTTTCAAATGCAAATAGGGGATGATAGTGGGAACCAGGCTCAAAACAAACAGTTGAAAGATAGTCTTCATGCAATAGGCAGAAAACCTGTGGATCCCTTTGCTGAACAATGCAGTAGATTCAACAACTTTGCATGGGGTTAGTGGGAGGCTAGAGAAGGATCTGGAAGAGCTTCCACTGTGATGTCCTAAGCAGATAAAACCTGGTCTTGGCCTATGCCCTGTCCCCAGCCAGGACTGGGGCTGCCTCAGGGCTCCTTGGCTGGCCAAGCTCTTGGCTGAAGCAGCAGGATAGGGTCTGGCTGCCCTCAGGAACTGCTATCACCCACCCCCCCACAGGGCCTCTGGTGCCCTGGCTGATGTGTCATGGTGGCACCATGACAATAGGCTCTAAAAATTGCCTAAACTAAAGATGGTCAGAGCTTGGGAAAATATTATGCAAAAATATCACGTAAGCTTGCTCTTTTCTCTCCCAAGGTGTCTTGTGACCACTTTTGGAACCAGAATATCAAACTCTGGAAATATTCCCAAAAGCATTCTACTAAATTTATTTAGACACACAAATAGGAGCATGACATATGAATAACCCCTTCATTCCACGCTGAATTAGTCAAGCAACAACTGGAATGTTGTTTTTGCTGTAACTTAAGTTGCAAACAGAAAACACTTCTCTGCTTAAACTATCATATAGCTATTACCTGTAAAAATGTACATTAATCTTCAGTTACAGAAACCTGTATTTGTGCCTATTTCAGTGAAATGTCTTTCTATTTTTACAAGTATCACTGCTTTTTTAACAATCTGAAATTCAAAAGAAGTTTTTGTACAAATCACTTTGCACAACTGCTCTGTCATACACTTTGCCATTAGTGGAGCTGAGGGAGATGCTGGGGGCAGTAGGTGACTGCCCAGCAGGTCCACCGGAAGGAGCTGATTAACTGGGGAGCTGTCAGGAGTGAAGTGGCCGATAAAATGAGCTGAAAGGAGCTGATGGAGTGACAGGCAGGCTTGGGTGAGTGACTGAGGTGAGTAGTGTCAAATCAGTGTCAAATAAATAACTGATGGGATTGAAGTCAAAATGACACAAGAGAATTGAGGGACCGAGGTGACTGTAGTGACTCAGGTGTGATGCAAACTGAGGCTTTCTATGTTTGGACACACCTATATAACCCTCTATACACCAAATATAAGCACAGATTGCATTGCTGAGAAAGGGTTACCTCATGGCATGACTGTCAGTTCTGAAAATCTAAAAATGTTGTGTCTTTGTCATGTTTCAGGATGGATTTAAGAAGGGGAGGTTGTGCTTAACCAGCTTGACATGTTGGACATAAACTGAAACACAAGAAATTCCACTAAAGCATATGGAAAATAGAATTATCTTGAGGGTGTTTAAGGAGTGGAAAATTTTCAAAAATTCTGTTGGAACCATTAGTAGTAAACTTCCTTTTCTGCTCTGTGACTTCTAAGGCCACTGGAAGAGTTTTATGTCCAGTTTTGCATGTCAAATTTTGGCAACAATACTGACAAACTGGAAAATCATAAAAAACAGAACCTATGAATTCCAAGGGAATGATGAAATAAATAGCTGTTATCTGAAACAATTATCTAATTTCTAGGAGAGAAAAAATTGACCAAGAAAACATTTCCCACTGGGGGACAGTGAGCAAGAGACTGTGTGCTTTAGCTGTCTACCAGAGTTAATCCACAAAAAACACATTAAAACTGTTATTCTAAAAGTCACTTTTTCTGCCTAGTCTCTGAAGGATAGATGAGAAAAAAAGTGTACTTTGAAGTGATACTAGTAAAAAAAAAAAAAAGAAATGGGCAAATGAGAACTGGACCATGCCCCTTGGGAGGTTTGTGTATGCTTTGCCTTCCAGAGAGTTTAAAGAATAGGTTGAAAATCCTGTTAGGGGATGATGAGGAATTCTCGGGCTGAGACATGGAGTTTCTGCAGGTTTTTTGCAGTGCTGTGTATGTATGCTTCCAAAAAAGATGAGCAGGAGACTCCCTCATCCAGAGTTCAAATTACATCAAAAGAACCAGAAGAGAAACACATTCCAAGGTGAAATACCTGTCAAGTCTGGGCATTGGGTTTCTTACACTATTCTGTAAAGAATTTCAGGTTTTCTGCTCCTGAATTATCTGTGGTTTACTCCTAGTATTTAGTTTTCACGTGACCGAGGACGGGTTGCCATAGGTTGTGGGTGAACAAAAGCTGCTGATGCCTCAGTGGCAGGCTGTACATATTTAGTCTGTCCTTCATGTATATTTAATCTTAGACAGCTTTCACTACTTTTGTGATGCATTGTAACCATTGCCTATAGTGCAATTACCACCCTGATTTGTATCTATCTTTTGTCAGAGGTTAAGGAGGAAGAGATTTGCTTGGGGACAAATTCATTTATGAACACCTTTGGAATTTGATTTATGCATGAACGATCAGCATGTCTAACAGAGTGTCAGCAAGCTCTTTATTTTCACTGCTACCTTCTGGGAGTGAGGAGTGCAGGAAACCTGATAAGGACGAGTTTCTCTGGTCATTTAAGAGGGCAACCCTCACTGCGTTATCCAATTAGTAGAAAGATGTGCACCTGTAGCATCCAGCTGTATTAAATTTCATTGTTCTTTTGTCGAGCAGTTAAAATAGCGGCGTTTGAAGCTTTTAACTTTCCTGCTTCCCTCAGACATGCCAGGTGCGAGGGCTGCACAAACGCAAACGTTTGGGAGCTCCTGAGAACGAGATGTTAAAGGTGAGATCATCTCACTGTGTCTAAAGTATTAATGCTGTACCTGATACAAGTTTTCAGCTTTTAGGGCGGTAATAAGGTGTGACACCCTGGGCAGTCGGAGGGTGTTTTCGCCGGGCGCTCCCTGAGCCGGCTGGAGGGCGGCCGCTGGGAGCGGGGAATTCTGCGTCGCTGCAGGCTCTGGCGTCGGTCCCGCTGTGCGCGGAATCTCCCGGCCACCGGCAGCCCGTTTCCATGGGAAGCGGGACTGACCTCGGGCNGGAGCGCGGCCGCCGCCGGGAGCCCTGGGGCAGGCGTCCCGCGGGGGTGCGGAAAGTCCCGCGTTCGCAGCCTGCGTGGGAAAGGGAGCTATGGAGCCGCTGCGCCGGTACCTTTGTTCCGAAGGTGTGCGAGGGTGCGGACCCGCCGTGTGCGGAGCGGCGGTCACCGCTTCTCTCTCTGCTCTGCGGAGGAGTGCGCTCAGAACCGGACATAACCAGGCGTAGTTTGCCTCCTCCTCGGAGGCATTTTTATCTGTGATGAAATTCAAACTTTTAGTGCTCATAAACAAGCTACGCGTTGCTGAATCTTGAAGAGGGCAGGTGTTTCTAATGGCAATTACTCGTCTTATGACAAGACTTCATGTATGAAAACAGTGAAGCAGTGTGTTTTCACGAGTACCAGCGTCATAGGGTGCTCTTAAGTCCTCCAGTAAAGAGGAATCGTGCAAATTCCCGTTTCCTGCATCCCACTGGAAGTCTGTTCCTTTCAGCTCCACTCTGATAGTTACTTTATTATTAGCTTTGTTGAGTCGAAACACGCATCAACATTATTTCAAGGATTAACACAGTTAATAAAACTGTTTCTTGAAAGCTATTTGTTTTCCCTTTGTTTTCACTGAGTCCTCAATATATCTACAAGCAGAGAAGTTTCCAGTATAGTCTTTCACTATTGATGGGAGCTAACTTGATTGCCTTTTCCTGGAGGGGGTGTGTGGTTCATAGATGCTAGGGATAGTTGGATTCCATATAGATTCCCATAATGCTAAAGCAATACAAGTACCCCTCATTCTTAAATTTTGCAATAGTTACAAGACATGTCCCAGATGCATTTGAGCTGCTGTTTCTGTACAATTGCATACTTAAAAAGTAGTTGTGTTTATCTCTTACAGGAGTAACTTGTTTACCAGGAGGGCTGTCCTACCAAAACTTAAAATTTTCAAGGAAAGAGACTAAGTTCAATGCTGTGATAATATAATCTAGAGTACGTTAAACTTTCATAAAAAGATATTATTTGGTTTACAAGAGGTTAATTAAAATGTAATTAATTAGGTATTTTATATGTGAAGCTAGGGATAAAAATGAAGCCACTCTTTCTTATTAATATTCATTTCAATTTTAATCATAGTATTATTCAGTTGAGAATTTGACTCCAACTTTTTCCTTTAGCTTTTGTGGATATGAGATGATGTATATAGAATTTTTTTAAAATGTGTAGTTTGATTACTTTTATCATTTTACACCTCCATGTGCTAGAAACTTTCTTTTGTGCAACTTGGGAATGAAAATTATATTAGTAAGACAATCTGTGTNTAATAAGCAAAAGTGTCCAAATGTCCTCCTACATTTCACCCCCTGTGTTTTGCAGGGAATGGAGGAAGACAGAGATAAAAGAGAACTTGTTCTACACTTGAGCAATTCACAGTTCAACCACAAAGGACAAAAAAGTAGCTGTGTTACTCTTGTGTAGTGTAACTTGCCTTAATAGGAGTTTTTAATAAACAGACCATTATAATTGTTAACCTTTTAAATTCTGCCTTAAGTCTTGGGATGTTCAGGTGCAGTAGCCCACGTGGAAAGGCAGATCCCCTTTCCACTGCCCCCCCAGTGGATATATATTGGATCTTTAAAATAATAATGGGAAGTATGTAACAAACATCTCTCAGTTATTGGCAGTTTCCCAGGGAAACAAAATTAGGGCACTAATAATTGCTCAATACCAGAAGTGCAAACAGGGAAAAACATTTGATTTGTCAGTGAAAATATGTGAAAAGGTTTAAGACTGTGATGGCTGTTTGGCAATAACTTTACTGAAAGAAATAAAATGCTTTCCTTGCCAATAAAAGATACAATTTCAGCCTAATTCTATATGCCATGATTTTGGTATTGCCCTGATGGAAAACAATTCTTCAATTTTATTAGTGTTTCTTTTCTGAAACAATCTATAGAAGAGGCCATGCTTTCAGCTTCTGCCAAAGGCAGGTTGTTATGGGTCGCTGAATTAATGTACACACACTGCAGCAGTTATAACCCTGCAAGTCATTGCTAAGAAAAATCCTGCACTCAGCAACATACATCAAAATGGACAGGAGCTGGAAGCTACGTGATGTGTATTTTTCTGAGGATGCATGCAAAGTTGCAAGGAGAGATGGTTAAGGTGTGGGAACTGGAAAGAAAAAGTGGATGAAAAGATGGAACTGCTTCTTCAATGTCCAATGAAGAGATAAATTTTCTGACTTTTGAACCTGTAATTTTTTAAGCAATGATTTGCCATATTTAATCAGATTTAAAAGTATCCACTTGCTTGCTGCTGGGAGAAAACACTGAATACTGATTCTGAATGTCACAGCATGCAGCAAATTGCATGAAACAGGCTGTTACTGTAGTGTAAGGTGGCTGAAGTAAGCTTAGCAAAGGCTGATGGCTAACCTGCTGGAAGATGGAAAAAGCTGTCTTTTGTTTTCATCACTAGTAGGATACTACCAGAAATTAAAGAATATGCAGCAATGGAGAGAGGAATTCATGCAGTAGCATGAGAGCTATGTGTAGAGTTAATGAATTGTCTAGCAGGCCTTTCTAATCAAAAGAAAACAGAAGCTCAATGATGCTGTTTTGTTTGGAATACAGGGATGAATGAGCAATAAATCAATATGGATTCCATTTGCCAAATATATTTGGATAAAATGTGACATCATAGGTTTAAAAGGGAAAGAAGGATTTTTTTAGGCATAATCAGGCTGTGACTGGTTAAAAGAATGTGATGGATCCTTACTGGTTTCAGTTTTCAGTAGCCAAATAATATTTCAAACTGCTTAATAGACAGAAGGAACATTTCCAAGGAACTGTGACTGGTAATGAAGGAATATTTCATCATTACAATTAATATTCAGAAGATTTACAGCTAAGGAAGACCTCTGTCGCTTAACCTGGATCAGACAATGTGTCGTACTCGAAACACATCAAGAATGATGACACTTCATGACAAATAACAATCATGTGCCTCAGAAGCAGAAAGAGGTTTAATAGCCAGCAGCTACAGGGCATTGTGTCCAACCCCCTCCATTCTGAATGTGCAGGGAGAGATGGTAAGCTGGGGACACGGCAATAGCACAGCTCTGGTTGCTCAGCAACAATTGCAGCTTTTTACTGTGAGTGTGTGTTAAGCAGGCACTAGCAGTCCTGCTTTTTCCAGAAACGTTTGATTTAGCATCAAGGGGCCAATTCCTCTCTGACATGGTTGGAAGACATAGGCTGCTCATGTATAGCCTAAAAAGCCCAGGATAACTGTATAACTTTGCATTATTGCCACTTTTGTGGAATAGGTTTTGGCATTTGTTTATGTAATGTTGAAGTTTGCAATCTATACTTCCTCTATTGCTAAAGTTATGTAAAGGGAAATGCTTGGTTATTGGCAAATAACCAGTTTTGCTTGTAGGTTTCTGAGTAGATATTTAAAATACCTGAAGGGAATGTTGAGGTGGGGACCTGGGCTTGAACCACAGTGAAAGAGATAACACTGAACACCTTCTGCTTCTGTGCAGTGGAACTGCTAATGATGAAAGGCTGCAGCTGGTCCAGTTTAACTGCACAACAGAAAGGGACATAATACCGATAGGAAAATATTCCCAGTACTGGGAAATAAGAGTGTGCCTCTCGTGTTGTCATGTTCCTGTGGTACCCAGTAGATGGCAGGGTGCAGTGGTTTAACCCAGCTGGCAAATGAGGCCCATAAAACAGTTCACCTACGTCTCTCCTTGCACTGGGATGGGGCAAGAGTATTAGACTAAAAGTGAAGAAACTCGTGGATTGAGATAAAAACAGTTTAATAAGGAAAATAAAGCCCTGCATGCAAGCAAAGCAGGTTAAGGAGTGCATTCACCACTTCCTATAGGCTCCATCACATGTAATGTGACTTGGGAAGGCAAACACCATTTCTCCAAATGTCCCCCCTTTCTCCTTCTCCCCCTGCTTTATATACTGAGGATGATGCCATGTAGTCTGGAATACCCCTTAGGTCAGTTGTTGTGGCTGTGCTCCCTCACAACTTCTTGTGCTCCCCGAGCCTTCTGTTGGTGGGGTGAGAAAGCCTTGGTGCTGGCTAAGCACTTCTCAGCAGTGACTGAAACATCCCTGAATTATCAACGCAGTTTCCTGCACAAATCCAAAACATGGCCCCGTACCAGTAACTAGGGAGAAATGTACCTCATCCAAACCCAGCACATAGGGTACTAAGGGAAGTGGATTAAAAGTGAACAAAAAGGCTAAGTGCAGAGAGTGGCAATTGGCATTCCTTATATTGTCTAAGATTAAGGAAGGGCAGGCTGAGTTACAGAAGACTTCTTGAAGGCTATTGCAGGACTCTCTTCACTTACTATTTTGAGTACGCTTTGCCCTCAAGTATCTATTCTATTTATACTCAAACCAGGTGTCTTTCCTGCTTGGCTGAGGAAACAGAAAGGAGGTGCCCTCTGTGAGGATGTTTGAAGCATTCAGAACTCCTAGAAAAGCTGAAGACACTGCTAAAGTATCATGACAAGAAAAAGAAATATTAGTATGTTGTATGAAAAGTATTAGAAACTTCAGATTCTTGGAGCAATAAATCCTTCATGTTGCTGATTTTGGAGCTGTGTCTTCTAATCTGTGCACCAAATCATATTTTCCTATTCCATTTGTGATTCCCATATTGCTGTTGTGACTAGCACCTATGAATGTAATTGTTGTTACAGCAGGTTGAGGAATGGTCTAAATTGCAAATTTTAGACTAACTTAAATGACTTCATTTTGATTATCAGAAGGCAGAAAAAGCTGGGATTTTTTGACTGAAATATGTGACTCAAGCCTTTGTATTTTAGATAATAGTTTACAAAAGAAAATATACCAGGTTTTTCCACACATAGTGTTCCATGAACACTAAAAATTTAAAGAAAAATCAGATCTTTAGTATGGAAAAGAAGTGTTTTGTTTAGCAGATACTAGAGGGTGGAGTATTCAAGCTCCAACTGCTAAGGGATTATGAGATCACAACTTGGATGTGTGATCAGGTACCAGAAGTTTGAGTCAGTAGTTTCTCCTACTTTACCATTTTATTCCTAAAAATCTGTATACCAAAAACATTTTAAATGTCTAGCATGGAGAAAATAACATGCATTCTGCCTCTCATGAACTTCATTTGGCATGTTTTAAGATGCAAAAATGTAAAATGTGGAAATTGAGATTTCTCAAATCTATTTCTAATGATCTTTAGTTTACTAAAGAATTAAAACTTCCCTTCTTCCTGCTCTGAATTATTTTCTCTTTTCCAAGTTTTTGACCTCTTCAAGAAGAATGCTTATTGTATGTGGTGAACTGTTTATTAATATAAATCAGGTCAAGAACCACAGAACTCCTTTGCATGAAATAATTTCTTTTAGTCTTGGTTTTCTATGAAATGTTGTGTGTGTACAAAGGTTGCATAAAGAAAAAGATCTTTCTGTGGGGATTTATTAGGAGGACTTTTAGCTGATGGTATTCATTGGCTGTAAAGATGGAAGATTTACTTTTTGAGGGAAATATAAAAACCAGCAGAATGGTGGGGGAGAGAGTGAGAGTGCTCTCCACCAGTGTGGCCAGGTGATGGATGCCTGCTGAGCACCCTCTTAGACTGGTCTGTCTATGCCTCCAGTGCAGCCTGTGGCAGTGATAAGGATTAGGAATGATATTAGGCACTGTCTTTTCCTTGGGACTTGTCCAAACTCCCTATTATTACTTATTGGAGTGTGCCAATCAAATGTAAATGTTGCTTACTGGTTTTTAAATCTCTTTGCACCTATGTTATCCAATAATAGTTATCAAGCATCTCTATGACCATTTTCTACTCTGTTATGCATTATGTTTGTTTTTTTTTTTAATGTAAACTAAAATCTTCAAAGACAAAAAGCAAAGAAAGGAGGAAGTGAGGAAGGGTGATCTTTTTGCCAGAGGTAATGACTTCCTGTAAGCACAGCAACAGCACTTTAGGGGTTTGCAGGGGCAGGCCATAGGGAATAACAACTCAAGAGTATTAGCACTGGAACTGCAAAGGAGACAAAAAACCTACCCACAGAGGCTCTGGAAAACAGCTTGGATGCAAGACAACAGAACTATAAACCTTTGGTGTTACTGAGGTGAAAGCACCTGAAAGTACCAGGCCAAAAGATGTTTTCAGATTTGTTGGAATTTAAAAGCTGAAGTTCAAATCTACTGAAATACATGAAGGGACTTTAACAGGCTCAACAAAACAGTGAGCTTAACCTTCACCTGTGGTGGGGTTATTTTATATCCCTTCCAGATGACATGAACAGGCCTCTGGACAATTATTTAACTGTAGTGAAGAGGGAATTCCTGCTAAAAGCTGAGAAGCAGAGTTTTAAAGAGTGTTGGTTTAGCCACATGCAGACAATGCAGTAACTTTGGGGAAAAGCTTTTGAAATCTTACTTTGTTTTCTCATGAGCACTGTTACAACAGTATTCAATTACAAGCCATTTTAAATCTTAAGAAAAATGTGAATAAAGGGGTTTGGATACTACCTTCCCCCTGCCCTAGCTTGCTATATTGCAGTCATGGGATCATGGTTGGGGAAAAAGGCACTGGAAGTACTAAGTGAAAGAGGTCTCGATACAATGGTTTGTTAGGGGAGAGCCTCCAGAGGTCCATTAAAGGTAGTAATCTAAACCTTAGGTTAATCAATAAATAAAAAAAGTCTCTAAATGCTTAGAACATAGAGAAGTGCCTTGTTAGAGGATGACTGGTTTCAGAAAGAATGAAAGACTAAGAAGGGAGGAGAAAAAAGAATTACAGTGTGGAAAAGAAATAGAAATCTATGGCTTTGTTTATTACCTTTTTATTTCTCCAGAGAAAATGAACTGGTATGAAAGCCAACACTACTGCATTGGCTGGTTGGCAAGCAGTATGGTTTTCATGCCATAGCTGCTACTATTAAAAATTGCCAAGTGGGTGTTTTTTGTTATTAGTCAAAGAATTGGGTAGCATGAATTAAATGTACTTGGTTGCTGCAGCTCTGTTAAATTTTCATCAAACTTAAATTTTAAGGAAATGAGTAGGTAAAAGTTGCATTACATGGAATCTTGTTTGGTGGTAAATAAGCCCAATAGACTGAAAAGTGAGTAAGGCATTCTTAAAGACTACTTGGAAGTAAATATTAATTTAAAATGTCATAACCTTACAAAATAAAAACACTTCCCCCATCACTTTATATATTTTGAAATCTATGTGTGGAAGAATTTAATTTACTTTAGTTGTGCATGTATTAGTAAATTAGAGGACGGAGAGAAAACAAAGGAGATATTTTACTTTCAATGTTTTCAATCTGAAGACTTCTTGTATGAGCTAGTAACACAGCTGGACAAATATCTCTTCCTGAGTTACTGTGGGAGAAGTGCCATGCAAATTCTATTTTTAGCTAATGCATCTAGCTCTTTTCAAAGATGGCCTGGTAGGCACACCTCAAACTAAGACTGGTAGGAATGGTCCAAAGGACAGCTGGAGGTTTAAATAACTTCTAAGTGACTGGAAAAAACCCAACAAGCTCAGCATAGCTACTGAACTGTTTTAATGAATATATTGTGCATAACAGGGTGATACAGTACAATGGAAATACCTTTTTATTAAAATCTGTAATGGCATAGATATGTCGTGCACAAATTACTTACATCCTGTTTGCTATATGGTCAAACTTTTATGACTGGACTGTATCTTAAAGTTTTTTTCACCCTAAATGATTGTATCACTTACTCACTATGAGTACATCATGTCTCAACTGCAGAGCTGGCTTCTCTCTCTGGAGCATAAGAAGTGCTTTTCTGGTGACCTGTAGGTCAGAGGAGTTACTCCTGTGAGCTCAGTGCACCTGTGAATGGAGATTTAAAAAGCTGTAGAGCAGTTTAGTTCAGCTGTGTCTGAACAACTCTAAAAAACTGTAAACAAGTGTGGTGAAAAAGCCTAAATTCAGCACAGCAATAGATGCCCTCAAATGTTAATATTACTAAAAGGGAAAAAAAAAGATTCCATATCTGTTTAGTTGCTTCTGTGTGGATCCAGGTGTTCTTTTGGTGCTGGCAACTAAGGTTAGGATAGTTTTGGGACATGGAACAGCTTGCAGGGCCTGAATCAAAGGCCTTGTCTGATATCCATTGATAGCCAGATAAAAATGTGAGATTTTAATTGGCAAATTTTTTATTTGGCTATTCCATGGAAAACAAATTATCCAAATGGACATTTTGTTATTAGTACTAAGCTACCCAGAAACATCTCAGGTATAACCAAGCTTTTAGTTATTGATTTACTTATGTGGTATGCGTAGCAGAGAAAAAAAAATCAGGCATGTGTCTTTCCGGCTTGTACTGCTGAATCCCCTTCCAACTAAAGTAAATAAAGGGCAGTAGAATAGAAAATACAAACAACTACAAGCATCACTACCTTCACTTAAAAGGATAACAAAACAGCTTGTAGAAAGTAGTTAATATCTGTGAAAGTATTTGCTACCTTAAAAAGTGATAAACTGCATAAATAATGTTTGCCCAGCCTCCCAAGCTGATCTAGAAAAAGTACAAATAAATTTTTTGACCTTCATAGTGATAGAAGTTGCATTTTGCACAAATTTCTATTTCATCATCTAATATGCCTAAAATGGAAATGTTGTTAAAAAATTGTCTCCAGTAATCTTTTGTATTTTTTAGACTGTGCATTTGTCTTAGGCTTAATGAAAAAGGGAAATTTTAACTAGTAGTGATTGTGACCCCTTAAATTAGGATGATTACTAATTTCTGTATGTTAGCCAGTTGCTCACAAAGGTAGAAATAGTCTTCATGGTAGTAATGATCAGTTCAGAGACCATAATTTTGATGTGAATTTTGGTTTAGATTTGTTATTTTCCCATTTGCTTACACTGAATTTTCATTTGCCATTCTAACACATCACAGTTGCTCAGTCTTGGACATTTCTGTAATTCTTTGTGCTCCTCCTAATTACCTTGAATAACATACTTTTGTCTGCAGATGTCACTCTTGTAGCTTTTCCTTTTTTCACCTGACTGTGCAGATGCCTGGAACGTTCCACTTATACCTTAAAACTGTTGCTGTAAGATCTAACTACTCATTTTTTCCCTATCCTCTCCATTCCAACATTTAATCAAGTCTCTGTCTTTGAAGGTCATTTCCCTTATGCTTTTCCTAAAAGCACTTGACAATTGATCTTTTTGAAAGCTTTATTTGCAAATCCATATAATTTAGCTCAATCTTCTTTACACTAACGCTTATTAACCTCTTTAGTGAACCTCAGAAGTTCATGATGAGTGCTTCTCTTTTTCACAAAAATCTTTTTGGGTTTTCCTTTGGAAATTGAACAATTTGAGCTGCCTCTTAATTATATGCTTTAATATAATGCCTGTTACTTTACCTACCAAGGTTTCCTCATCAGGTGTTTCTCATTCAACTAGCCCTGAAGGTGTGCATTTATTTTATTAGCCAGTGCCCAGTCCTCTGGTACTGATGCAGAGTACATGTCACATTAAGAAGTTTTACTCTTTTATCTGAGTTCCTTTGCAACATTTGGGCATCTAGCCATCTGAGGCATTAATTTCCATTCATTTAGAAAAAAACAACAGTGGTTTTTTTTTCTTTTTTAGCTTATAAACTCATCATCTGGCCCCAATATATTGCCTCCTTAATGGGAGGTTTCTGTGAAGAAAATATTGAATTCTGCAGCAAAAATATATACAAATTTAGTACTCTTCTATTGCTTTCTTATAGAGTCATAGAATGGTTGGATTGGAAGGGATCTTAAACAACATCTAGTTCCAGCCCCCCTGCCATGGGCAGGGACACCATCCAGTAGACTAGGTTGCTCAAAGCTCCATCCAGCCTGGCCTTGAACACCTCCAGGGATGGGACACCCACAGCCTCTCTGGGCAATCTGTTCCGTTGTCTCACCTTCCTCACAGTAAAGATTTTCTTCGCAATATCTAATATAAATCTAACCTCTTTCAGTTTGACTCTATTTCCCCTTGTCCTGTCACTACGTGCTCTCATAAAAAGTCCCTCTTTGTCTTTCTTGTGAACTCCCTTCAGGTGCTGGAAGGTCACAATTAAGTCACCCCAAAGCATTTTCTCTTCCAGGCTGACCAAAAACAATTTTCTCAGCTTTTCACCTTAGGACAGGTGCTCCATCCCTCTAATAATCTTGTTGGCCCTCCTCTGGACTCACTCCAACAGGTCTATGTCTTTCCTGGGCTGGATGCAGCACTGCAGGTGGGATCTCACCAGAGCAGAGGGGCAGAATTCCCTACCTCGCCTGCTGCCCACACTGCTTTGGATGCAGCCTGGGACACGTTTGGCTTTCTGGGCTGCAAGAGCACATTGCTGGATCATGTCCAGCCTCTCATCCACCAGCACTCCCAAGTCTTGCAATGCCATGTTTTTTTTGAAAGACATTGTGGGAAATTTCCTATTATTGTGGTGCACCATGGCAGAGACCTCATTATCACTACTTTGTATTTCTTATCAGATATTATTTAGTCTGCTTCATCTTGCCTTATTGCATCTTTGTCTGAGCTGTCAGGTTTTAATTTATTTGGATTTTTTCCATGTCTTTGTTGTTCCAGCTTTTTGGAGGATACCTGCTGGCTTTTGCTCTACTTTTTAGCTATGCTGACTTTTTTGGCTTATGCTTTTTCTCAAGTTTTTTCATGGTAGAAGCTGTGCAATTGCACTCTGTTTTCAGTATGGTTTTCTTAAATAGTTTGCATCTTGTCTGCAAAGGTTTAACTGTTTTGACTAGTTATTTATATCTTCTTACTTTTAGTGGTTCTCCAGTTCTAAAGCTTTTGTTGATGCTGTTGTGATGACCCACCTTTAAGGGGAAGGAAGCACCTAAGATTTGTAACTGCTCTTTGCTCAGCAGGAACAAAAAAAAGTAAGAGTGTCTGCCAACAATTAGAAAATTTTATTAGTAAATTACACTCTTGGAATGGAAATTGGTGTGTAAGTCTCTGACCTACTATATTAACACCCAACAGGGATCAAAGAGTGGGGTGGAAGGGATGCAAAAATTTATAGAGGGAGAGATTAATTAAAGAAAAAAATGAGAAAGCAAAGGAAAAGAAAGAGGAAAAGCAAAAGAAATTAAAGAGTGAGAGATGAATTAAAGAAAGAAAGCAACAGAGAAAAAGAGAGAAAATGATCATCACTTCTGGTTCCAGCATGGATCCAACAGATAAGAATTGATCTAGCTGTGTCAGTCCACCAGTGAGACATCCAGGGTCCTGGGGGGGACACTGCCCAGGCTTGGGAAAGTAGCTGTTTTATGAACAGGTTTCTTTCTTTCTATGTAAGTTAGTTATTGTGTGCAGGCCTTTCTGGAAAGGCATTGGAGGGCTTTGGGGGTCATTGGTGTCTCAATCCCATGTTATAGTTCATGCCCACTTCCTGCCACTCACTGCTGCACTTGTGCTGCTCTGTGTTGTGGTTCCTTCTCAGGGAAAAGCGCTGCTCTATCTCCAGTCTGGCCTTCCTTCTCCAGCAAAGGAGAAGTTCTTTCTCATGATGTGTTAACACCATAAATGGGCACCACTCAGGTTGCTCTAAGGCCTGGGTGGAGTGTGGGGATGCATCACCACAATCCATCTCGGCACCACTCAGGTTCTCTGGGCCTCTACAGCTGTGAGATTTGTTAAATTTTGTATTTTATTTGAACGCTAATATTTTGAACCTGATATTGTGCCTTTTTAGGCACTGAGGCTTCATGTGTTTTTGAATTATGAACTTTCTATTATCGATGTCTAAAAAATTAGTATCAGCATTGCAATCTGAAATGGTATTTCCCAGGTGTATATGAATACAGCTGAAGTTACTTGCTGATTCTGTTCCCTGCCATGGGCCCCCCCTTGTCACTGTCAGCATGTCACAGTCAATACTTCCAGGCTAATTAGGCAGACAGCAATATCATATGCTGTATCTATCTTGTTTGTGACTGAAACTTTATGCTGTTGGGCTCTGGTTGACTCACTAACTTGTTTGAACACTGAACTCTTTTAAACCAATGTGCACTTTCCCACATTTCCTATGGAGTAAATACCTTGATGTATGGCACAAGGTACCAATGGATACCCTCCTTATGCTGTTCTGGTAGTTTCTAGTGCTATTGTTACAGCCGTTTCTTAGTTTGATCCCGCAGATCCCCCAGCTTTGTTCCTAGGACTTTTCCTGCTTAGGTAAAAGCAGTTATGTACTTATTTTAGTTCTCTGTTTTCTCCTACCTTGTTCAAAAGGACAACATTTTACTGTCCAGCCTTTTGCTATGGCTTACAGTGTGACAGGTAGAACCCTCTGCTTTATCATGTCATTAGCTCCCTGTACTTCACATGAGTGGATATGTATTTTGAGAACAAATGATCTTTGGGGCCTGATAACATTTCCTCAGGCTAGGTTTAAAATCTCCTCTCTAATATTTAAGAATAAAAGCCACAAAGTTTACCTAAATTGTTTCTTCCAAAATCATTCCTTTAATTTCAGGAGTGTTCTCATCTTCCAGTGAGTCTGGACCTTGTTTCTTTCCTGGTCTTCAGTTGCGTTCTGAGAATTTATCATTCTCTTTAGTTTGCATTTCTAGGGATATTGGAATATCTGAGTGGTGCTAGGGATGCTTGAAGATCCTGAGGTAGGGTATTTTTGCCTTTGATCCTTGTGCTGGCTAAGTTGATGGGCACAATGTCCACATAATTTGAAACAGGAAAGAGGAGGTGTGAGGTTTTGTAGTTCCTTAAAATGGAAAATGTATCGCTTCCATGGTTACCTGAACGGCAATTTTCTGTCCTCACAATGTCTCTTCATTTGGTAAGACCCACACCTCCTGTTTGTCCTGGTAAACAGAAGGCTAATTATTTATCTGTCAACTATATAATTAAGTGTTTTATCTTTAAATTTTATTTTATTAGCAGTGGATCAAATAGGCAAGCATAGCCTGGAGAACAAATGTTTTGCCTAAAGCAGAAGAGGGAATTACACTAGGACTTCCTCCATGGTAGGCTAGTTCTTTAAGCAGTACTACCTTTCACCTTGTTGAATAGCAACGTAACATGGTTAAAGTCTTAGCCATGTGTTACTTCATCAAACAAGAAAGAAGTGTAATTTTCAGCTATGATAGCTTTTCTTTTTCTCTCTTTTTTCCTTTTTTTTTTTTTAATATCTTCGAGCTGAAGATACTAGATGGCTGACAAATTGTACATTTGTTAGATATTTTAAGACAAAAAGCATTTTTTGGAATGACAAGTGATCCATGTGCCTACTAGTGCAGGAAATCACTAAATATGTTGAAGTTTTAATTTTTCTCAGCAAAGCAGTTAAAAATCCTTGCCTTCAAGGTATTAAAGCCTCAGTGTTACTTGACTTTGAAAGCAGCTCAAGGTAATGTCTACCTTTAGCTCTGGTTATTTGCATTGTAGTCGTATCAAGAGAATGGAGCAGAGTCGAATATCCTTTTCTTTAAGTTCCTCCAGTTAGAGTCAGTGCAGATTTTCATCTGTGATTTGTCAGTGATCATGTCTGCAAAGAATATTTCAGTTGCCAAATTTTATATCGACTATTTAGTGAAAAAAACCATGAAAGTCATGTACACTTTCAGCTTTTAGCCACTAGATGGTAGCTAACTACTGTCTACTACTCCTAACTGCCCACAGTAAAAGAATGCTCGTTGCCAAAACTGTGCAGTGTTACACTAACAAAAACCCCCATATAATCATAGAACATACTGAGTTGGAAGGGACCCATTAGGATAATCGAATACAACTCCTGACCCTACTCAGAACAGCTCAGGAGTCACACCACGTGCCTGAGAATGTTGTACAAACGCTTCTTGAACTCTGTCAGGCTGGTGCTGTGACCACTGCCCTGGGGAGCCTGTTGGAGTGTTTAGTCACTCTCTGGGTGAAAAACCTTTTCCTGATTTCCAATCTAACCTTCCTCTTACTCAGCTTCAGACCATCCCCTTGGGTCCTGTCACTTGTCACCACAGAGGAGAGAGCAGTGTCTGCCCCTCCTCTTCCCATGATGCTGTGGGGATGGAGTCCTGCAGAACCCCACTAGTGACTGGTCTCCAGCCTGATGTTACCCCATTTACTAATTTTGACACTGGAACATGAACAAAGTCTTTTGACATTGTGAAATGAACTTCCATAATTCCTAAAATAGTACAACTCACTATTTTAGTTTGAAAAGTCTTTCTCTGGCACAGTTGGTTGTGTGCTTCATAGTTTTACTTATCTGCACAGCAGAAATTTACCTCAAATCTGACTTAATGCTTTGCTGGGTGCGGAGAAGAGCCTAGGCTAGCCAGAGACATATGACAGACTAAAATTATTCTTGGAATTCTCAGTTATAATACAAGATTATGTATCCTCATTAATGTATAAATTAAATTATTAAAAATAATCCTACTTCACCATGGATCTTGCACTCCTGAAGCATCTGGGGAGGAAATAATATTCTTTAAATCACAGATCTGATGGTGTATCACCAATAAAATAAAGGTAAAAGATGAGTTTTTTTAAAAGTTGGTTAAAATCTGCAAGAAAACTTTTTTCCCCCCCGAATTATAAAAATGTTTATATAAGTCAAATCTGGTACTGGGATAGAACAAGGAGTCTTTGTTAAGCTCTGACTCAGCAAGAACTGTTCTGGTCAAAAATCTGAAAAAAATCAATCTGGATTATTTGACCCATTATACACTGTCCAATCTAATGCTCTAGTGAATGTAAAGCAAATTGCTAAAGCAGTATTTTTACAGCAGTTTAAGCCAAAATCAGCTAAACTGTATTTAAGGCTGAGCATTATTTGTTTTTGTGGCTTATAAACCAAAGAAACGGTAGAGGTTATAAGAGTCTGGTATATAATTGTTGACCAAAAGGTTGTTTCTCAGCCTCCTGGATTGGTTGTATTAATGTTGTGCTAAACTGGCTCTGCTGGAAGTCTGGCTTTTGACCCGAGGACGGCAGTGACCTATGATGGCAGTAAAGCACTGCCATTCCTTATTTTCCATTTTCTTTTTTATAACTTAATGAGATGGAAGATCACAGGAAGTTAAGTTCCATAAATATCAATGATCTTTGAATGACTCTAACCAATATCAGTGTATAATCTAGTACTGTAAATGCAGGCTGCCCCAAGGGTTCTGAGGATATATTACAGCTGCAAGGAGAGTTCCTGTGTAAGGTAATGATTTGTGATTATTTGATATCAACACATATATGGGCTCCCTTCATGGCTTAGATTAATCCTTGTCATGACTGACAGTCATTTTAATTCTAAAAATGTCACATTCCAAGTTACTTAAATGACTGAGATTTCTGGAGTTCGAAGACTATTTCTTTTTGCAAATGATAAATGAGCTGACAGAGATGCTCTGTTAGCATTTACAAACAAGAAAACTAGTTGAAGATGGGGAAGTTGAGAGAAGATTTAACTGCAGAGATCATGAGATTGTGGAGCTTAAAACCCTTAGACTTCAGAACATCAGATTTTTGACTTCTTGAGGGAATCTTCTTGGCGGGAACCCATGAAGGACTTCCCTCGTGGGAAACAGGGCTGAAGAAAGCTTTGTGACCTGCAAGTGTAGCATCATTGGGACACACAGACAGGCCATTCAGTGTGCAGAAGGAAGAAGAGATCTTGTAGGAGGCCAGCATGGATAAACACAGAGGGTATGAATGCAAACATGTAAGCTTCCTCAGAAGCTTGGGATGAAGTAGAATCAGGGCCACTCAGGACGGATATAGACACAATGCCTGAGTTCACAGAGATAGAGTTAAGAAGCTCAGCTGGAGTTCAAACTTGTGAGGAGGGCAAAGGGAAAAGACAATACAGTTTTTAAATACACTGACAGCACAAGAAAATGTAGGCCCACTGCTAAGGGGAACAGGTGACTAAGGAGCAAAGAACATGGGCAGGCTGAAGTTTTCAGTGACTTTTTAAATGTGTTTTCATGAGCTGGCCTTGCCCTCTGGCTCTTTTAGACCTTCAAGCATCATTGCATAGCGAACAAAAATGAGGGATTATCCACGGTAGCCAAAGGTGGTGTTAGGGAGCACTTAAGCCAATTGGTTGTATAGAAATCCATGGGGGCGGATAAGATATACCTGAGGGTCCTGAGAGAGGAAACCAGGGTCATTTTGAGGCCCATCTCTCTTCAAAAGGCCATGATGATCTGAGGAGGTTCCAGATAACTAGAAAAAGACAAATGTTGCACCTGTCACAGAATCAATTGGATTGGAAAAGACCTTTGAGGTCATCAAGTCCAACCTATGACTGAACACCACTGTGTCGACTAGATCATGGCACTAAGTGCCACGCCCAGTCTTTCTTAAACACCTACAGGGACAGTGACTCCATCACCTTTCTGGGCAGCCCATTCCAAAGTCTAGTCACCCTATCTGTGAAGAAATCCTTCCTAATGTCTAACCCAAACCTCCCCTAGTGCAGCTTAAGACTGTGTCCTCTTGTCTATGAAGAGGAGAAAAGGGAGGATCCTGGGAATGACACACCAGTCAGCTGCTCCTGGTGAGGTTGTGGGGCAAACTGTTCTGGAAGCCATTTCACGGCACACGAAGGACCCAGAAGCTGATTGTGAGCAGCCATCATAGATTTACCAGTGTCACGTTCTTCATTATCAGCCTGATTGCCCTCTGTGGTGAGATGGATGGCCGTGTAGACAAATGGGAAGCAGCAGTCAGGGGTACTGAGAGAACTCTGCTCGTTTAGCCGCAGGAAAAAAAGGCTAAGGGGAGATCTTATTGCAGCCTATAATTGTCTAATGAGAGGGTAGAGAGACAACAGAGCTGAACTCTTGATTAACGCTTCATTAAGGTTTGTGGTAATAAGAGCCAACATACACAAACTGGAACGTGGCAGATTTCAGCTAGATAGGAACAGTCTTTATGCTGGATGGTCAAGTTATGATGGGCTCAGTTATGTAGCCTCAGAGGGTGCAGAATTTCCACCCTTAGAGTTATTAAATCTGCAAACATCTCTGAACAGCCCTCTCTAATTGGTCCTGCTCTGAGCAAAAGATTGGTCTAGATAACTTCTGGAAATTTAAAAAAATTCTCATAATTTTGTGATTCTGTAAGTTATTTGCTATGACTTAATAGCATTTTAGGAAAAAGATCCATGATTTTTAGCTGGTTTTTCAAGAGATATAAGTAAGGGTTTTTTTCTCCTTATTTTTTTAAAAATAACTTTTTTTTTTTTTTTTTTATTGCTGCTTGACTAAGTTAAGCCTGTTGGGCTGAGATTTTACTTTAGAAATTGCATACATCATGCAAATAAGTATAGAATCACAGAATGGTTTTGGTTGGAAGGAGCTTCAAAGATCAACTGGTTCCAACCCCTCTGCCATGGGCAGGGACACCTTCCACTAGACCAGATTGTTCAGAGCCCCATCCACCCAGCCTTGAACACATCCAGGATTGGGGCATCCACAGCTTCCCCGGGCAACCTGTACCAGTTCCTTATCACCCTCACAGTGAGAGCCTCCTGTCCTGCAGCTTAAGGCCATTCCCTCTTGTCCTCTCACTACTGTGCCGTTGTGAAAAGTCCCTCCAGCCTTCTTTCAGGCCCCCTTTAGGAGATGGTAGGTGCTGGAAGGTCTCCCCAGTGCCTGCTCTTGTCCAGACAGAACAGCTCTGGCCCTCTCAGCCTGTCTTCACAAGAGAGATGCTCCAGTCCTGTGATCAATTTTGTGGCTCTCCTCTGGACTCCTTCCAACAGCGTAAATAATTAATTCCTCAGTGGTTTGAATATATCCATAGGAATTAACTTTATATGTAATATTTAATAGCATGTTTAATTTTAAACGATAACTCTGTAAAGTGTTCGGAGAAATCTATGGATGTTTACTTTTACCCTAAAAGTAATTTTTCAGTCTTACTCTTTCAAACATGTATGCACAACTGGATTTGACTACAGTAGGTGGGGAAAATGTAGATAATGCAGGGAAAATGGTTTTTACTCATGTGATTTTTGTCAATGCTAAGGTTGTCAAGTGCTTTTAGACATTACTCACATTGATATGAATGGAAGCAGAAATATTTAGGGACATTTTAAGCCAGAAATAGCTGTAAAATGTCTGTTTTCTTGTTACTAATACTGGATAATTAGATTGTTTTTCTTGGCATTTTCAAGAGGACATTGGATTATGTTCAGTCACTGAAGTGGAAAAAATTAAAGCTCTTTTAGGAAGAAAAAACCTAACATTTCTTGCTGAAGAAAAATTTCTGTATTAAGCAACTACTGTACAACTGAAAAATAAGTGTAAATGAACGTACTTGTATAAAAGCATGAATAGAAAACTCAGTAATTTACAAGCCTGTAGGTAAAAGATATTTAAAAGTTGCTTGACTGTTGCTGTATATTTAAACAGTCACCTGTGACAAGGAAACAAAGATGCCTGTTGACACAAGGATTGCTTCAGAAGGCTAAACACAAATCAGAGAAGCAGTTATAAAATTGACTTCTGCAAATACTTATGGTGCCCTTGAGTATGATGAATTGTATCCAGCCGTGTTTGTATGTAAACAGTATCACCTTAACAACACTGTGGTTGGTAGCAGTAACTTTCAAGGCCTAATCTATAGGCAGTAAATTCTGGTGGCTAGAGACCTCTTGTTTCTGTGGTAGTGCAATTTAATTTTCTAGCAATTTGTATGCACGCTAGAACGGAATTTTAAATACAGGGATAAGGTTAATAGGTGCTGGCTTTTTAATGTCCTTACTATATTTTCCAGAGTTATTTTGGCATTCCTACTGAAAGGAAAGAAATAAGTGCAAACAAAAGGTTGGGGGGGAGTACAAAATGATGAATGTAGAAGCTTTCCCCATGGATTAGGGCTTGTTCCTGAAAAACTGTGCTTGATACTTATATTGAATAGTACAATGTTTAGAGCCGGAAGAAAGCAACTTTGGAAACGAAGCATTGGCAGAGTGATAAAGGTAAGGAAAACTGAATTTTGAACTAGGTTTAGACTAATAAATACATAATTTGAATAAAGGTGTGTATTGAGGGGGGAGGGCATAGAAAAAAAAAGTGTTTTAAAATAGGTGTAAGTGGATGATGTTAGTTGCACAATTTGTTTTGAAAGGCAAATTTTGCAAATGGGTAGTGGTGCTTGTATCTTGCCCAGATTGTTGCAATGGTCTGGTAATGGTATAATTTCACAAATGCTATACTGGTACACTAAAGTGTTTGATGTTAGATGTGGCAACAAAACATGGGTTGACTCTGCCAGGAAGGAAAATAGAAATGTAATTTCACTTTCCCCATACTTCTAAGATGGGAATAGAATTTTGAAGGCAATACTTAGCATTGAGAAACCACAATAGACTATAGAAGTCATTAAGATACTTAGACTCATTTTAAAAGCTGGTTATTTAAGCAAATGGTTCCTGAGTTAATGCAATGTGATGACACATGTGCAGAGCTCTGATTTTTGAGATTTAAGAGTTAGATAAGGGAACTGCTCTAATTCTTTAGGGTTTGTGTTTTTTTGAAAAGAGGAAATAAAAACATTGAAACTTGAAAATTGAAAACTCAGGGTCCTTCAAAATATTTGAAATGGTGTGCAGTTTACTTTTGAAGGGAAATTCCTGAGCAAGGCTTATGTAATATAAAACATCTTAGCAAGTTAAAGGAGAGACAAAGAAATTCCATGCTGGTTAAATAAATTTTGGATAACAAGTAAATTAACAATAAAACATTGTTACTTTTTGACTCTTTCACTATTGAACTTCCCTGTAAAGTCTTGCTCATCCATAAGACTTTGATTTCAGCATGTCTAAATTCAGCAATGCACAGTATTCTGACAACAAAATGTGTCATTTGCTGGATAAAGAGTGTTCAAAACAAGTTTTATTTTGTGTGCATATGACTTGCATACTAAACAACATTCTTGCTAACTCTATTCAGGGTGTCTGCATCAGCAGCTAGAGTCTGTAATGGAAAAGCTGGCAATAGTCAATAGCTGGTTTCCAAGCCTGTTGTTTCAAAAAATGAACCCTTTGACTCTCTGACAGGTGCTTTTTTAGTACCTGCTGCTTAAATATATAGACTTTTTTAGCAGCTAGGAAACTTTTTGAAAATTTTAATTTAATCTCAAATTATTTCTTCAGACTGATGATGTTTATGGGTTTAGGTATATGAAAGATAGATTTAGGAATCTCTTCCTTTTCTTGCTTCAGGAGAAGGTGTCTATTGAAATTATTTTCCTGTGCCAAATTGTTAGTATTTAGGTATTAGGAATTTTAAGGTTTTATGTAACATAAATCAAGCTACATGTTATAACTGGACTAATCATCAGAAAAGGACTTTTCAGTTAATGAGTTTAGCTTTGGATCTTCATCTGCTGTGGGACTGTGTCATATGACCTCTCACACCTTCATAACCAAAAGTGGTTAAAGAAACCCAAAACTAACTTGGCCATGTTACCTGTGTTGTTCTTTACATGAAAAACTGAGCTGAAGCTGTACTATAAAAAACTTGGACAATCTTGCCAGATATGTGAGACAGTGTTTATCTCTTGTAAATATTGCATCCTCCTACATCATGGGACATTAGGAAGAGGCGTTGATGTATGACCTTGATCATAGTTGCTGCTGATACTTTTCAGGATTTGCATGTTGGTGTTACTGCATGTAACAGCAATTTCTCTTTACTTACATAAATGATCCTGTGTGTGTTTCAGCATCCTTCCATCTTCAAATCTTGGTCTTCAGTGTTCTATGAAATTCTGAATTACATAGAGCTGCCTATTCCTGGGTAATATTTTTTGGTATAGATTCTGTTTAGGCCTATGTACTTCTGTAGTGAATACTGCAGGATATAAAATTACAAAAACTCTTAGGCCATGACGACAATGCTGATTTGAAGTGAGATGTGAGGGTAGCTGAAGGAGAAAGGGAGGAATGAGAGGTAGAAAGCTCAGCATTTTCTTGTAATTAATTCTCTGAGATTCCTAATCCTAAGTAAAGGATATCTTTAAAATGCATTCTTTTAGTAGTATGCAAATAGAAGCTCAGAAGCTAGACTGGAAGACAGTTTCCAGCATAGCCTCCTAGTGTTTTTAAGTACATAAATTAGTGGCTTGCTATTGAAAGCACTGAAGTTAGGTCTCCTAAAGGATTAGGCTGTACACAGAAAAGTAGAGGAAACCTAACTTTGAACCTAAAATTGATGCAGAAGTCTCTTCTAATGACTGCAACAACTAATGTGTGAGTTTGTGATTGAGCAACATTTCATTTGGGAAGGAAGTTTGTAGAAATGATAACTCATCAAAATATAGTAGCATGACAGCTTGAATTGTATTGAGTGTTCTTGCATTGCATTTTAGCAACTCTCAGGAAAAAATGCGTGGAACTTGCATTAGTAATAGAAATATCCAACATATCAAAACAAATGCCTTCCACTAGTGACGTGTGATAAATACAAGTCAAAGTCCTAATCTCCATAAAACTCTAGCTTTACCATTTAGTTAATAGTTTCCTGTTTCTCTAGGCATGGTTTATTAAGTAATTTAAGTTAATTAGACTTTTAAAATTTTGTGATATCTTAATGAGTATTCTTGTTACTGGACCTAGACAACAAATATTGCCCAGTGCTGTATGAACAGCTATGCACAATAGCTTATATATTTGTCATAGGGCTTGAGACACAGCAATTAAAAAAAGTTTTAAAAACCAGAAAAAAATGTTGGGGCATGATTGCTCAGTTTGAGAATAAGATGTTCATGATTTCAGCCTATACAGCCTACTTGTAGAAGAAATGAAGGCTATGAACATGTCAAGAGCATCTGTATAGGTGGAGCTGGTGACTTAAAAACCAGTGTAAGATGTAGTCTTGTATAGTAATATATCTGGAGCTCTATATTGGAAACACAAGCAGAGTACAAAAGTAGTCTCTATGTAGTTTAGGTAACACAAAAGACATCTTTCTGTATTAAATAGAAACTAATTGGTAGAGTATTGGATTGTATTATTTTTTTTTTTAAGATGCCCTATCTGTTGTGTTCAAACTACTGGAACAATAGTTTTGAGTTTTCTGTTGTTATCATCTAGTGTGAATGAAGCTGATTCAGACAAAATGGTTGCTTTTTGCATGTCTAATGAGGAGGAAAATTTCTGCTCATGTTTAAAAACATGTAGGAAAAGCCCATCCTGTGATGACACTTCACTTTCAGGAAACTGGAGACCATGTTAGGGTATGAGGGGGTAAAATATCACGAAGTACACATATGAAATATTCTGCTACTGTGTTGTTCAGACGTATCTGTGTAAAGAACAGGATTTGTATATTTGTCTTTTATATGGAAAAATATTTCAAATGCATTCAGCATTTATGAAGGCATGGTAGTAGTTACAAGTTTACCAGGTATTTGAAAATTCCTTCAGAAAGTAGGAGAGATATTTACATAAGGGTATAAAGTATATTATGCAGGTCCTTTTGGCTCTGCTAAAGCTTATGGATAAATCACTTATGCATACTTTATAAAGTTACTAGTTTTCTCTTAATCACCAGGGAAATAAGGATTGAATTCAACACCAATGAAACATCATTCTAAATTTCTTTTGAAAATGAAATTATATTGAATCTTGTAACCCGCAAGCAGAATAATACCAGTAACTATTCCAGAAGGCTATTTTGTCTATAATGTAATGAGGTGTGTTACATATGGGATTTCAATTTAATTAGAAGAGTAGGCTTACTGCTTGAAGAATGGTATAATAGCTATAGTTAAGCACATTTTGTAAACACTTGTGTACCTTGAGGCTTGTGGTTTGTTTTACTTCTCATTATATTAAAGAGATAATGTATAAAACCCTAGCTTCCTCCAGCAGCATCTGTCTTTATTAGGGAGTGCTTACAATATCTTCCACACATAACAAAGATCAGTCAGAATCCTGTCTTGACTTGATGGTCATACGTGACTAGACTGAGAAGCTGAGACGAAGGACTTAGGGTGTTGAAGGTAAATTGCAGAATAATGGAGCTGTACATATTAAATATTCTTTTTTTTTCCTACAAAACCTTTCAATGAATTAGCTTTCTGTACAACATGATAGAAATGTTGTGATAAATCTGAAAATGGAACACCAGAAACAAACTGTAAAATTGTAACAAAGGCTGCTTCTAAAATTTTCATTTGAGCACCATAAAAACATAAATCACAAGTGTGGATTGAATGTAATAGCCTTTACTTTCAAAAATAAATTTTAAACATAAATTTTAAAGCTTTCTTTATTTTTGTCTTCAAATTAGATTTTTCATTGTCCACTTTGCATTTAATAACAGCAAAAGCTCAAGGATGAGAGGGAGGCTAAACGTGCTCGTCTGGACGGCAGACATGATTACTTACTCGATATCGTTGCCTCTTGTGTGAACCTGGACAAAGCAGAAGTAGAAGATGCTATTCTTGATGGAAACCAGGTAATCTGATGAATTTGAAAGTGAAGCTCATAGTATACTTCGGAACTAATATTACCATTAAATTCTTGGTGAGATAGTTTTCAGACCTCACACCTGAGATCACTCAAGTTTTCTCCTTGAAAAAATATTTTTCAGCATTTTTAGTTAATTTGAGCAAAAGTGTCCTTAATTCCAGGACCTATTGTAACAATATTGATTTTTAAATTGATTAGAATTTCTCCTTTCCAATGGTTAGAGTTAATATGCTAAAACTTGTGACTGTATTTCATAGTGAAACCACAGTGTGAAGTCTCCCAGTCCTTAAGTACACAGCACACAGTTCAAGAATCCTGTCCACAGCAGGTTGCGTGTTGTTGTTTCTGTAAGGCTGCCAGCAGCATTTGTAAGACTGTATTGCAATCTAGTTCAGCAAATTAAAATAGGTAGAAGCTACTTGACAAAATAGAATGGCTTATGTGATCTGACTGTGACTGCATGAGGGCTAATACAAATTCATACATCGAGGCATGGAAAATATTTTTAAAAAGCTAGCTAGATAGAAGTAGATGTTTTACTTCCTGACACTAAAGTAAACATGGCTGTGGTTTGGGTTTTTATGGTTTGTTTTCTCTTGTAATCTCTTTCCATCTGCATGCCTTCAATTTATGCATTGCCATTTCAGTGCTAATATTCTTGAGAAACTGAAGAAAGTCCAGTGGAAGACCAGTAAGAATGAGAGGGACACAGGGCACATGACATATGAGATGAGGGAGAAGAAGAGGTTGAGTGGCAGTCAAATATTAGCCTGCTGCTGCCTGAAGAGCGGTTGCAAAGATGGCAGAGCTGAACGATTCTCAGTGGGTGCAGGTGATAACTCCAAAGATAAAGCCACACCTTGCAAAATGGCCACCAAGAGACCCTTCTTCACCAGGAGGGTAATGCAGCATGGGAATAGGTTACTTCAAGTCAGTTGTGGAATTTCTGTCCTTGGGGTTTTTGAGACTCAGCGTAGGAAAAGCTCTAGATGATCTGAGCTGTTGTTGGTGACACAGGAAGCTGGCCTCAAGACCTCCTAGAAGTCCCTTCCAACATTCTGTGAGTTCATGAGATAGCAAATGAGCAATGCAGAACACTGTCATGCACATTAGAGAGCAGAATTTGTTTCAGCCTTTGTGCATTCTATCTCTAAATGGGTTTCCTGGCAAACTATATTGCCTGAGAATAGCTGTCAGATGAGGAAAATATTGGCGGTTTCTACGCTTGGAAAAAGAGAAGTGTAATAGTTGTTTTGACCTCATCTTGGAGGGCTCAGCCAAGATTTTCTGGAATAGCAGTTCATTATCTTGGTGTAACTGAGGCTTGTTATTAATAGAAGAGCGATAATTGTGGCTTTCTTCCAGCTTCTGGTGATCTTTTAGCCTTTTTTCTGCACTAGAAAGCACAAATGGTACCCCTAATGTTTCTGAAGATGAACTTGAAGGAATCTTTTCTGCTAAAGATAGCTATGTAGTTAGGGACTACACAGAAGAGTATTTTCAGATCTAGAAAAAATGGATGAGGCCAGACTTTCAAGTGCTGAGACATGGATCAGCATACTAGCATAAAGCAACTCAGTTTCTTCCTCAGCCTGTATGGCCTCTATGTGAGATTTGTGGACTGCACTACCAATACATGCCTCAGTGATGCTTGATGGCAGCCTTAAATTGATGAAGAGCTGTGAAATTGTCCTGATGCTTGTAAATAAGCAAAGGCTTTCTCTGTTGCTGTGACATGAATCAAATCAATGACATATTATGATCTCAAAATGATTTCAAACAGATAGAGTGCATTAACAGATTCCTGGCCCCTGGAGGTCTGCGTCATCTGATGTTCTTCTATCAAGATGTAGAAGTAATGGATACAGGTAAAGCAACTTATATTCTCCTGCAACGTGTTACAGTTGTGCTGAGCAAATGTGCAAGGAAAAAAAAACTAGTCAAGTTCTTATAAACTGGGACTTAAAGCAAGTCAGGTTTGGTCATACCAAAGCATTGATCCCTGCTCATGAAATGATGACTGATGAAATTACAGAAGCTTATTAGTGCACTTCTGCATATTGCTACTATGAAGCAGCAAAGTACTTCCTTGTGACCTCAGCAGGTCTTGCCTGTGGGAATTAGTTTTTGATAATTAAAAGGTGACTTTCACACAAGGTGAGCAGTGGCAGATGCCCTTCCTCTCCCCTTCAATCACGCCATCTGTTGGCCCTAGAAGCCATCCACATTTCTTGGCACATGACCACCCATCTAGGTGGTCCTGTTACATGACAAATGCCTTCATGAGACCCACATTATGGGTAGAAGGGGTGTTACCCCAGAAGTCCCTTCTGCATGTACCCCTTTACTGAGTGCCCCCATGTTCCACACTTCTGAGGGAAACCTCCTTCTCCTGGAGATAGCTCAGGACCTCTGTGATAAGGACATCCTCCTTTTGCCCATGGCTTCTCTCTCAGAGCCTCCAGTGCTGCTGCTGTTGGGACTAGCCAGGTGCTCTGTGACCTCTCAGAGCCTGTGACAGGCTGGTGGGAATTCACACCACTTGGTTACCCTGGATGAACAGCCCTGTAAACATATCTATGCTTAGCTGTATAAATGTGTTTGTACATAGGTAAACATATACCTGGATGAATGTACAAATATGGATTTATATTTCATGCATTTTCAGTATATATTTATGTATTTTCTTCTGTATATCTGTATATATCTAAAAGGGATGAAGAGACTATTTAATATGATATAAGCAACTTTAATAAAAAAAAGTTTCAATGCACATAGAAATACAGTTAAATGAAAACACAAACCCAACCACTAATTTAGAAATCTGACGAGCAAGTTTTAACATGCCTGTGATGAAGTGGTGAAAGTATGACAAAGAGACTGTGAGGCAAGGGTCAAAGCCTAGAAATCTAATGAGTGTTGCCCATGCCCACCAACAAACCAATCAGATCACACTACAGTATGGTATGATTTTGGTAGCCTTTTGGGGTTTGGTGCTAATTATAGGCAATATGGAAAGCAGAAGTAGAAAAAGTAGAAAAAAAAAACCACATAAGCAAAACCCAAATGAATTCACGGCAAGGCGTGCATTGAGTGAATAAGCAAAAGTCCCTAGAACATCATGCACAGGAGGAAAAAAAAAATTAAAAAAAAAAGGTAGTGATGGAGAAGACAGTGGGGATTAAGTGAGTGGGCCGGAGACTGACTTTGCCCACAGCTGTAAGTGCAGTCACATGTAATACTGTCAGACAGTAAAACTTCTGCTGTACATTTTCCCTTTGTAGGTGGAGTAGAGTTTTAAAAGAATTATCTGTGTTGCTTGTTCAGGTGGTTGCTTGTTCAGCCTGTGGTTCACAGGCTGTCAAAGCAAAAATCTCAGTTGTGGTGGTAGCTACTAACTGGTAAAGCTAAGTGAATTTTTATGGCATTACATGCACCTTCTTGGCAAGGGCACTTACTACGGCCACCTCATACACAAGCTGGTTTTCTGACCCTGATGTGGAACAACCAACATTTGTGTTAGGGCAGAAGATGATTCCATGAAGGGAGTGTACAAGGAATTTTGTGTTTCTGCAGAGCAGGAGACTGTATCTCTGAGTTCAGGAAGATCTACTTCAGAGTCCTAAAGTGTCATTCAAAAGTTTGATTTCTTGCAGTGTTTTGAAGATCACTATTCATGTGAATTTTAAGAACTTCTAGCACCCTTTTCAGTTAGAGTACGTCTTTTTGAAAGAGACTGCAAGTTATACTACCTACTTCACCTCCACAGATTGTGGGAAAACTCTGATGACTTTTGCTGGTCTTGCCTCTGTAATTACTTGTGGCACTTTGACCCTGGCTGGATGCCAGGCACCCATGAAAGCTGCTTACTCACCTTCCCCTGCTACAGCTGGACAGAGGAGAGAGAATTTATTGAAGGTTTCATGAATTGAGATAAGGACTGGGAGAAAACACTCCAAGGGCAAAACAGGCCTGACTTAAAAGTACAAAGTGAATTTATTACCAACTAAATCAGAGCAGAATAACGAGAAGTAAAATAAGCCCTTCAAAACACCTTTTCTTCCCCCAACACCTCTTCTCCTTCCCACTGACAGGGCAGGGAGACAGTGGTGTGGGGGTTTTGGTCAGTTCATCACCCAAAGTTTTCTTTCACTGCCCAGGGAGAGGAGTCCTTCCCCTGCTGCACCGTGGGGTCCCTTCCATGGGAGACAGTTCTCCGTGAACCTCTCAAATCGTGGTTCCAATCTCATGAGCAGCAGTCCTCCCAAAACTGCTGCAATGTGAGTCCTCTCAAGGGCACACAGTCCTCCCAAAACTGCTGCGACATAGGTCACTCTTCCACATGGTGCAGTCCTCCAAGGACAGGCTGCTCCCGCCTGGAAGCAGGGAACCCCTCTCTCCACTGGGTCCCCTGCTGGATCACAGCCTCCTCTAGGCATCCACCCACTCCAGCATGGGCACCTTCCCGTGTTCTCACCTCCTCCTTTTCTCTGTCTGGATATAAAACTGTGCCCCAAACTTTGTTTTGATTTTCCTCTCAACAGCGTTACCAGAGAGGCATTGCCACCATCTCCAATTGGCCCAGCCTTGGCCAGCAGCATCTCCATCTGCTGGACATGGTGGATGCTTAAGCAACTTCTCACAGAGGCACCTCTGTGGCCCTCTCACTACCAAGAACCATGCAAAACTGAAACATTACTGCAGTATAAAGATAGTGCAAGTTTATTAGCATGCAATACATCAAATTAATAACATTTACAGAGTCAGGTCTTTTGCTGGTGACAGAGCCCTTGTTGTACTTCTGAGGTATATGAAAAGGAGACTTCTTCAGAGCTGCAGTGCAAAAAGGGATAGCGAAAGATGATGCAAACAGAAGGATGGGGAGGGAACTTATGGTGGCCACCTGATCCAAAATAGGGATCCTTGGTGCAGATGGTCATGGACCTGAAAGAAAAAAATGTGCAGAGGAGTCTGTCACTTTTTGGATGTTGTCCTTTAACTGCTGGTATCAACAACTTACTTTTTCATCTTATTCATCTTACTTCTCATCTTACTTCTTATTGTAGTAGTGCCTCACTGAGATGTGTATGCATGCAATTTTACTCTGAGGTATTACTGAAAAGCTAGTAACAAGGTAGCGTGAGGTATTGTGACCAAAAACATATGAGACATATTTTACCCCCAAAGACACTGCTTCTTCTTAGTGACCCTTTACAAGTGTTGCCAGCAGCCTGAACATGGGAGCAGTATATTCACATTGAGGGAAGAAGAAAGGACAAGGAAGTCCCTTATTGGTTTTTGTTTGTTTGCTTTCACCCCAAAGAATCTGCCATGGCCTCTTTCTCCTTGTTTTCAGAAGCACCCTATTTATTTTTTTTCCCTGATGTTTACATATTTTTAGGGAAGGACAGTTGATAATAGCTCCTCTAAGGTAAATACATTACTGCATTTTCTGATTTTTAATTTTTCTTTTTCAAGCAAGAGAGCATTATCTACAACTGCATGACTGAGCCTATAAAAAGACCTTGACCCTGAACCATTATTTAGAAGGAATAGAAAAAACAAATAAATGAATAGAAATAAAAGGCTTTTGATGCAAGAATGGCAAAACTAGATTAAATATTTCTTACTGTGCCATGAAGACTCTGAATGCTGCATACTTTCCGTGGATAGTTCTGTGAGATACCTCCAGGAGACTGGGACTCAGAGAGGCACAAATAATGACTGAGCTGTTTGTGTAGAAAACTTTTCTTTGAATAAATGATCAATGGGTCTTAATTGTTTGTTTGAATCTGTAGAGTACTTTGGCCTTCCAGGAATAGGAATGAACTCTCATTTGACCAAGAAGAAGAAACTGAAAGTATTTGTGACAGAGGGAAAAGAAGTCACTTTAACTGGTGTATGCATTTTCTTCATTAGATCTAGTTTTTCTGAACCAGTCACAACTGAGAATATCTATCAAGTAAGTCAGTGACTGCTCATCTCTGTACATAATCTTGTTTAAAATTTGTTTTTACCATGGGGTATTTGCTCTCAGCATATAATTTGACAGCTCTTGACATGGAGGAATGAATAAAAGGACACAGACGGATTAAAAGAAACCGGACAAAAAGGGAGGGGAATGGAAATACAGATATTATCTTGTGATAGCAACTTGATGTATATAATTGATATGAAAAAAGGATGCTGAGGAAGAAAATTTAAGGCAATCCATAATGACAGAGTAATTAGTCAATACCTAAGTACTAAGGTGTTACATTTAAAAAAAGTCTAGAAAATTCATTTGAAAAACAAAAAATATTTTACTTTTGAGAGTGTATATGTAAATTGTATATAACTAAGTTTTTACTAGTGAAAGACCCCTTGTATTGTGTCTCTTTTACAGGTAGTAAATTTTAATATGCTGGATATAGGTCGAGATGGCTTATTAAAAAGTGTTGAGCAGTTGATATCAGAAATATTCATTCCAGCCTTACAGACTATGGACCATGGCTGGGTTGAACCTCAACAAGTTCCCAGTATTAAGCAGGACTTCCTTCGTGCCCTTGAAGGATTTGTTAGTGTCCTATCAGGAACTCAGCAAAGTCTGTTGGAAAAGGTAGGATGTTCATGTGGGAAATAGAACGTGAGCTAGCTGTAGAGTGCCTCTAGCACTGGACTTTTTGAATTAACTGCTGTTGTAGATTACTCAAAATTTGTTTTTGTTAAACTGGAGAATAACACAACGCTTCTGTTTATTGTCGTCAGTAACTCATTATACTTTGATCTGTGGTTTTAATAGTTATGTAGGTACTTCTGTTCTTGTTTATTCTGGGGCCAGTTCTTCAGACCTATTAACTTCTTGTCTCCTCAATGACTGTGGTCACTCTTAAATGTTGAATGATTAATGTATAACAAACTGTTGCTTTAACTGGTTGGTTTCTACTCAGCTTTTGTGAAGGAATGAGAGCATGAGAGCACAGCTGCCTGGTTGGTGAATTCTTCAGATTCTGGAGTCCTCTTCTGGCTCAAACCAGTTTAATGTAGACTGAACTGGGAATAACTGGGAATAATAGTTGCCCCAAGCAGGGCAACTAGTTAGTCTTTAAAGTTCCTAGGTTATTTGTCATGAACATTCAGCATTTCATTTTTTTAAACTTATATTTTAGGTCAGCCTGAAGAAATGTGAAACATATGACCTGAAAACTCTAAGAGGACCTTCAGATTACTTGATGGTTGCTAACAGCGTAGAGGCTCTTGAAAAAGTAGAAGTCTGCATGAGAGAATGGACCAAACAAATTGAACAGGTGATACATGGGACAAATGTGAAATATGACAACATCTGCATCTTGGCAGATGAGTTTAATCCTGTTGGTATTATAGCTACCTTTCTATAAATTTGGATGAGTTCAATCTCTTTATTTTAAAGTACTGTTGGTATATTTTTTGTGCTTTTACTTCTCAATGGAAATATTACTGAGAGCTTTTTCCATCTGCTTGTTAGTATGGGATACGGAGTTTGGGAAACTTAGTCCCCTGTCTTTGATAATTACCTGTTATTAAACTACAAAACAGTTAGTAGTTCCCAGTGGATTTAATGAAAAAGAACATAGTAATTGAGTGAACACTGTCCTCAGTGGTCACATTTGTACTTCGAAACATGCTTTGCAGGTTATTTGCAGAAAATGTGACTGTCTGTTACAGTGCTCTTGGTACAGAAGGAACAGAATCTCTTCTTTAACTTGGAAATAAAAGGACCAAGCAAGATCAAGTTTCTTATATGAGGGGGAGACTAAGTTAGGTAATTTATCAGGCGAGGTTAATACCACTTGTTAAAAGTAGAATCAATGCATGCTGCTTCTGAAGATAAAAAAATATGAGCATCTCTCACATTACTGTATGATAAAAGGTTCTTGCAGAAAATGACCAGTTGAGAAAAGAAGCAGATGACCTTGGACCACGAGTAGAGCTTGATTATTGGAAAAAAAAATTGTCAAAATTCCACCACCTTATGGAGCAGCTGAAGAGCCCAGATGTGAAGGCAGTGCTTGGAGTACTCACTGCTGCTAAATCCAAACTGCTGAAGGTTTTTATTTTAAATTATCACAGATATAAATACTAGAAATGCTCTTTATACCCTAGCTCATTTTGATAATGTATGTAACAATGCTGGTGGGGAAAACATTGAAGCATCTTTGGCTTTTGTTTTCCTTCTCTATTCCTTAGCTTGAGTAGATAAAGTTTAAATCTAGTTCAATTTATTGAAAAAAATGGGGAATCCCCTCAGTCTAAAGGCTGATAATATACTTCATCCACATGACTCAACCGAAATAAATAATTAAAAATATTTGAAAAGTTGATTATTAAATCAGAATATTGAATTAATGAACTGGATATTTAATAACAAAAAATGAATCTCCCCATTTTTTAAGCCTTGTTTTTATGTTGTTATAGTGCCTGTCAAAATTGTTTGTGGAATCATAACTTCTTACATGAACATAACAAATTTGAAGGCCCATCACCAACAGAAAATAAGTAAATAAACCAAAAAATCTTGTCTCATCAAAATGAGATGTGGAACAAATACATAGTCATATATCCATAACTCATGTATTTTACAGCGGCTTGACTGCACACTACCACTGACTATTTAGCTGAGTGGTCTAAACCAACTGTCTGTTCACAGTCAAGTTACTGAAACAAGACAAGGACCCCATCTTGGGTGAACAAGTATAATTCGGAAGTAAAAGATCTATGCTTTTGAATGTGTTTAGAAGCTAATGACAAACCAAAATGATCTCAAAACATTTTTTTCTGAAATGCATACTTTTATTTGTTTTTTCAACTTTCTGTTCTTAGAAGTGGCGAGCATTGGATATTCGCATCACAGACACAGCAAATGAAGCTAAAGATAATGTGAAGTATCTGTATTCTCTGGAAAAATATTATGACCCATTATACAATAGTGATCCTGTAAGCAGAACTTGTAAATTCTCAACATAAATGTCTTGAGACAAGCAACATGAATATATTCTGTAGAATGGGTTTGGAAATGAAACAAAAAATTTTACATATGCAACTCCAGTTTGAGATTTTGTGCAGTTGTGGTTAAAGTGGATTAATGGGAATTTCTGGCTACAAAATACAGTACTTGTTATTTTTATACCGTCGTCTCTGTAAAGCTTTTGCTCTGATGAAGAGACTGGATTCTGTGCTATGGGAGAAAGTAAATTCCTTAAGATTAAAAAAAAAAGAAAAGTAAACCTAATGCTATGCTAAAGACAAAGTTTGATCTTTTGTCTTTGTGTTAGTGGCCAAGTAATGGTTAGACTAACATTTATAGGGCAATTTTCAGCTTCCTGGGTTGGGAAAAGATAAATAGGATTATGTAAATATTCAGACAAAATTATAAATCACCTTCTCATACTACAGTGTGAGAATGCATAGGACGATGCAAGCATAACATGCAATAAACAAAACCCTACAGTACAGGACTGGAGGAGTCTCCCTCTCCCATTATCTGCTAAACTAGTTGGTAAATAATTGCTTTTATTAAAACTGGTTTTGCAACTGACTGTATGTGTCTTGCTAGTCAAAGAAATATGACTGGTAGACATGAAGACTTTGACCCATCCTAGCTTCCTCTCTCTCCTCTGAAACTTCTCCCAAAACTAAATTGTTTCCAAAGTGTGCTCTGGGCAACCGTGTTTGTTTCCGTTTACTAGGTGATATTAGAACAGTGTGTTCTTTCAGTGTTTCCAATCTGCTATTTGAGTTTCTCTATTGAAAGGTTATTGGGTTATGATGCCCATAAAAACAGAGTAAAAGCTTAGTGAAAGGGTTATCTTTACATGCAAGCTTACATCAGGTTTAGCAACTGAGCATATAAACATATTTTTTGTGAAAAAAGTGGCTCTTTTGAAGAGGCCTTTACTTCTACCAAGTTTAATTCGCTCATCTGAATTTTTCCAGCCAAGACTCCAGTGAAAATTTTTCCCCAAAATTAAATTGTAGAGCTTGGGGAATGATGTAGGACAGGCAGGTCTGCAGGAGAGGCCCAGGTAGACAGGGACAGAACCATTCCAAAGACCATGTTCATAATTTTCCTGCATTCACTAATTAGGTGTTGTGCTAATGTGGGGTAATAGAGGTACTGAGCAGAGTTCAAACTGTGTGTTTCTTTCCAGGTGTCCATGCTGGATGCTATTCCAGGACTCATAAATGCAATTAAAATGATTCAGAGTATCTCTCAGTATTACAACACTTCTGAAAAGATCTCCGCACTGTTTGTGAAGGTTTGTGCTCGCAGGAAAATAAATATTCCCAGATTGTTTTCTGTGTTGTTGCTTGAGTGCAAGAGAAAACACAAAGGAACCAAGCAACTGGGGAGGCACTTCTGTCACTTTAATGCTGCTTTTTGCACATATAAAGAATTGGAAATAGTGATAAACTACTTCAAATTTAGGACTTATTTTACTGCCTGTAATTTGGAGTTATAGGAACATTTTCAGACTTAAATCTCACCTTTGATGTACAGAGAGGAATTTCTTGTTACAAGTTTTGCCTGTTATGAATGGTTTTTTTTGTAGAGCCAAATATATTAAATTCATATTGCCCTTAAACCTCCAAATGTTTGCATAAAGAAGAAAATGGAATGGAAGGACAACCTATTCTTTACCATTTATACTCCCATGTGCTCTTGATTTTACCTTTGCTTTCAGAAGAAACAAAAAGTCTTATGACTTTGTACCCTTCAATGCTATTTCAAGGTTGGTACAAGATGTGTAGGTTTAGGATGAGCATAGTTAACCAACATTTTTGTTATATCCCGTTCTGGAGGCTAGATGTTGCAGGGAGGACACTCTATCGATGTGGCTGGTATTTGGCATTGCTGTTTGTCAGGCTTTAGGTCAGTGGAGTCAGAGGAATGGGAGAGAGAGAATGGCAAGACCTGCTTTGTCTTGGAATACTGTTTTTTTACGAAGTTAAAACTGCTTTTAGGTGACCAATCAGATGATCACAGCGTGTAAATCTTACATAGCAAACAATGGCACAGCCACCATCTGGAATCAACCGCAGGAGAGAGTTGTGGAAAAGCTACAAGCAGCTATTAGACTTAAACAGGTAGGTGGGAAGAACATATAGGAAACAGATTATAGGATGATATTTAGGAGGGCAGGAATAGGAAAATTTTATGTGAGAAAACACTGTTATAGTGAAGAAAAATGAGTTAACTGAAAAATATCCACTGGAACTGGAATGTTTATGCTAGAGCTAACAAGGAATTTAGTACGTTGTCTGTTGATCTTCTGGAAACAGAATTTTGATGCTTAGTCTATCTTAACTATGCTTATAGGAGAATTGCTTGGATTTTCATGCCTGTGTTTCTCTATGTTGTGTCTTCTCACTTGATGTGGAGAGTTATGAAATAGAAATTGAAACAAGGAGAGTTACTGAACTGAATATATTCCAAAGACGTGTGGACAAGCTATACATTTAGAAAGGGCAATTTAGTGAACTGAGAAGAATTCAGCTGTTCAGTCAACCTAGACTTGTCAGGAAGATAGCCTTTGTTTTTTTTGAATGCACTTCTGTGATAATTAAAAAATTTTTTTCTTTGTTCTTTTTCTCCCCTTAAAGCGTAGTATTATAGGATAATTCAGCTTGGAAGGGTCCTCAGCAGGTATCTAGTTCAACCTTCTGCTCAAAGCCAAAGCAGGGGCAGTATGAGATCAAACTTGGTTTCCCAACCCTTTATCCAATCCTATCTTGAAGTTCTCCAAGGATGGAGAGATTGCACAGCCTTTCTGGGCGTCCTCTTTCACTGTTTGTCCTTGGGATGAAAGATTCTCTCCTTATATCCAGTCAGAACCTCATCCATTTCAACTTATGCCCTTTGCTTCTTGGCTTCTTTCCATGTGCTACTGTGAAGAAGAGCCTGACTCTCTCTTCAATAACCTCCCTGTACATATTGGGAGCTTCATACAGGCTTTCTGCATTTTTTTTCATTCCCAATATGTGCTTGCAGGACTAGAGCTTTATCCTAATACGTCCTGAAGCAACAAATCTTGCCTAGTTCTAGAATAAATTAGTGTAAATTTGTGTGATATCTTACCATCAGCAATGAGCACTAAACTTGTCTTTTTCTATAAAGATATACCAAAATGTCCAGTTGCTGCATGAAAATATATTGAAAAATTAGGCATTCATTTGAGTCTTATTAGTTCCAGAAACTTTCAGAAATTCAATAGATTAAAACTTAGAATTTGAATCACTAACAACATAGCAAAATCTGGACCCTTTGTATTGATATTTCTGAGTGAGGTTATTCATACATAAATGTGATAAAAAGAATGAACATTTTATTATAAAGAGAACCACTACTGAAAGAAACAGTTTCAAGCAAATCTGTTGACTATGTACTTTGACTTTGGGAAGAATTTAGCAAGTTTGGAGTAAGGTTTGTTCCTTGTTATGAATGCAGAATGAAAAGTGGAGGCTGCTATGGAGCAGCATTAAAAGTTCAGGAAGTGATTTGTTCTTGAAAGTGATTTTTAAACCTTGATTACTCAGTAAAACTGCTCAGCATGCAAACATTTTCAGTCTCTGGAAACTAGGTTGTCATCTTGGTTATTCAGTAAACACATCAAACCCTGCTATGAAATGGAGGGAACAGAATTTCACACTAGCCAAGGATATGTACAAATACATATATGTACAGTTCAGTCATTTGATGAAGTGTGTAATCCTGTAATGGCATTGATGGGTTAGTTTTCAGAGGCAAATTCTGTTACTCTCTTTATAGTGTTCATGATTGTTTATTGATGAAACTTCTACTTGCTATCAGGTTGGGATAATACCTGTCTGTGTAAATTTTGTTCTAGCTAAAGACAGTGCCTTTTGTTATATGCTTGATATTCTTTTAAATTCTTTGTTTTAAGGAGTATCAAAATTGCTTCCACAAGATAAAAGAGAATTTGGAACAAAATCCAGCTGAAAGACAATTTGATTTTAGCGAGATGTATATATTTGGAAAATTTGAAGCCTTTCATCGTCGTCTGGTAAAGATAATAGATGTTTTCAATACTATGAGAACCTACTCAGTTCTACAGGAATCTAAGATAGAGGGATTGGAAGGAATGATCACAAAATATCAGGTACACATTAGATTTTGTATATTGGGTCAGTCTAATTTGAACCTTTATGAGAAAATGATGAAAATTAGGGAAGTGTTTATTGAGAGAAAAATTAACTCTTTAATTGTGCTAAAATTACTGGACAATAGCAATGTAAATATGTGATTACTGGAGAAATGAGCAGACAAGAGGAAAGAAAAGGTGCCAGTGGACATGTGAAAGAAGTATTCTAAAATCAAAGCTGATTGAAAAAAGCAACAAAGTGGGGTGACTTTTTAACAGGAGTAATGGGACCATGGTTTTGTGCTATGATCACGAGAAAAAGTGAGAAGTGCTACATTTCCATCTCTACAAATGTCGGGCTAGCTGTGAGTGCCCCTTGGCTCATTTAGTATTACTTTGCAGTTTTCTTTCATTTTTTTTCAAGAAAAGTGTGACTTGAGCAACAAGGAGATCTTTTAAGAATATAAATATGTTAAGTTGTGTTGATTTCCTTCATCCTTTCTCAGATAGCTTTCTTTTCTACCGAATGGAGTCTTTCCTGCTTTTACTGAGCCTGAGTTAGCTTACTTTTTTGTGTAACTTTATTAGTACAGTATCATAATTATGGCACCTGTAAATATTAAAATAAATCAGAAGGTGTCAATATGTGGACTTTGTAGACAGCTTCTTGAAATCACATATGAGTCAGTGGCTGTACAGGAAAATATATAATTCTAGTTTGCTTTACTCTGTCCTTTGCCTTTTTGTTATGGTCAGGAGTCAATCACTCTGCTTTAGTGAAGTAACTGTAGTGTAAAATGTGGCCATTCCGTGGTCCTTCCTGGTTTGATTTACTCCCTCTGTAGTCTGGGGTTTTGATTCCTTGAATACATCCTTCACAGTAACCAGTTTTCCGCTTTGTTCTGTTCTATAATCTTCTGAGAGTTAGCCTGGGCACAGCTGTAAGGTCAGCTTAGCCCAGGACTCTTCCATGTGGGCACGACAGGTGTAGAGCACTCTAAATTTTATTTCCAAGAGCTGCTCTCCAAAGCTGTGCCACCAGGCTTCTCAGAAACCCAGGTTGCTGAGAATTTTCAGATCATGCAATGAAGGTACTATTTTTGTAGGCTGGAACACAGTAATCTAATTTCTTTGGGGAATTTGTCTTTGAAAAGCTGCCTGTGATCATCAGCCCAGGCTGTGATGCAAACTTTATACAGATACACCTCATTATCCATTGCAGCACCCAAATCCTTAAACAAGATCTTTGTTAAACAAGCTGCTGTAAAGTCAATTATGTTTCAGGAGGAAGAATGCTTAGGTAAAAAATGCTGTGTGGAAGGTTCTGGATAGGTTGTATAAAGAGCAGAAAAGTGATTACACTTCTTTTTACAGTGACAAAATTGAGGTACTGAAGTATTTGGCACAGACCATAGCTATAGTTAGTATGTGACTGCTTATATGTCTTAAAATTTTTTTACAATAGGAGTTAACTATTTCGCTGTCCTTTATGCTTTAACACTTAGTCCCTATCTAGGATTTGCTTTTGTTAGAATAAAAAATGGAATTTTTATTCACAGCAATGCAATGAAACTGAATTTCAGTTGACTTACCATAAAATGATGGAAGTCAGCTGAGCTGAAAATATGTTGAGTTTCATAGTTATACTGTGGTAACTACTAGGATGTTGGTCAGTAGTTTATCATTAGAAATCCTTTATCTGTGTGTACAGCTCAAGGGAGATGCTGATTAAGATATACTTTGATGTGTGTAGACAGCAGCTGTGTAAGAGAAGCCAGGAATACTAAGTTGTGGGCTGGTGATGTGCTGCATCTTACTGTGTTTTTTGAATAGTCTGTTCATATGTGGAATCAGTTGTTTAAAGGACATGGAAAATAATAATGTGAAAATATTTTTCTCTGTTGAACTTTAAGTTTTTAATAGAAATGTACTTCTGCATGACAGAATGTTTAATGAGTAAAAAAGTCTTTGATGAAAAGCAAGTCTGAATTTTCTGCCAGTTCTAATTGACTTAGAATAAGAGAAATAAATAATACAAATGAAATTTGAATGGACATTACACCAGCTTGATTCCTGCAAATATTTCTTTTAAGGGTTTGCTTATATTGCTCAGTAAGTATTGGGAGCTATTAGCAAAGGTAAAATGTGAATGTGCACAGCCTGTAATAAATGTTTGGTGTGGTAAATCTTTTTCATAAGACATTTTTCGGTAACAGTTTTCTTTTTCTGTGAAATTGTTTAGAGCATTGTTGACAACATAAAGAATAAGGATTATGATTTCTTGGATCAGCGGAAGACTGATTTTGACCAAGACTATGAAGAGTTTTGCAGAGACATAAATGATCTTCATGTAGGTTTTATGATACAATTATACAAAATAATTTATTGAGGGATCCTTATTATGCTGAGTTACCACAAAAAATATGCAAATCTCAAAGTTTGTATTCTGAAATTGAAAAATTATTCCAATATATTTCCACTTTGAAGTTTCCATTTACTATCTTTCAGACTAGTTTAATGGAATGGGCTATTGAGGGCCTCCAATAAAAGGATTTTTCATTACTGTATGCTGGCAAGAATAACAAAAATGGGTGATTTCACTGAGTGAATAGGAGCGTAGTACAAATAAGTCAGATAATTAACTTTCCAATAGTTCTGAAATCACAAGCTGGGGAAAAGAAAGGGTATCTGCAGAAGAAAAAAAAATCAAATAACTGCTTGTCTTGCTTTCGTTGCCAGAGTGGTAAGCAAGCATTCTTTGAGGCCTCTCAACATGGTGAAACATTGGAGGGTACAGAAGCTTTTGCTGGTTGCAGAGCTACAGAGGGAACTTGGAAAGAAAATGCCTTGAAAGTTGGCTGTGTTTTGTTTAATTATTGTGGGAAGAAATAAAGGGAAAAATAATACTTATTGAGATTAGTCTCACATAAACAAATTATCTTCTAATACATTGCATGTTAAACCCTGTCAAATAATACTTGGCATGTTTGATGTGTGTTTTAGGGACTTATCTGATGTAGAATTATTTACTCTTCTTCAGGATCAATTAAGGAGGTTCATGGACATCACCTTTGAAAGTATTCTGAACACTGAAAGGGCACTGAGTATGCTGCAGAAATTTGAAAGGTAATATGTCCTATTTAGATTGCTAAAACTCTGCCAAGCAATGGTAATAAAACATTGAGGATGGTGGGAAGGGCAGGGGGGAGGGAGGGAAGGAGAGCAGAGCAGGAGGCATTTTCTTAAATACAAAGAAAACCATCTCAACCTCTTTATCTCAGCTGTTCAGCCCTGTTAAGAGTTGTCTTCGTAGCTTGAATGAATAAAAGCCATATTTTTTGTATCAGAAACTACAAAATATAAGTGGACTTTGAACTTCATCTTTCAAAATCAGCTCAAGTACAGGAAAACTTTGTCTGTTAGCATATTTGCCTTAGCTTTGTGCTCGAACAATGACATTAATTTGTTACCATAATGCAGTTAGAAGAGAGTAAAATGCTTTTATTAAGAAACACTGAAATTTGTCTTTATAAATTAACATTGTTGCAAAACAGCCTCACTCTTTATTCTGTCAGTTTTTGTATTATAATCTGTTTAATAGAATAAACAGCTAGTGGTGAATTGGTTACAGTTTGCTGCACATAATTTCAGCCCTGTGTTTGAAAACAGTGACAAAAGAGAAAATGTGTAGGCTCACTTGGAAACTTTTATCATCTGATCTAAATCTTTGTTGCTTGGAATCAGGTTGTGACAGCATTTGTTCAAGCTGAAAACTCTGCTGCCAAAGTAGTTATTTTCTAAAGCGTGCAAGGGAATCTGGAACAACTGTTTTCCAACAATGCATTAGAAGTATTTCAGAAATGCTGAAGAAGTTTTTTCATGATTATTATTTTTCTAAGCAGATTGCAAATCCCAAATCTTGGCATTGATGAAAAGTATCAGAACATATTTCAAAACTATGGCCATGACATAGATACCGTCTGTAAGATCTACACCAGGCACAAGAGGGACCCTCCCCTGGCTCGTAATCTGCCACCAATAGCTGGCAAGATCTTGTGGGCACGTCACTTATTCCATAGGATCAAGGAGCCCATGGAGACTTTCCAGAGACATCCAGGAGTTCTACAAACACCAGATGGCAAGAGCATAATCCGCAATTACAACAAAGTAGCAAAAGTTCTTATGAAATTTGAGGTGATCTACCACAGAGAATGGCTTCAGCAGGTAAGCCAGCTGATTTTGATTAAGATATTCCTTAAAGAAAAAAGTTAAAAAATGGTGTTATCCCTGGCTAGTAGCAGCAGGTATGCTTAACCTGACTTATGATGACTCTCAAATGACAGATGGAATAAGAAAAGTTATTTTACGAGAAAGTGTTCCTGTTAAAAATATAGGGCCTGTAGTACCTGTAGCTGATTTTAGGAAGAACTGAAAGACCTTTCATTATAACTAAGAAGTTAGAAAAAAAACCATATAATGAATCTCCAGTGGTAGGCTTAGCTGCCCCTCTGTCTCTGCCACATTCTTCTAACTGGTGCAAGATCATCATATCTGGGGAGAGCAGTTTTGTCAGCTGGTGGGCCAAAAGTGAAAGCAGACACAGAGGTTTCCTCTGCTCTGGACAATATGAGTTTTATTTTGAGTGATAATCCATGGGTACACTCTGTAAATATACATGTAAAAAGCATCCAGTCTGAACAGATGATAGCATACTCAGTGCACAAGTGGGCTTTGAGCCACTTATGGGCTAATCCTAACAGGCTGCTAAGCACCACACAAATGCTCATTCACTTCCCCCCATGCACCCCCAGTGAGACAGGGAAGAGGAAGGGAAAAGAAAAAGCAAGAAAACTTGTGGGTCAAGGTAAGTTGTTTAGTTAGTGAAGAAGAAGTGGAGAAAGAAAGGGTAAATAAATTGCCTGCAGAGGCAATTTCTCACCATCTCCCATGGGTCAAATAATGTCTAACCAATTCCAGAGCAGAGGGTGGCTAACCCCTTCAACCCCTGCCTTTCCCTTTTTATTGCAAGGAATAGCCCTTTGCTTATTTTGTAGCATCCTTTTGTTATTTCATGACATCTGCCTGGTTTTGTCCCCTCACAGCCTCCTTGGCACCCTTCATCCCCACTCCCAGCCTCCAATCTATTCACTGTGTGGACAGAGTGAGAACAAGAGAAGGCCTTGATGCTGTGCAAGCACTGCTCAAGTGAAACGTCAGTGTGTTATCAGCTTTGTTTTGATAACAAATCTGATGACATCACATAAGCTGCTATGAAGAAAATTCAATGCCGACAGAGAAAATTAACTCGATCAGAACCAGTTCAAAGTAATTTCATTTCCTATTGACAATTTTAGGATGCATGTGTGTGGGGGAAGGGGCAAGTGGGGCCTTGCCCTGTCCCACACCCTACCCCTAGAGCCTGTATCCCAGCCCTGCAGTGGCGGCCAATCCCTGGCACACCAGAGGCACTGATCCACCTCCACCTCTGGAGCCCCTAACCCAGCTCCTGAGTGGCCAAATGACTGGAAGTCCCACCCAGGGGAAGGGCCTAGGCAGGCCGAAGGGTATTTAAAACTGAATATGAAGCTGTGTGATGTCTTGACTCTGCCTTCTCTTGGAATTTCTATCTGAACAGTGCTGGAACCCAGGAATTGATGCCTATATGTGTGCTATTCTATGTATTTTCTGTCTTTCTTTATCTTTCTTCTTCTAATTGCCTCTTGGAATTTTTCGGGTAACTTAAAATCAAGTGGGCTTAGAGTTTGTGAAGTTGGATGGGCCAAGTTAATGCTTTGAGGAGTGTTTTATGTTGACTGTGTATTGTACTAAACATTTTGCCAAAGTTCTATGGTTTTCTAAAGTTGTCAGTAAAGTCTTTTTTGTTGTTTTGATCTCTTGAGAATATCTGGTCGGTGTTTCTCCCATGCGTGTAACTCTGAGTACATGAACAACCATAAGCCCTTTTTATGTTGAACGAGTTGTTTGGGGCCTTACAGGCAGAATACTTTGTAGCCTGACTATTCTTCGGAGAACATGGTTTACCNTTGATGCCTATATGTGTGCTATTCTATGTATTTTCTGTCTTTCTTTATCTTTCTTCTTCTAATTGCCTCTTGGAATTTTTCGGGTAACTTAAAATCAAGTGGGCTTAGAGTTTGTGAAGTTGGATGGGCCAAGTTAATGCTTTGAGGAGTGTTTTATGTTGACTGTGTATTGTACTAAACATTTTGCCAAAGTTCTATGGTTTTCTAAAGTTGTCAGTAAAGTCTTTTTTGTTGTTTTGATCTCTTGAGAATATCTGGTCGGTGTTTCTCCCATGCGTGTAACTCTGAGTACATGAACAACCATAAGCCCTTTTTATGTTGAACGAGTTGTTTGGGGCCTTACAGGCAGAATACTTTGTAGCCTGACTATTCTTCGGAGAACATGGTTTACCTTAAATTCTAAATCTAATTTAACTAATTTTACCCTCTTGGCTTTTGTGCATAGAGCCTCTGACTACCTTTATATTATCAGATGGCTTCTGCAGGGGCTACCTTAAAGCCTTGAACTCTGCAAGTTTCTACTATTGTTTTGGCATATTTTTCACCTCCAGTTTCTTTGTTGCCTTGTCAAAGAGCATCTTATAGAGAAACTGACCTCAGCCTTGAAAAGCTGAAAAAGAAGGATCAGAATCTCCAGATTGTGGTTTTGAAGGTAGTGTGACACCTGACAGTGCATTTGCCTGTTGTTTTTGGAACTCAGGCCCAGCTTTTGTACACAGTGGAAATCTCTGGTGCTGATAAACATCAATCTTCTCAAAGGTAGTCTTAGATCAGATCTGGGACCAAAGGTACCAGCTGCATTTTCTCCAGTCTGAATATATTAGGTTTTCCTGATCCTTCCCTTTTCACACTTGCATTTGACATGAGGTGTTTAAAGAGTCACCAGATTTGATTGTCTGATACTGGAAGTGGGAGAAGTGGGAATTTTTTGTGTCAATTTGGTATAGTAAACCAGGAGAAATGATTGCAATATTAGAGTACATAAAATACACTGGATTGAGACTTAGTGCTGAATATATATTATTGATGATTAATCTGGAGTTGAGTGCAAGTTGGGAATCAAGGAACATGAACAGTTGTACCTCAACTGTTGTTTCATTATACATTACAGCTCAGGAACATCATATCCAAAATTAACACCATTAACCTGCATATAGTTGGTCCTGCTTCCAGGCAGTAATGAAAACAGCTGTTTTACTTAGAAAGGTCTTTAATGCTTATTCTGCGAACATAGGAAGTTCATATGTTTTCATGTGCTTTTCAAAGAGAGCTGGTGCATATCCCTCATATTTTATGGAATGAATTGTAATGCTTCAGGAAGCCTTCTGCATTTGTTTAGTGTTTCTATCTTGGGCTCAGTTTCTTTTTTGATTCCAGTACTGAGCTGGATACCTGCATCATTCAAAGTATACTGATGATAGTTTTCACTGTCTTGTCTCATCTATAAAGACTAAGGAGAATGTATGATTCTTGTGGGGCTGCATCTTTGGCTAGATGATCTAGTGATCAGATTTTCTGACATGTACCATGCCTTGATGGAGCAGTCAAGTACATTTGCCTTTCATCTTTTTTGAAAAAACTATAACATCCCAGGCATTTCCCCTGAAGTGGTGCCTTCCTTTATGAGGTCCAAATCATCTGAGTTCTGATTCTGATCTGTTCTAATCTGTACTGATCTGTTGTTACCTGTCTGTTTTCTCCTATAGCAGTCACATCACACTTGGCAGCTATATAAACTTCCTGAGCCCACTCCAACTTTATACTCATTAGGGGGGAACAAAGGGAGGTGGATTTGAACAAAATTTCAAATTTGAAACATACACACATGAATTGAAAAGACATGAAAACTATATTCACTTTAACATACATGCACTAGTCTACCAGGTACGGCAAAAAAATGTGACTACTGCTCCGTAGTCTCTTCTTTCAGGCGAGAAGAGTGCACACGGGTGTGGACATGAGTGTCACAGAACACAAGGTGGAGCTCCTGCTTTACTCCTGAACAAAAGAAAAACGCGAGAGTGGCAAATGTCCTGTGGGGAATACAGATGGAACACAAATAGGGCTCCAGCTCCTACTACTTTTTATTCTTCTGTAAAATGTAAATGTTAAGCTTAATGTCACTTTCTAAGATTTCCGAACATTTTTGCCCCTATTTTTTCTACTTGTTACTGGGTGGTTAACATATTATTGCTCCAAGCTTTTTTTTTAATAGCAAAAAGATTTTTTTTTTGCTATAGCAAATGATGTTCAACTTGGACATATTAAAAATAATAAATTACCTGGAAGTGTAAAAGTTACTATGATTATCTGGCAATGTAAGATTTGTCCCTTCAATGTACCCCTTATTTCCATTGCCATTTTCAACCTTAACAATGAAAACTGCATGAGAAGAAAACATAAATGGGAGAGGAAGACTTGAGAGTGGGAATAATGAGTATGAAGCTCAAAAATGAGTACAGTAAGATTTGCTGTTGAACTTTATAGAAAAAAAACAGCTTCTCTTTTTCTCTTTAAAACCATTGAGCTTTTTTTTTTTTTTTTTGAAGACTGATGATAGTGGATAGAGCATGACATCTTCATTGACAAAAATTGATTAGATTATTTCTTGAAAAATGCTGTGAAAAAGGTCTTGATAGTACATGATATTGCTGAAGCAAGCAGTATGCTCCACTATATTTTAGACATTGTAAGGTGATGCAAATTTTCTGTGTTCGATAAAAAAAGAAAGAAGTGCACTGAAAGATATCAATGGGTTCTGAAACTATGGCCTAGAAATAAGCTCCATCTCAATGTAATGTGATACATGAAATTTGAGGAGTGAATAAAGAACAATAAAGTTATGTCAACCAAAGACAACTGGAAAATAAGAATAGCAGCAAAGTTTTTAATGTTGGAAAAATTTGCCTAAGGCAGGATTGCTTTTTGGTGTCAGCCAAATTTTCAGTGTGTGGTGCTCTAAGGAATGCTGTCCTTTCTAATCACATAGAGAACAAATGGTCTTCTAATATTTAAATAAGGCAGTTAAACCAATTGTGTGATTATGCTTTGCTTTTAAGAATTTTAAAAAAATCTATAATAAGCATTAATTTTAGTATTTTAAAAGATTTGCCCAGATATTTGATATAATTGTCAGTACCATTAAGATTGGTATATCTATTAGCTACTGGAAAAGAAGTGAAAGGAGAAATGGGGATAAGTTTATTCAAAAGATATGTGAAGACGTTATCCAAGAATACTTTAATTCATTGAGGAGGTTATATGCAGCCTTATTGCAGAATATGCATTAAGTTCTAAGGACATGAGGGTTAAGATGGTTAAAGCAAGAAAATCTATGGCTCTGATTTGATTTTGGACTGTGGAAAGCATCTTATAACATCCAAGACTCAACAGAAAAATATCTTTTAGATAAAGAGCAGTTTGATTATTAAGCATTTGGGTCCATACACATTGTGTTAATAAATTTCGGTTTTGGATTCATATAACATATCAATCTTTGTCAGCAGTACGTGATTTTAGTATCTGCAAAAGTGACATTTATATGCAAACCAAAGTATTTTGTTGTAGTGGCTTGTCTGATCGGAATGATGACTTTATTTCCTGCAGATTGAATTAACTAAAAGAGGACTTCAAGCAACTCTCTTGGTAAAAGCTCCAGAAACAGGAGAATTATTTGTGAATTTTGACCCTCAAATATTAACTTTAATTAGAGAAACAGATTGCATGGCTCACATGTGCCTTGAAATTCCACCATTTGCAAGTGTTATTCAGCAGCAGAGAGACTGGTACAAGAAGGTTGTCAACAATTTGCACGTGGGTTTACATTAGTTATTTTATGTATATGTACTGTACATTAAGACACCTGGGTTCTATACATATGGAAGAGGATAAATGAAGATCAACAATTATGCACCAAGAAAACATTTTCAAATCTATTTTCTTATTTGTATGACTGTCTTGAGGCACTTAAAACATTTTCTTGGCTTTATATTTTCTGTGAAGTTACTTTGCGGACTCATGGGTTTGGGGAAGCTCTGCAGAATCTCGGGCAGAGATGAGAATGGGGAGGAAAGGTGTCGGAACCCAGGACATCCCTCTGGCTNTATGCATCTCAACTTCTTCTTCGGTTGTGGGGCTGGGAGAAAAAGACTTTCTACTATCTCGGGGTCATCTCAACCACAGAACCTGAGAGAAAGGAGGCTTGCAAAATGCCTTGTGCTGTTGCTTGCTTTCTAAATGATAAGTGATTTATTTCTCATCCAATAATGAAGTCAACATTGGGCAGCATTCGTTTTGAGAGGATACCTGGGAGGGAGGAACAGGTGGTCTGCTTTTAAAAAGTGTAAAGCATGCAGCAAGTAGCAGTTTCTTTTTTTTTTCTGGCACTGATGTTTTGCACAGATGTCTGTGGAACAGTTTAAAAAGAGGTGAAACTATCCTTTCTCTTGTCTTTTAAGTCTTTTAGATCATTTTGTCTGCCTATGAACAGACAAGATTCTCAATGACTCAAGATGGGAATTCAAAAATAGATGTCTAGTAATCTATAGCTTTAAAAGACTACTTTGAAATGAAAAAAAAAAAACCCATAAGTCATAAAGTCTTTATGACTTTAAGTCGTAATGTTATTGCCAAACATGTGAAACTAGATCAGTGGGTTAAAGAGGCATTAGAAAGAAAATAGTATAATATAGTTCTGGTAAGGCTGATCTTAGAATTGCTGGAAAGTTCACCTAGATGTATTTTTCTCCCAACTTTCATTTTTAAGCATGATGTCATAGGTATGGGATCCCATTAATCAGTTGGGGTCCTGGCTACGTTCCTTCCCAGGGTCTTGTGTGTCCCCAGTCACCAGCAGAGTAGTGTGAGAAGCAGAAAAGGACTCAATGCTGTACGAGCACTGTTTAGCAATACCCAAAATATCAGTGTGTTAGTAACGCAGTTGCGGTCACAAATCTAAAACATGGCATCGTGTGAGCCATTGAGAAAGAAATTAACTCCATCACAGCACCAGTGCAATCAAAGATTGATTTCTGTGTGAAGTAGTGCTTCACACAGAGCAACAAATATATATAGACATATAAAGAGCAACAAATAGTGAACTTCTGACAAAAATAATGAAAACCTTTCCCAAGCAATTAATTATAACTTCTGAAGAATTTCAGTAATGTGCATACAGATTAATTTCCTTACTTTAAGTAATAAATGTGTGTCCATGAAGAGGTTCAAATCTGTGTATATTAACTAATATTTTCATTATTTATTTCAGGTGATGTTGGCAGAATACAAAAGAATTAAACTGAAAATACAACATCCTTTTGAACAACTGATGGCTCCTCGATTAGTAAATGTAGATGATGCTATCCAGCCAGGTCTAATATTTCTGAACTGGACATCCTTGAATATTGAGAAATACATTAATACAGTTTTTTCAAAGCTAGGTAGGTTACTTGCCTCCTTCCATTAACTTCTGATTATTTGTTTTATACATATGCAAGTTATAATATAAGATTACTGTTCTTTACATGATTTGCACTTAACTGATTTTATATAAAAGATATCAGAATTTTCACCTGTCCTGTATTTCATGAAACATTTGTTTTATAACATCACCTTCTTTTTGTCTTTTATGTTGATCAAATTTTTACTAATGTATAGGTTAGGCAGCTGGGATTACACCAAACATAAGTACGGAGCAAAAGGCCCAGTGTATTCTGAATTTAAAGAATGATAGCTACTTTTTAAAAGAGCTCCTAGGTTTCAGACTTTTCCTAGTCTTGCTTTTTTGTTTCTATAATGTACAAAACAACTTCTCAAGGAATAAAACCCTGAATCAGTTGGCACTGTCATTGCTCAATAGCATTTCATGTTAATTTTTTTTTTTAAACATCAATCTCTTTAAAACTAATGCACACACATCTTGGACAACAGCTTTAGGAAACAAATGAGCTTGTAGTGTTTTCAAAAGATTATCACAAGGTTGCACTGAGATGTGTTTTTTTTCCTGAAGATACCAAATTCCTTTTTCTTTAGCTTAATTAATACAGCAAACAGATTTTGTTTCTTGAAATTGCATAAGTAGTTATAGTGGAAATTTTCTTCAGTTGAAATGGCAGATTCAAGTGCATTTTGGATGCTAGGCTGACATTATGCTTAATTTAATTTTGAATAATAAAAGTAATTTGAGTCTGGATCANATCTTTTAGCATGTAGATAGTGTATGCTAGGTAAGTATCTGTTATGCGAAAGTTAATTATGATTCTTGTGGTGAAGCTTGCCATAAAAGTTTAGATGTTTGAAGTAAATTGGTTAAGGTGCAGAGTTCATATACAGTTGAATATGATAGTTTGTTGAGGTAAAAAGTTAAAGGGGACTCTGCAAAGGCTATTGATTCAAACTTTTAAGCTTGTCTTGAATCTTCTGTTTTCTTCAAAAGCTGGGCTGGAGTTATTGCTTGATCGAGTGAATTACTTGGTTGAATTTCGTATTGATGCTGTCCTTCAAGAAATGAATAGAGTGCCACTCTGTATGTTGCCAGAAGATGAACCACAGAGCTGTGAGGAATTTCTTCAAAAGACTAAGGTTAGTAGCCAAAGGTTTCATGAAGAAGAGATTGATGACTTTGAGTTTTGATATTTTTCTTTTTATGAGATAAAAAATTCTGAATGCAGAATTAATGAAGCGTGCATGGGATACGATGGAAATCCCCATTTGCTTGGCTGGGATCTTAAAAAGAACAAAAGTACCAAATG
>VXBC01013304.1:151791-196716 GCA_013399945.1 Ploceus nigricollis
ATCAGGCACCTTGCTGCTATTTCAGCTTCAGCATTGAGAGCAGATTGCTATTAAACTTTTAAAATTCTAGTGATTGTTTTCTGTTAATGATTGTTTGGCCTCTAACATTTGTTTGAAGCATAGAGATATTATTTGCTGAAAGTTAATGTTGCTAGTAGATTCCCCAAGTTGTAACTAGTTCAAACTATAGGAGAAGATGAAATATTGTTGGCCCTCAATTAAATGTTAATGTCTTCANAAAGGCTATTGATTCAAACTTTTAAGCTTGTCTTGAATCTTCTGTTTTCTTCAAAAGCTGGGCTGGAGTTATTGCTTGATCGAGTGAATTACTTGGTTGAATTTCGTATTGATGCTGTCCTTCAAGAAATGAATAGAGTGCCACTCTGTATGTTGCCAGAAGATGAACCACAGAGCTGTGAGGAATTTCTTCAAAAGACTAAGGTTAGTAGACAAAGGTTTCATGAAGAAGAGATTGATGACTTTGAGTTTTGATATTTTTCTTTTTTTATGAGATAAAAAATTCTGAATGCAGAATTAATGAAGCGTGCATGGGATACGATGGAAATCCCCATTTGCTTGGCTGGGATCTTAAAAAGAACAAAAGTACCAAATGCAAAGAGATCTGAGCTGAGATGTTCTTTTCTATTCATTATTGATGTCAAGCCAGATAGTGTCTGATATTTCTTTTATGCTTTCATATCACTCAAAAATTTTACCTCTATGATAGTATCTTTTTCTTTTGTCATTACTCCTGTTTAAATGAGGGAATTCTCCAGCAATTGCCTGAGGAGAGTGAATACTATAGAAAGGATCGAGAGTATCTCAAACTCTCCTGAGTTGGTAATGGGATGTGGAAAATATATGCAGGAGTACCTGGGTGAAGGTGTTCTGGGAAAACACCCTTCCTTCACCCTATCAAAATATTTTTATGTTGAGGGTAATTAACTATAAACATGTAAATTGTTGGTTAGAAAGCTGATTAAGGTCATAATTATGTCAGAATAATTTTGTGAGGCAATAGTAAGGTATTGCGTTTTATGTTGTAATGTCTAATGTTTTTTCTCCTGAAATAAAATTTGGCTTGATAAAGACTGTAGAAAATCAAGTAGATAATCCCCATTCTTTTTCTCTTGTAGCAATAACTATTACAAATGAAAGTTTTGATTATCTTAGTGGTTTTAACTCTTTGGCCTTTTCTCTTTTGTCCATTGTAACAACTCACCTTGTTGTTAAATACAGAGTAAAATTTAAAATAATATTATATGGAATGAGTAGCCGTTTGTAAGCCTCACAATCCATAGTTGTTTTTGTTGATCCTGCTGCTACCTTCCTGATTGAGAAGGTACTAAAATGTATATTCACTAAGGGAAAAATATGTGAGAGTGAGCACAAAAACTTCTCTGCACACTATGGTAACTTGAAAACTTGACCTGCTACATAGCAATTACACACATAGCAATTACAACAGCCATTTGAGTTGAGTTAGCAGAGTAAGTGTATGAGCACTGTATAAGAACCCTGGTTATGGGTACAATGAAAATAGTAAGAGTTTGTAAGCTTATTGTAATTTTTAATTAGGGGGGACTAGAAATAACTTCTGTCACCTAACAGGTGTCTTTAAATTTCTAAAGAAATTGCTGCAACAAAAATAATTACCCAGTGGAAAAATCCCAGAGTACTTTGTTTAGTGTTGCTGTGATATTACAAATCACATCTGCCTTCTCTCTCAACTCACCAGAACCATTAGGAAGGCCAAATATTATCTTAAAATTTGGAAAAGACTGAATGTTTCCAATTATTGATTTTTTAATTAAACAAAGGTAGCCGTGTTTGTTTAAGCTGAGTGAAATATAAGATACCAAAGAAGTAAAAAATTAAAAGGCCATTGCAGATAAAAATTATAGTTAGCTGAAGCATACTTGATTGATTTTATTATAAGTATTGGAGAAAAAAGGATGCACAGTACTGTAATAAATTTCTGAATTTTATTTAATCTCAATCTTTGGTTTCTTTTATCTCCAGTTGATAATTTTAGTGTTTATTTTAATAATTAATACACCTTGTGTAGCTTTTATCTTCTTTTTAACTGTAAATGGGAAATATGGTTGGCTAATTGGCGCAGCCAATTAATGCAAACTGGCAATGATTAAAAGAAGTGTTGAATCTCCCATGTCTACATTGGAAAATTAAGAAAATTAAGAAGTCCTTGCTTTTGGGACCCTTTTAGTGAAACTAGGCATTATAAACATTGATTCATGATATTAACTAGTGAATCATGTGATTTGAGAAAGAAGTCAAAACAGTGCTGAAAGACATTTGTGATGCCTTGTTGATCTATTGTTGATCTTCTATTTTGGAACAAACCAATTTAAAATTAATGTTGTATATAGATCTCGTTTTTCACAAATCTTAGGCCTTGACATTTGTGTTAATAAAGGCTGCTGTGACTGTGAAACTGACATGAGAATTGTGACAATTAATAGCATGTTGTTTTGGTTTGATAACAGGAGCTCTGTATGAAAGGTTCTCGGACTTTATGCTTAAAAAGCTCCCTGGTGGAAGCAGCTGCTAATGATCTGATAAACATGTTACTTGACACTCAGGAACAGGTCAGTAAAGAAGATGAGAAGTCAATTGTACCCAGTGGTGAAAAAAGGGACAAAAATACAGGTAAGAAGATTGTATTGTATTCCTTGGTGTTTGTTTCTTTTTCATGCTGATAATTTTTGTTGGGGGACATTGTAGCTTAGGTGACTGAAGTACTGAATAGTATCTAATGTCTAAAGACTTTTCTTTGAACTTGCCTGGATAATGAATAATCTAACAATCATTTATCATCTACAAAATAGCTCAGTGTTATTTATCTAACTTGGATGTTTAAAGGTTCATGCCATAGAACTACTTAGTAGCCTTGGTTAATTGCTGGACTTCCTAGAGAAAGAGAATAAGAAATAATATTTAAATTTTGATGATAATCATGCCAGTTTGTACTGAATAAGAAGGCAAATAGGAATAGGCCTGTTACACTGAGGTGCAGATTACAAATGAGTAATTCTGCCCTTCCTTAAAATTATTTCAGACACCTGTGGAGGTGTTGCATTGTGCTATTTTCAAGTCCCTTACGTATATTTAACTAACTGGATTTATGATGTTTTAGCAACAGAAGAGGAAAGAAGATCAAAAAGCTTGACTTCCTCACAAAATTCCAGTGAGATGTGGGCTGGCCTCTCTCCTACAGCAAAGAGGAGGAGAATGGATTTAGAAAAGTTAGAGGAAGAAGCCAATGAACTGCTTTCTTACTTCAATGATCGTAACATTGATGCCCTTTTGAAAGTCACTCGACACACTCTGGAGACCATCCGCAAGCGCATTCATGCATCTTCCACCATCAACTTCTTAGGTGGCTATATTGTGGTACATTGGTCTTTTAGGCTATAAAAGAAAAATGTAAATGTAATATCCCGTAATTGCATAAATAAGACTCACAAGTGTAAAATAGCAGAAAACAAAGGGATTTTGATTAAGCTGTCTTGTTAAGTTGCAATCAATAACATTGCCTGTTTCCAAAGGTTTTTTTTCTTGTGACGGTAGGAAAGTGTCATTACAATGCTGTTTCTCTTAGGACTCACCGTACTGTTCTGAAGCCAATATTATATTTGGACTTGATAGATAAGCTTCTACAAGACCTTGATAACTTGATTAGTTAAAAGTTTTAACAAGTTAAGTTAAGAACTAAAAAACTAAACTTGTTTAGTTATCAAGTTAAGACCTTGATAACTTGACAAGATCTGTTTGACCTTGCCTTTTACATAAAACTGTATGAAAAAAAATAGAGATGTCTTTTTTCTCTTACTAATTGCCTTCATATATTTCCATACATGGTGATGGAACACTGTTTTGAAGTGTTTTATTGTCGCATGCCTTTAAGAAACGAAAATAAGGGCAGTTGTCTTTGGTCTCTATAGTTTTATAAGGCATACAATACTGTGAGACTCTAAGGAGGTTCTGTGCCCAATTTAATATGCTGACTGGGAGTATCAGCCAGACAACAAAATGGTGTGCTAAACAGAGTTTAGCTGCACAGAGCAAGTTGAAGGGGAGCTTCATGGAGAAAACCAGCTTTGCACTTACTTTTCCCTTGTGCTGCTGTAGAGTTTAGCGGTACATCTTATAAATTACTCAGAAGTTATTTTTCCCTTCAGAAATTACACTCAATACTCTACATTAGGAGATATATTTGTTGGTTTATATAAAAAAAAATGTCTAGTTTGATATCTTGAAAAAAATATGAACAGCCTTTTTATTTTGTTTTTGTCTTCTGTTTTTGTCTTTTATTTAGAAAATCACAGTATGTCTAAGCAGAAAAAAGGTGCTTCTCCTATAATTAGGACTAATATTAACCTATCTATACCTAATGTCATCATGACACCCTCTTTGGATGAGGTTCAGCAGACACTTAATAAAGCTGTAGATAGTATTGTGAAAGTAATGAAAGGAGTTCGACATTGGAGTAAGGAGAGAATATCCAAGGTTGGTGTCTTTAACAGCCTTACTTAGAGCTAATGGTGCAAAACTGCTGCAAATGAAAAATAAACGTTATTCTCTCTTCAGGAGAAAGTGTTAAAGAGAAAAGTTATTCTGTTGCGCTGTGGGAGCAGAGAGAGCGATTCTGATGATGGAATGAAAGAGACTGGAAAGAAAAACATCCATGGTAATGATAAACTCTGACATCACTAAATTTGAATGTTAGGTAAATGTGATTTATACAGAATGTATTGGAAGATATTAATTACAAAATACATCAAAACCAGTACACTTGATAGATTTTAAACAACCTCATAGACTTTAAATTTCCGCAGAGAAGAAATCTCTTTCTCATTAGAAACCAGGTTTCCCACTTGTCTTTCTGTGGATTTGAGTAAGGGGATTTTTTTTTGGGCTTCTTGAAGAGTTTTAATGCTTTGGGTTATAGCATATATATTGGTTACAATTATAGTCATTTTGCTACAGAATAATCTTTCATGATTTGCCAGTGTGGTTTGTAATTTGGCACGTTCAAATGGCATCTTAGAACTTGTGCTTACACTTTAAGAAGGGTAAGTTGAACTTTCACAATACCTGGTATTGAATAAAAACATCTATGTAAATTGCAATATTGGTGTAGAGAGGATTGTGGAAAAGATTGAATTGACTAGAATTTCTAAAAGGATTTTCATTATTCTGTTACGTGACCAGACATTAAGTTGTTGAAGTCATTAGTTCAAGGAAATTCAAGATGGTATCTTTGATTGGGTTTTTCTTCTCTGAAATGGTTTAAAATCAAGCCAAGTTAATTGTTCTACATTGTACCCAAGATACTTAAAAATTACATTTGAGTCTTTTTAGGTTAGCTCTCTCTTATGCGCCTAAAAAGTAGGACAGTAATACTTGAAGAAGTTAAATTAGTTTTTCAAAACTAAGAATTTTAGTTGAAAGAGATGAAATAAAAAGGGATGATGTCCTTTTTGGGGACTGGTTATGATCATCTTCTCAGAGTTAATGTTAATTTGTATCAAATTGTCAATTGTGGGGTATTTCAGAAAATAAAAATGCTTAGTGCTGATATATAAGTAAGCAAATGCTGATATATAAATAAATCACTTAGGTGAAGCATACAGAATAAACCTTGAGGGAGAAGAGAAGAAGAAAGATTCTGTTTGATAGATTGGTGTGGAGCTTGTTCCAAATTTGACAGGGTACCTAGATGGAACAATTTTTCTAAAATGGAGATGTTTATGAATTTGTTGGCCTTCTTGACTTCTACTTGTCTTTAAACACTTAACTTTAAAGTGCATGCTTATTCAAAAAATATGTTATTCAGTTTTGTCTATAGGAATTTACTTCTCCTAACCAGTATGTCTGTCCTAAGCCTGCTTCTATATTTGAATCTTCTTTTATAGATAGTGTATCAGATGCAGCATCACTCAGTTCATCTGATGCAGTGCAAAGCCAGAGCTACTTCAAGAATGTTTCAGAGAACAAAGAAATTATTAAATTAGTATCTTTACTCAGCAGTGCCATCAATTCTACAAAAGGGGTAAGACAATTGAGATGTTAATTTGATATCACTATCTGAGGGATATTAATGTATTACTTTTAATATCCTTGAGTAATAAGGGTAGGCATTTAAAGCTGTGATTAAATGTAATAATGAAAAAGTTTTGGATGGTGGATGGAAAACATGTGGCTGAAAATTTGCAAATATGCTTTAAAAGTGTAACATTGATTAAGTGCACTCTGTTCCAAGATTTGAGGTTTTGAATATTGTGTGAATTAAAACATTATAAAAAACTCTAAGTGTAGTTGTGTTGTGTGTAGCTAATGAAGGCAGCATGATTTCTGCCACATTGCAAAGAGGTTCTGAAGGTTTTTAGAGGAAAATTGGCTGTCAGACTGGCATTTGTAAAGTGCTGCATAGGATTTGCTAGTGTAGGTTAGGATGTATCTTAAAGGATATGCATAACTTCTTTGTCTTGTTCTTATTCTATGCATGTGAACTGTATTTCTTTAGGGAGCTCGGCATCAGTTTCTTCTGGGGCTGGTCCAATCTTTTAAGAGTCTTGCCATGTGAAAATTTTTGACTCAAGGCCTTGCAACTTCAGTGGTACTAAAGCATAACTACCAGGCTGGTGCTGAGTAGTTGATAATGGTGGATAGTTATAATGGTATTTTGATATTTGGTATTTTGTAATATTGTAAACTTTTATCATTTAGCCAGCTTTAAATGCCTGCATGTACTATATTTATCGTAAGTCATGATGTGGATTATCTCTCTTAGCACTCATCTCTCATTTACTTGTTTAATTAGGTGCAGTGATGATTTAGCTTTAACTTTCTCACATTTTTCTGAACTCCTGAGAACCAAAAGAATAATTCTCTTTCATACTCATTAAATGATATTCAAATCAAAGAGACCTGAATTGAGTGTAGAAATTAACGTTAACAAAATTGTCTCATAGCTTCATTATTTCAGAATGAAATTTTCTTGTTATGTTGGGCCTGGGAGCTCAGGTTTCAGTTTCTAGCCCAAGAAATGTCAGGGAAGGACAAGTGTACTGTATCCTAGTTTTAAACTTTACTTCCCACTGATTCCAGTGATTTTATTGACTGAAGATTCACTTAATTAGCAAATGTTTAAACTAATCTGACAAATTAGATGTGATGAACATAGGGTTTCTGGCACAATGTGATCAGTAATGGAACTTGCTTTAACATAAATTGACCAGCAACCTTTTGTTTAGTGAAGTGCTTCAACCTGCTCCACTATGGAGTTTGTAGTGTACTCTAATGAGCAGCTGTTAAGAAATTATATGCATGCTATATACGTGATACTGAGAATCTTCGAACTTGTAAATGTCTTTCAGGAAGTTCTTACAGCTTTGGAGAGTTTTAGTTGTTACCACCATATATGGCAGAGGGACAAGGAGGAAACCATTAATAAATTCATGGTGGGAAACCCATTACTCTATGAGTTTGAATCTGAAATTCTGCATTTCCAAGACCTGGACCTGAAAATCAATTCTGAGCCTGAATACATCTGCGTGGGAGCTATTGCACTGTACACTGGTAGAGTTCAGCTTCTCTCCAGAGACATGTACTTTCTGACTCCAGTAGGAAGGAGAGATGTGGCAGTTTTGGATGGGTGAGCTAGATAAAAATGGAAAGGAGAAAGAGAGAGAGAAGGGCTGTTTGCTGTTTTGGCTGTAAATGCTGCAAACATAGCACTAGCACAAGAATATCTGTGAGGCTCAGCTGCAGTTTATTACCTCACCTGGATACGTCTGCTCACTTATGGGGTGGATGGTAGATGTTTACCCATCCTTCTGTCACTGATTCCCAGGGGTACATATTTCATGGGAGTAAGATGATAAGTTTGTTACTTTTCTCCTTGCCCAGCTGCATGCAGTGAGACAGCTGAACCCCTTTCTATCTAACAATTCCACCAATGCTATGATCAAACTTTGTTTCTTCAGCTTTCATAATTAGACTCCTAATTTCCTCCTCATGTTATTTTTTTTAAAGATTAATTTTTGAAAAGATTTTAGACTTAGATGAGAATATTAACCAATTCATTAGTGATGTATAGGACAGAAGTTTGTATAATGGTAAATAAGCAAGATGACAAGTATGGAGACCAGCTTCATCTCTCCAGTAGGTATATCCTAAAAAAATCGATGATATCTAATATCTATTAATTGTTCAATGTTTTTAGATGATATTTCCAGTAGAAAAGATGATAAATTCTGAGGAGAATAGGAGGAAAGCAATCGTGAATTACAAGCAATTTTATAAACCACTTCAAGGTGCCCATGTGATTTCATATCTCTGTATGAGAAGGGTTAGATCGAAAAACCAGAACTGGCACTGAAGAGAACAAATGTAATTAAAAAGATTGAAAGTGCATCTTAACAAATATCTACAATATCTAATATCTATTAATTGTTCGATATTTTTAGCTGATCTGAAGCTAGCCCTGAAATCAGAAACCAAAGCCTGGATGATTTTGCTGGGGTGTCATTGCAATAAGAAGTACAGAACACAGATGGAAGCAATTTTGACTTTTATAGAGGAAACCGGCAAGAAGTTAAATCGCAGCATCACAGACCTGGATGATATCAGAATAGCCATGTCAGCTTTAAAAGAGATCAGAGAACTACAGATCTCTATTGACTCTCAAATTGGCCCCATTGAGGTAGCTAGTGGGAGTGTTGCATGTATGCGTACTGTTTCAAGAGAGCAGTTATTTTCTGGGTTAAAAGTTAACAGTGAACTTTGAAAATGTATGATTTAATATGTGTTGAATGTTGAATGACAGGCCTGTTGTGTTCCTGTAAACCTTTTTGTGTGAAATTCTGATTTGAGCAAATGTAAACTTGCTGAGGTGAGATGTGTTTTAGTGAACAGTGTAGAAATTGAGCGATGTAGGTAAGAGGAAGATGAGAATACAGGTATTTAATGCAAGAAATCTTTTCATACTTTGTAGAACAAGTCTGTGTATGAAAAGGAATGAGATTCCTATTTTTTTTTTTTTAGCTAAGCCTTAAGAGAAGTAAAAAGCTAATATTAAGCAGACTACATGAGATTGATTGCTTTTATCAGCTGTATAAGTTAAAATAAACAAAAGCAGCTGACTTCCTAAAAAAAAGTTAATGTGATAGAATGCATTTAGTGAACATCTGACAAATGGCAGGCTTAAAAACAGATGGTAACTGTTTCTCTGCATTCCTGACCAGAGTATTTATTTAAGAATGCTATAATATGGCAAAATGCACCTTTGATTTTTCAGTAGAATTCTTTTTCCTAAGACATGTTCATGATTCCTGATTGCCCATAATTTTATTATAAGCTTCCAATTCTGTAAGCAGGAGCCTCGAGTCCCGAGGCACAAGGAGTGATGCTTCAGTTTTGAAAGGGAGGTTGGCATATTTTCCACATAGTGTTGCAGTAGACAGATAGTTACATTTCTATTTTTGCAGTTTGGCTACAGTTTGATCAAACTGGAAAGCATGAATGGAAAAAATTCCACTTCATACAAAAATTTTCAAATGAAACTGCCACAGGTTTATTGCTACCCTACCCTGTGCTAATTTATAGAAAGTGAATGTCAGTTGTGTTTTAGTGAAAATTCACTAAGGGTTTTCAGTATGTAGACTGTTCCTATGTTGGTGGTGCAAGCTGAAATCAATGCTCTGAGAAAAAAATGCAGGTGTTTCTTCCAGTTTGGTATTGGTTTGCCCGATTTTGATAGTGGCGATGCAAGAAGAATAGAATTTCTTTTTCTAACAAATCATTCTCTGTTCTTAAAAACTTTAAATGTTAGCATTTTAAAGATATGTTTTCCAGATATGTTTACAAATTTAACTGAAGTTACCATTTCATGTATCTTGATCCAAATTTCTGGCAGGAATCCTATGCTATGTTGAGCAAATATGATCTACTTGTTGCCAAGGAAGAGACAGAGAAGGTGGACACGTTGCACTACACTTGGGAAAAACTGCTAATCCGTGCAAATGAAGTGCAGGATGAGCTCGTTGCTTTGCAGCCAAACTTCAGAGGAGAGCTTATTAGTGCTGTGAAGACTTTTACTGAAGACTGTGCACAGTTCTACTCAGATTATGATCAGGTAAGTGTTTCTATTTTATTGTATTAGAGAAATTCTTAAGGAGCAATGGGAACATGGAAAGGTTTTTGGATTTTACTAGTTAATGGGATGGGCCTTTACTGTTGAATAGGTTTATTCTTGTTAAGATGGTGGTTGGGTTTCAGTGCAGGGCAGGTTTGGTTAATGTTTTGTATATGACTGATGTAAGTAATGCTGGTAATCAGTTCCTAAAAATTAAGAATTGAGATATTTAAGGTTTTTGAAAAGCATCTAGTTATCAGGAACAAATGTGAAGACTAGGATTAGTGATAAATTATGTTAGCATCAGAAAACTCTTTTTTCTTTCCGATATATGTACAAGTGACTTAAGCTCTCACATTCTTTTTCATTAGAATGAATGAAGGTGAACTAATCTTGCATCATCTTTTAAGTAATGCTGACTTTTACTCAAAAAAATGAGCTATGATTTCCTAGCTTTTGCAGTGTAATGAAAAATTTCTGCATAAAAATACAATTAGTTGCCTTATTTGAATTTTTTAATCCATTTTAAAAAAGTGTTTGTTCTAGTAGGTTAACTGTCATCCCTTGGTTCAGTTGATATCTGATCTGGGGAGGGGATCTGGAGGCTGCAAGAGTGTTTGAGGTTAGCATTTAGAAAATGCTGATTAGAAATAAGTGGTTATTCTCACTCTCTAAATCAATTTTTTTTTTCCTTTTAGAATGGGCCAATGGTGGTTGGTTTAACACCGCAGGAAGCCAATGACAGGCTTACTATATTCCAGGTGCTGTTAATTCTAAGACATAATACTTACTGCAAGTGAGCTAACACATAAAGGCTCTGAGAAGGAATCTCAGTAGCTGAATGAACTTTCATTGACAGATTGGGTTACTGATTTGGCAAAGTCTGTTTTGTCTTAGTGAAAGCTATGTTGGAATTTTTCTATGCATTTGCAAGGAATACTGTTAAAATCTAAATTTTTTAGGACTTAACATAAAGGCTACATAGATAATGAGTAATGATTGCTAGATACAATATTCTGATGAGGGCCTGCCCACAAGTTTAGTGTATTTGACTATAGGCTATTCTTGTGTTCATTACTGTGTTTAGTTTTTTTTGATTGAAGTCTGTCTTTGTATCATTATTAATATCTATTCCTGCAGTAACAACTTTTAATGCTTTTGCTTTTCCCATACTGCTATTCATTTAACTTCCTACTATGTTCCTTGAGTTATATTGCAATTGACAATTAAATTATGTTTTTCTTTGCTGCTTTAATGGTAGTAACTCTTCCTTCAACAGTCAATAAGATTTGCACAGCTTACTTTGAGAGGTAGAATTTGCTGTATCCACCTTTTTATTTCTTTGTGTGTCATGCTTCACCTCTTTCAAGTGCAGTCTTAGCTTTTATTGTTCTGTCACTGTGCCACATGAAGTAAATGGTTTTCCTGTCAGCTTCTAAAGATGTGCCTCCAAGCTAGCTAAAAGTTACTTTTCTCAAGAAAATTGTTGACAAAACTGTTGACAGTGTAAGCTGTTACTATCTCTCTATATCTTTCTATTATTTCCTAGATTTTAGTCTAATTCAGCTCTAATCATCATTCTGGATCTTGAATATTTAGTAATTTTTATTATATTTTTATTTATTTATTATTATTTGGTTATTTTATTTAACTTTTTTCTTTTTCTTTCTTAGAATCGATGTGATAATCTCTTTCGGAAATACATTACTTGTACAGCTGGAGAAGATCTTTTCCGTTTGCCAGTTACTCAGTGTCCTCACCTGCTTGAAATAAAGAAGCAACTGAATCTATTGCAGAAACTCTATAATCTATATAACAGTGTCATTGACACAATCAGTGGCTACTATGATGTACTTTGGTTGGAATTAGACCTTGAAAAAATTAACAGTGAACTTAAGGAATTTCAGAACAGGTGAGAAACTGCTGCTGTGTTAAAGTTGCCTAAAGTACTTCTTGAATATGATTATAATTGGTTAGAACCAGTAATCGTATATGAGCATGTATTTATTTATTGAGGCATGAAAAATGTGAATTTAAATTGAAAAATATATCTGTTACCAATGTCATAAAATCAAGAAAAATTTAGATTCTAAATGCTGAGCATTATTATTCCTTAGACAGATTCTTGGCTACCTTTTTTAATAAGCTTGGAATATATTTTAAAATTGTTATTTATTTTGTCCATGAAGGAAAGTTTCACCTTTTTGTTGTAAAGAGATAGATTTATGCTAGATGTCAAAGGCAAGTTAGTGAATTGCTGAATAGTTTTTTCTCCAAAATGGGTTATATTGCATACATAGAAGCTGAACTTTTCATCAAATCAGGAATCAAAAAATTTAAAGAATTAAATCCTGGGAAACAGGGTTTTTCTAGAGCTCAAAGCAGTGCATATCATCAGTCTCACCAAAAGATAAAATAAAGATTTAGAACATTTCAACTGGTTTTGAAGATCACTTGCACAGAGTTATTAAAATTATGCAGCTACACTCCTTAAGGGGAGGCTGTAGGTGCCTACCTAGCTATCAGTTATTGAAATAGACTGGAAACAGATTTTCTTACATGGAGAAGCACATACAGAAGCTCCAAATTAAAGGTAACCTGAAGTTGGAAGGTATATGTTCTGCTGTTAAAACCATATACTGTGACTTTAAAGAAGGAGTATTTGAAACTTTTTGAAAAAGCTTGCTTTATCTCCATGTAGGTGCCGTAAACTCCCTCGTGCTGTAAAGGAATGGCAGCCTTTCCTTGACCTAAAGAAGACCATAGAGGACTTCAGTGAATGTTGCCCATTGCTTGAGCACATGTCAAGTAAAGCAATGATGCCTCGGCACTGGAAGCAGATTACAGATCTCACTGAACACAGATTTGACGTGGAGAGTGAAACATTCAAACTGAGGAATATAATGGAAGCTCCACTATTAAGATATAAAGAGGAAATAGAGGTATTGTGAAGGAAGAAATATGGAAACATGAAACCAACAAGCTGCTTGTATAGTATAGGAGTATCAGTAGCAAAAAGGAAATCAGAACATTTCTGTAAAAAGAACAGAGAAATGGACTATCACTTCAGGTTTTGTAAAATTATGACACAAATACATCATGGTGTAAACTTTTTTTTTTAAGTCATGCCATTTGTGAGGGTACCTTACTTTGTGACATTATACTTATGAAAAATATTCACTATGTTATTATTTTATTTCCCCCAGAGTTGATTAAATTGTGATGTGGTGTACAGATTATTAGCTATGGTGTTTGTGTATCTGTAGACCTTTCCACTAAATAGTTGCTCATGGGCCTAATGTTACCTAGTGTTAAAGGAAATAAGAGCTAGATTTGTATACCAGGGTCTTGAAGAATTCATATCTTTTTTTGATATCTTGTTTATTTAAAAGGATATCTGCATAAGTGCTGTGAAGGAGAGAGACATTGAGCAGAAGTTAAAACAAGTGATAGCTGAATGGGATAACAAGATGTTAATCTTTTCAAACTTTAAAACTCGTGGGGAGCTTCTTTTAAGAGGTGACAGCACATCAGAAACAATTGCTACCCTGGAGGACAGCTTGATGATTCTTGGCTCTCTCATGAGTAACAGGTAACGGGAAAGGGAGGGAGGGAGGGAGTGGGGGGAGAGATAAAAATGTTGGCAAAAGGCTTTGTTTTAGTGAACAAATCTATCACAGAAAAAAAGGTAAAGAAACATCTAGATAAAATCTAAGAGCTTGATTGTCCTTGAACTGTTCATGGGCTAGTTCTTATTGTATCTCTTTTATCCCCCCAATAAGTTCTTTTGAAAACATGTAGCTGCAGCTCGGATTTTTTGAATAAACAGCTGAAAAGTTTTCATTGATGCAAGAAAGTGGGGACATAATAGAGAACACTGCCTGGCTATGGCGGGCATACTACGGGCGTGACAGGCACTGCTACTCTGCCCCTGTATAGATCACATTGCCTCATGCCAAAGGTGCTGAAAATCCTAGTTAAAGTGAGCTTCAGTTTGTCTGGTTTCACATGCCAAAAGACACAGATAAATAAGGAACACAGAACCTGATCATCAGGCAGAAGTTCAAAAGCAGGAGTTTAGGACAGTTTGGGAACTCTGTGAGTTTACAGCTGTCGAGATGTTGAGTAGTCCCTTTACCTTAGAGTGAAATTGAAGTCTTGCTCCCATCCCACTTCTGTTGGATCAGAGCTGTGCTAAGCACCTTGCGTACACAGCAGAGAGTTGGAACTGATTAGATTTAGAGCTGCCAACAAGCTGAATTAAGTTTTTAATTCACTTGAAAAATTTTAAGCATAAAAACTAGTCCTCATCCTGTGACTTATATGCTGCTTTTCAAGAGTCTTGTTTTCTTCTTGAAATAAAAAAATAAATGCCTCCCTATTTTTTTTTTTTCATTGTAGATACAATGCACCATTCAAGACACAGATTCAGAAATGGGTGCACTATCTTTCCAACACAACGGATATAATTGAGAACTGGCTGACTGTGCAGAACTTGTGGATTTATTTAGAAGCTGTTTTCATTGGTGGTGATGTAGCAAGACAGCTTCCAAAGGTTTCTAGACTTTTTTCAGTTTGCTTATCAATGTTTTAAGAATAAAACTTAACTGTGATGTCATCATTGATGCAGTAACATAAATTTAATTTCTTTAATATTTAACAAAACTGGTCTTGCTAGGAAATCAGGTAAGCAGTGCCAATGGAAGACATGGTGTGAGAAGGAATAATAAAATCATGTCATCTGTTTGATCTTTTGATTTCTAGATTGTAAAGCTGTTAGCTAATATGTATTTAAACATTGTGCCTAGTAGTAGCCTTGTGTAGTAGTACCTACTACTAGCATAGTGGTATCTAGGAATCCTTATCTTAAACTTTCCTGTATGGCTTTTCAAATTAAAAATGAACTTTAGTTTTAGAAAAAAAAAATCTTCAGATTTGAAGCTTCAATTCAAATATAATGAATTTTGTCTTTTTTTCTAGAAATGTAAGAGAAAGTACATAGCAGGCTTGAAAGCCAAATATAAAATAAGCTCTATTGTGTAAGCAGAAAGAATTGTGTCTAAGCTGAAATATTTCTAGAAGATATATGATTACTGGTGAGAAGATTGCTGTTGAGATTACTGGGTGTTGGTTCTAGAAGCAGGTGCCTTTTCCCTCTTCTCTCTTCCTTCCTCCATTTCTTTCATTCTACATTCACTGTCATGTTTCAACAGGAAGCAAAGCGTTTCTCTAACATTGATAAATCCTGGGTGAAGATCATGACCCGAGCTCATGAAACACCCAATGTTGTTCAGTGCTGTGTTGGAGATGAAATAATGGGACAGTTGTTGCCACATTTACTGGAACAGCTTGAAATCTGTCAGAAATCGCTCACAGGGTAAGATTACTATGAGACCACATCCTTAGCCAGATGGTTGTGCATTGTATAACTGGGGAAAAAACAATTGCTCAAGTACTGTCTAATGAACTTTGAAAAGATCATGTTCTTATTCTACTATGAATGCAGTTGAACTGAGCAACCAAGTTAGCAGGATAATACAACATCTCCAAAGAAACCAACTCATGGATAAGTATTTGATTTTACTCTGTTGAAACCAAAGCTAGTTTCCGTCTAGTTTCAATCCAGAAGGCAGTCTAGATTTGTGTGTCCCATGCACACCTTTCACAGATCTGGGAGACATTTGGCTTGAGAGATGTAAATAGCAAGTAAAAGAGTTAATGTAAAAATATTTTATTTCAGTTTAGTTTCTTTTTGCTGGTGTTTACATTATAGCAAATAATAAAAGTTTTCCATGAAATGATTTCTGATACTAAGAGAGTTGCTTTAAAGCAGATGCTTAATATGAATGTATGATGGATAAAAATTGTCATTGCTACAGCTAAAAATTGTATAATAAATTGTGAGAAATAGTATTTTTAAAGAGGAGAGGATGTATAAATTAACCCATATCACTTACCAGCTAGCCCCTCCTGGCTTCTCTACCAATTTTTAAAAAATACAGGTACCTGGAGAAAAAGCGCCTGCTATTTCCACGATTCTTCTTTGTGTCAGATCCTGCTCTCTTAGAAATTCTTGGCCAGGCATCCAACTCTCACAATATACAGGCACATCTGCTGAACGTGTTTGACAACATTAAAACTGTCAGGTTCCATGAGAGGGTATGTACTGCTCACACCTCAGTGTTACATTCCTTCACATTAACAATGTCTGATACTTGCTAAATTAGAGAGCTACTTAGTTGCATATGGCATTCTGCTGTTTTACTTTATTCACTAACTGTTTGATACTGAGTAGGCTTTCTTCATTTAAGATTTGTTTCATATCCTCATTTATGATGTAGTAAAACTTCATGTAGAATAGCAAAACAAAAATTTACACCAGTGCTTAAATTTCAGAAAAATCCACCTATGTACTGAACTTTTTTCTGTGGCTTCCTCTCAAATAAGCTTTTGAGTCTTTATGAGCTTATTTGTATCTTTACATTGCCTGTATTTGTATTTTTCCATTCATGTTTTGGTTGTAAGAAAAAGTGTATATACTGTCTCTCCTGTTTCTGACCTGCCCTTACTATACCTTCAGACACAGTTTGAGGAACACTTTTCTTATACCTTTTACAAGAACAGATAGCAACATTTTCTCCTTATGTATGCATTTTCTTAGAAACTAATTACCTCCCCATGCTTTTGAAATTCCTTTGATTGTCCATGTTCCTTAACTTTTCTGTTTTCATTATTTTTGATTCTAAGGCTGTAAATTTTGTTAGGCTGTTAACCCACCAGTAATGGGGGGAAGGCTTCCTTTATTGTGACTGGAAAGTGGATGTTGTTACAGAACCACAAAATGGGCCAGGTTGGAAGGGACCACAGTGGGTAGTCTGGTCCAGCCTCCCTGCTCAAGCAGGGTCATCCTAGAGCACATGGCACAGAATTGCCATTGAAACTTTAGTGAGATTCAGGAATTGTCAATATATTAGGTTTTGTCTCCTTGTTCATGACAGTGTTTTGTTTAAAGCCTTTCTGCATAGCAAAATAATGATTTAATAGTCTTTACATTTCATTGAACAAGTTGATATAATTTAGTAGTTACTTAAATCAGTGTAATGGAGTGATTGCAGGAAAATATGAATTATTGTAAAGATAAATAACGTATCTATAAACACAAGATATTTTTTCTTTTATTAGATATATGATCGTATATTGTCAATTAGTTCACGAGAGGGTGAGACTGTAGAGCTGACTAGACCTGTAATGGCTGAAGGTAATGTGGAAGTTTGGCTTAGCTCTCTGTTGAAGGAATCCCAGCTATCACTGCATCAAGTTATTCGCCAGGCAGCTATGGACATCCAGGAAACAGGTTTTGAGATTACTGAATTTCTTTCTACTTATCCAGCCCAGGTAATATCATTGTTAAATGAATGAAGAATTATTCCCAGATATGTATCAGGTTTTTTTCTTGTCTTTGCATTCAAAGTTGCAGCCAGTGTTAAATACAGAACTAGCATCTAATTTTATTTGAATCATCTCAGTCTTTTAAGTTTCAGCTTCACATAGCTGAAGCCAAAAGAAGATAACTTACCCTAAAGCTCCTGTTTAAAAAGGATGCTGAATGCAATAAATTAATGTAATGAAGTTAACACTATTTCTTTACAAGCTTAATACTTGACTACTGGAGGAAAAGTAGTAAAATTGTATGTTTGTTCATATATTCAGGATGATATGTATTGCTAAAGATTTGAAACTGAGGATAGTGTTGAGGGAAAATTATTTTTTAGTAGAAGCTTCACTTGTGATCAGGAATGTTGGAGATGGAATAAAGACTGTGAATTTCTATAAAAATATTTCAAATTGAAGCACTAATTATTCACTGGCTAGTTATTATTTATATAAAGTATATTTATTGCATATAGTAGTTTTATGTGTACTGTAAATTATATTGAGCAGTTGTATAAGCAATGCACTGTAGGCAGTATTTACAAGACTGAAGTACAGGCTTAACTATGCCTTTATGAATGCAGTTGGGACACACAAAACATGACCTCTGTATGAATGCATGGAAAATAATTTTATACATATAGTAGGAGAAAAATTTCTTTAGTTTTTCTGTGTCTGTGAATGTACATTTTAGGTGAAAGAGAAAAGATTATGAAGCATATACTTATGTGTTTCCTAAGGTTGGGTTATTGGGGATCCAAATGATTTGGACAAGAGACTCAGAAGAAGCTTTGACTCTTGCCAAGCAGGATAAAAAAGTTATGCGTAAGACAAACCAGTTTTTCCTGGATCTTCTGAACATGTTGATAGATACGACCACAAAAGACCTTAGTCCATTTGAGCGAGTTAAATACGAGACATTAATCACTATTCATGTGCATCAGAGGGACATTTTTGATGGTCTTGTAAGTATTTAAAAATTAGCAATGGATTATGAGGGATTTTCCACATAATACAATGTGAAATGATAAGAAAATATTATGATACCTATGAACTTCTGCTTTGTAAGTTAAACATTTAATTTCATTGCTGTAATGGTTATGTGTCCTGGAATATTACAAAAGTGCTGATGCTGCTTCAACCAAGTCTTAATTTCCTTTTAAGTAATTCAGTGGCTTTTCCTCTCCCCAAGCAGTAGCAGAATTTTGTCATGTTTCATGTTGGTCCACTAAAGTTAATAGTGCCTCTGTAGCATGATCAGTTAGGGAATTCTTTTTCCTCATACATTTTGCTGAAAGTAATTTTCCTTTTTCCGGACTGCATAATGAATTTCTACAAGTAAATAAAATGAATATGGAGTTATAGTACAGGAAAAAGGTTGAAGCTGGTATTCTTTCTGTTCTAGTTTCAATAGCATACCTAATTATTACTTAGAAATTTCTTTATTCATTTAACACCTTCTCATGCTGACACAGGATGTTAAAATAAGGAAAATGACAGCATTTATCTTGATCAAACTCAAAGCTAGCATACCCTTTTACCTATAGGAAGTCTTGGACCTGATTCTGAAATTAAGCTGTCTAAGAAAAGAATTATTGAATTTTGGCTCATTATTAATAGGCAGGCATTTATCTTTTAATTGTAAAATCATTTGTTTCTAGTATAATCATTTTATGTAAAGTGTAATTTTTAGATACAAACTAAATTATTTTTTTAAGATCCTGTTTTAATATTCAATAGAGCAACTGTGACTTATTCTCAGTTCTGCTGAATTCCTTAGATATTATCAGCACCATGACACTGCCATGAAATATCTTTTTCCCCAATTTGCATGTTGTTTCATACAATTCTCATAGCAGTTTATAAAATCAAATATCACATTATGTACTTCTGACTCATGTAAAAGTGAAGTGGTAGAGAGGACTAAAAGGAATAGCAATTTTAAGGTTAAACTGAAATGAGTCTCGTTTGAGGCTTACGGACTGTTAATTTGTATTTAGAATTTTGACAAACTCATCTAAAGCCTGAAGTTCCTCTGACTAAGTATGCAATTGAACAGTAATACATTAGCAATTTTTGTGGTAAAAATCCAGATACATTCTCCACTATCCACTGTATTTCACTATGTTTGCAATGCTGCCTTTGAATCTACTACTTAGATGGCATAATATAAATGTGAAAGTAAATGTTAACCATGAATGCCACAGCCTTGTCTTCCCTCTCTTTTTAGTGCTGCATGCATATCAAGAGCCCTACGGACTTTGAGTGGCTGAAACAATGTAGATTTTATTTTTATGAAGACTCGGATAAAATGGTGATTAAGATCACTGATGTGAGCTTCACATACCAGAATGAATTCTTGGGCTGTACTGACAGGCTTGTCATAACACCTCTTACAGACAGGTGAAAAAGACTAATTTTATTCCTTTATTCTTTGCTGCCAAACCTCGGCTTTTACTAGAGCAATTTTGTCATTCCTGTTGGATGCAATGTTGATCTCTGCAGGATTTATCCTTCACAGTCTTGTCAAAGTCAGTACTTTCATATGGAACGCTTCAATATATTTGTTTCTGTGCCCTATAATGTGAATAATTTCCAACTTATTTTCTCCCACATACTTGCACTGGTCCCCACATACATGATGTAAGTGACCTGCATTCTTATGTACATGAAGCCAACATACCTGAGGATCTGATATGTCCAACAGATAAAATATGTAGAGATACAGGACAAAAGTAGGTGTTTACAGACAAGCTAGTGAAAAGAGCTAAGAAAGGACAGACAGGAAAAGCAATTTTTATTCAGCTGCAGTAGTTTGGAGATCTTTGATCTAAAAGGATGTTGAAAGAATTGCAATCCTATTAACAGAGAGATCTACCTGTCTAACTCAAATAGCACAAAGAATGCTTTATAACCTCTCATTGGCAAAATAAAGGCATTGTTTGGTTGATTGTGGTTTTTTTTTTTTTTAACTATTCCATACAAAATATTCTAGAGCTAGTCTTGATATATAATTATTAGCTGGTGTTTTGCTGCATTATGCATAGATGTTTCATTTATGAAAATGGGTTGCACTGTGTGATCAGATTTCAAAGATGGATGAGAAAGGAAAGGTTAGGTGTCTTTCATTATTGTACTCCACAGTATAATGTGTTTCAAAGTTATTCTAGATAAAATAACTCAGTATCCAAGCTATTAAAACTAAGATTAGGCAACATCTCTGTATCTGCTTTCTTCCCTTCTTGTGATCTTTCAGGTTGCTGATAATTGAGGATTATCTGTTCTTTCACTTTATGTATGATGAAATGAACCTTAATATTCCTTGCATCAGAGACTGAGTGAAGGGGTTTTGTCCTCACTGATCTAAATTGTAATTAGTGGAATATAATTTCAGCACTTCCCTTTTCTCCTTAAATCAGACCTTGTGTAAGTTCCTCTAGCACTATATAGAAATCCGTCTGCTGCAGCCTGATTGATTGTTGCCTTTTAGATGTTACATCACTTTGGCTCAAGCTTTGGGCATGAACATGGGTGGAGCACCTGTGGGACCTGCAGGAACGGGAAAAACTGAAACTGTGAAAGATATGGGACGGTGCCTTGGAAAATATGTAGTGGTCTTCAACTGTTCAGACCAGATGGATTTCCGAGGACTTGGGAGGATCTTCAAAGGTAAGATGTGGATGGAAGGTAAGCTGTTGGCCAAACAGTCAATTGTTTTCTGGGGTGCACAAAGCACAGTATAACTAACGGGGTAGAGAAAGTGATTGTTGCGCTGTACTCAGCTTTGGAGTGCCTCATCTCAAGTACTCTGCAGTTCTGGAGTCAACAATACAACCACATATAAAAATACTGGAATGTATCCAAATAACAGCAAAAAAGATGGTGAAAGAGCTAGAGGACATGACTTAAGAGGAACAGCTGAATATACTATGTTTGTTTTGCTTTGAGAGACTGAGGGGTACTCTCCTTGCTGTTTATAACTTCCTCATGAGGGGGAGTGGAGATGGAGGTGCTGATCTCTCTGGTGTCTGATAATAGGATATGGGGGAACAGCTTGAAGCTGCATGGGGTGAAATTCAAGCTAGGTATTCACTGAGAGAGTGGTCAAGCACTGGAACAAACTCTCCAAGGAAGTCACTGGGGTCTCAAGCCTGTTAGTGTCCAAATGGTGCTTAGACAATGGTGCTTATATATATGGTTTAACTTTTAGATACACCTTTGTGGAGTCAGGAGTTCTACTTGTTGATCCTTATAAGTCCTTTATAAGTCAGTCCTTTATATCCTGACATATGATTTTATGAACTATGTGAAAGTTTCAAATAAGAGGACATCTCCATGAAAAAAGGTTGAAACATAGCTGGCAGATGGTTTCAGCTTTTTAATAAATGCAAGTAATTAATATCTTTTTATGTGTGTAAAATACAGTTGCAACACTGTCTTGAGTAAATAGAAATGCTATGAAAACATGACACAGTTTATGAAAGGATAGATAGTCACTTAAAATGACTTAAAGTCACAAGGAGAACTGCTGCGATGAAGAGAAAATGCTATGAAATTTATTGCTGAACTGGTGGATGTGCTGAATTTTAATTTCAGTATTTTGTCTCATTCAAATATTGAAGTTTTTATCAGTAGAAGGAAATGCATGGGTAGTTCTAGATATGTTAAAAACAATTGGCAGAGCTCACTGAAGTTAGGTGCAGATAACATTTTTTAGGCATCTGAAATTTATACTTGTCAGTCATGGCAGATGTCAAATTAGAGATCAAATGGAGGTTCTTGACTACTGTATTGTTGCAAGTGACTGTATCTATGGTTTTGTTTTGTTTTCCCCAAAAAATCCAAGGAAAAATACAGTTCTGGCATATGCTGACCTCCAGCTTCTTTATGCAACTGTATTGTTCATTTTAATAAGTGCAATAAGCTGTTGACAACCTGTCATATTTTCATAGAATTACTGCAGGAATTTTTCTTGAGAGGTAAAGAGGAACAGGAAAACATTCAAGAGATAAGAAAAAGAGAAGAAATCAAAGAACATAGTATCCTAGAAAATCTTAAGGACTTTGTGAATTTGTATTTCTTACTTGAAAAGAAATTAAAATTCTTCACTTTGTTCCTTTCCCAACCCTAAAAAATAAACACTTTTTTCCCCACCCCCCGAAATAGATTAACTTAATTTTTGGCTTGTGAATTGCACCAAAAAACATAATGATTGTATGCTTAGTTGCTTTTCTCTTTGAAGGTCTTGCTCAATCTGGCTCCTGGGGTTGCTTTGATGAATTCAATCGTATTGATTTACCAGTGCTATCAGTAGCTGCACAGCAAATAGCAATTGTGTTGACATGTAAGAAGAAACGTAAAAAAAGGTTTATTTTTACTGATGGAGACAATGTAGAAATGAACCCAGAATTTGGCATCTTTCTTACTATGGTAAGTATTCAGTAAGTTTTTAATATACCAGTGATGACTGTACAATAATCAAGTCTAACTTGGTACTTGCTAACTCTTATGTCATTCCGTTCTTAGAACTAACTCACTGATAGTTTGAGAACATTGACAATTGCTGCAAACACAGTTTACAGGGTCTCGTTTCGATAACATCAAGCACATGCAACTAACAAATGCAGGCAGCACCAAAAATACAAGTTATCTCAATTTTAGATTACTTCTACATGCCAAATTCTGGCTTCCAAAGTATGCTTTTGCTACAATTACAGAAAAATTGCTATAGAGATATAGGTAGGAGTAGCTAGTAAAAACAGGACCTATAAGACAAACTCAGATTTGAAATGCTAAGGTGGAACATTTTTCATATCTCATTGTTATAAAAGAGGCAAAAATTCTGTAGAGATATGGTGGTAAGTCTGCATGGCAATTAATTTTGACATGTGACTTAAAGCCAACAAATTATTTTTACCTACGAAGATGGCATATTCCTTTGCTGATTCTTCTGTTTGTGCAAGGTACACTCAACTTCAACACCTGTTTTTCCTCTCCAGAATCCAGGATATGCTGGACGGCAAGAACTTCCTGAAAACTTGAAGATCAATTTCCGTTCAGTGGCTATGATGGTTCCTGATCGTCAGATCATAATTCGTGTTAAATTGGCTAGTTGTGGTTTCATTGCTAATGTTGTGTTGGCAAGGAAATTCTTTACACTGTACAAGCTGTGTGAAGAACAGCTGTCAAAGCAGGTGATTATATTCATATCATGCAACCTGATTATTTTAGGGAAAAACTATCTATGAAGTCACAAAATATTCGTGTGAAGAATAAGGAAAGGTTCATGTTCACTAAGTAAGCTATGACACACTTGCAGTTTAGGAATGCAGTCCTCTGCTGTCCTGGAAGATTAACTCCTGCTGCAGGTTGTTAGTGCAAGGATGGGGCTTTCATGCAGAACACTGCTTATTATTAAGATTTAACTCTAGTGAATGTTGATGGCTGAGACAAAAGCTTTATTGTCGCCTTTGTTGGTCTTACAGACTGGGTTGAGAGGCATTTGGTTTGTGCTGCCTGTGCTTGTACAGATGTTTCTCAGTTTCCAAGGGCCACAGAGAATTCAAAATAGTACTGATAAAGTATTTCTCAATAGTCTTTGGGAACCCTGACTTGGTTCAATGACTCATGATTACATTTTTTTTTTTCTGTCACACCTTAGATTTTAATAGATGGTAGCAGATTTGGAGAGTGAAGTAGCCCATAGTCATACAGCCAAAAAATAGCTGATGGATGTTTGGAGGCAGTTGAAACACATGTACCACTTCTCCTAAATATCCATCCGTATCTTAAATAGTAAATAAGAACTGTTTCCCTAGTAACTTCAGGGAAAATCTTCCCAAACTTCACATATCTTCTAGGTGCATTATGATTTTGGCTTGAGGAATATATTGTCTGTGCTGCGTACACTGGGAGCAGCAAAAAGAGCAAATCCCACAGATACTGAATCTACCATCGTCATGCGTGTTCTGAGAGATATGAACCTGTCTAAACTAGTAAGTTCTGAGGACCTGATAAATTAAATTACACTTTGGAGCTACGTGATCACTAGAAGATTGTATATGACCTTTACACTGAAGCTAGCTTGGAAATGTTTCATTCTCTGAATGGAACATTTTGGCTGGGATGGAGATAAATTTCTCACAGTACCCTGTGTGGGACTGAGGAAGGAGTGAGCTTTCTGTTGCTTGAGTTTCTACCCGGGTTTAACCTTGAACTGTTCAGAATTTTTTTTACATATTTTCCCTGCTACATTTGGAAGTCAGTAACAAAATAGATGTCTATGCAGAAACTTCTTTATAAACTTTGTGCTTAAGTATTTAGTCACTCTTGAAAGAATCTGTTATTTGTAGTAATGAGAACCGTTTTGCCTGTCTAAATAGCTAACAACCCTCTTCTGTTGCTGTGATACATCATCTTTTTTTTTTTACACCAAATAAAATAGACAATTTTCTAAATGTTATTGCTAAAATCTACTGTAAGAAATTCAGTCTGCATGTTAGTGGTTTGTTTTGACGTATAGAAGCATCACAGAAGATCTCTTTCTGCTGTGTCCTTCTAACGTTTAGCGCCTAGAGGATTACTATAGGTAGTTCCTTATGTTCTCAAGCATTTCTTTAGGTCTTCAGGACTTAGGGATTGTTCTTTCTAAAGTTGATAAAATAAATAGAACAGGTTTTAATCTGTGTGGATTTTTGTTTTCCTTGATTTTCACTAGATTGATGAAGACGAACCTTTATTTCTGAGTTTAATTGAAGACCTGTTTCCAGATATTCAGCTTGGTAAAGCAGGCTGTCCTGAACTTGAAGCAGCCATTGACAAACAGGTGATGTTTCTCATGATTTGTGGTGCTCTGGTATAACTGTCATGAAGTGACATGTAAGAAAATTCTTGTTGTGGAGTCTATCCAGCTGGCAATATTATATTTTACTGTTTAAGCTTTTCCATAAATCTTTACCACTGGCATAGAATTATTAAGCTTTATTCTTCAGGAGGTCACTGAATTGGGATTATAGTGTCCTGTGGTTTTCTTGAGTCATGGTTACTGGGGTCCAATTTGAAAAATGCATGTATATGAGCTTGCATTACGTGACCCAGGATTTAATATTTATCTAAAGTCCTGACAATTAGAATATTAATTGGAGAAAAGATTTACTTAAAATTACATCTCCTTTATTTAATTTCCCATTAGGTGTTTGTAATACTTCAGTAGGGCCAACTTAAGAATATAATGTGCATATATATTATAGAGATATGATAGGTATATCTAATAGGTTATAATGTACATAGAGGCTGGTATACCTTATTTTTCTGAATGCATATTTGAATACCAAATATATCTCCTTTTTCCAACAGGTTTTTTTTTTAATATACACAAAGCCTTTACAAAGAGTATAGTAATGTGCTGATGATATATCTGTATCTATCTATATCTAAAGGCATCAAAATATATTTTGTGTTCTAAAATAATAGTATGTGGTTTGTATGTAATTTGGTTTTCTGTCACTGCCTCTTAGGTGGAGGAATCTGGCCTTGTTTGTCATCCTCCTTGGAAACTGAAAGTTGTCCAGCTTTTTGAAACCCAGAGAGTAAGGCATGGATTGATGACACTAGGACCTAGTGGTGCAGGAAAAACTACCTGTATCCACACCTTAATGAAAGCAATGACAGGTATGTTAGTACTTATATTGTAAACTTTTACTGAACTGTTACACTGCAAACTTTAAGCCCCATTGTTTCTTCTCAGAAAACCTCAATTGCTTCACTCTGAGAATATATTAGTGGAAGAATGAGTTTGTATGTTGAGATACTAATTACTCTAGTAGCTTAAAAATATCTGACATTCAGAACCATATGCTTCATGTCCTTTTTTCCATATTACCATACTTTTATCAGAAGTTCTTATTCTAGATGGATTAAGAAAGAGGAATACAGTCTAGGCAGGCAGCTCAGACGAGTGATTAAAGCAGCTCCTGGGTTTTGCTGAGGTAATGCTGGAACCTTTTGCTAATCAGAAGTGTTCATGTGTTTTTGAACACAATGCATAAGAAACGGTCTTTGCAATATAAAATACCTGGTTTTATAACCATAAATTCCTGGTTTAGAAAGCTAAAAATTCTTCAAGAATGTTAATTTTGTGTCCTAGCTGGAGGCTTGAAGACTGTGTGTGGTTTTTTTGCCTCTGTATTTCTAAACAAAAATATTAGTTGAAGAATATCTGCTTGATCTTATTAAAATAAAAGGTCATAGCCTGGGGAGAAAAACATCTCTTTTGAGGTAAGCTTGTGTTACCCAATTTCACAAGTTGCTTATATGATTTTCCAGAAGTGAATAATTTCTGTAAAAAATAGTTCAAAAATAGTTCGGCAAGTCTCATACATGCAGTAATGTGCTGTGCTTAAGAAACACTGTAAGCTCTACATTGCAGTGGAAATCACTGTTCCATTTAGGAAAAAAAGCAGAAAGAACAAAGTTGCATTGCACAGTCTTCCTGTCTTTTTTTCTAGCACTGAGATGTGAACTACTACCAAGATAAAGTCACCTCACTACTTTTTTCAAAGCTGATCTTCTCACACAACTTCATGAAATGTTAAACTGATCTGTCAGGCTTCTATCTTACATGTTAGTGAAATCTGATTATAACAAAGTTATTTTAAAATTAAGTGATTTTTTCAGTTCTTTCTTTCAACATCTTACTACTGGCTCCCGGTTACATTTTAATATTGGGTTTTTTAAAGATGTCCAGCATAGTAGTTTTTAAGCTGTCGCTATAGAAAATAAAGGTTATATGGTCATGGTATGGTTAGATAGTATTTGTCTGTCTAAGAGAATTCACAAGAATATGCCAATATTATATATTTTACCTGTTCTAAGATGTAGGAAACTGCACAGAAGGGCAAAATAATCAATCATCTGTCTGGTATTTATTAATTGGGTTCTAAAAATGTGCATCCAGACAGAATGTTTTAAAGCTCTATTGTTTGATAAGCCTTCAAAATATTAAACTAAACCTTGAATAAATTTCATCTTGCTGTTTTTCTGTTCCCAATGAAGCTATGAACTGTGAATTGAATATTCAAAAGTTTCAGAACTTAATTTTACTTTTTTTGATGTCTCCAATTAATGAATTTTGTATAGCAAGAGAAGGTTTTCAAGTAAATACACATGTTCTTATAATCATGAATGCATATTAAAGCATAAAGCAGGTATTTGGATGTAATGAGCTTGTCAAAGTTCTCTTACTGCTGAAAAGAAATGTAAAAACTAACTGGTGGTCTGCCTTCATAGATTGTGGACAGCCACATCGTGAAATGAGAATGAATCCTAAAGCTATAACTGCTTCACAAATGTTTGGACGCCTTGATGTGGCAACAAATGATTGGACAGATGGAATATTTTCAGCGCTCTGGAGAAAAACTTTAAGAGCAAAGAAAGGTATTGTGGTGGGTTGACCTTGACTGGACTCCAGGTGCCCACCAAGTTGCACTTCAAGTCCTTTGCGCAGCTGGGCAGGGGAGAGAAAATAAATGGAAAACAACTCATAGGTTGAGATAAGGCAGTTTACTAAAGCAAAAGCAAAAATTTGCATAAGCACAAGAAAAGTGAACAAAAGGGATTGTTCTCAATTTCCCACCAGCGAGCGATGTTCAGCCACTTCCCCGGAAGCAGGGCTTCAGCACACATAGAGGTTGCTCTGCAAAGCAAACATTGTAAACAACAGAAGCTCCACCCTCCTCCTTTACTTAGCTTTTATATCTGAGCAGATGTCATATGGCATGGAATATCTCTTTGGATATTTTGGGTCAACTGGCCTGGTTGTGTCCCCTCCCAGGATCTTGCTCACCCCCACCCCCTTGATGTGGGGAATATTGAGAGACATAGATGATGCTGTGTCAGTGCTGCTCAGCAGTTCCCAAAACTCTAGTGTGTTATCAACACCTTTCCAGCCACCAATGCAGAGCACAGCACTGTTTAGGGCTGCTAAGGGGAAAGGAACTCCAGCTCAGCCAGACCCAATACAGGTATAACGGAAAAGGCTTCCATTCAAAATAAAACAAGAAAAAACTTCAGAAAAGAAAAAGCTTCAGGAAAACTTTATAAAGCACAGTAACAGATGTTATTCTTTTCTTACATGGAAGCATTGGAAAATTTCTGGAAGAACTTCTGTCCCTTTTACAGTCTCTATTCCAAATGCTTTGTGTTCAAACAGTGTAGTCTAAGAAATACTACCTCACTGCATTTACTGAATTCTCTCTTTTGTATATTAGGCCCTCATATGGGAGGAAAGTGGAAGGTAGAAGTCAGTTGCCCCAGTAGTGGTGTCCTATAAAACTTTTGATGCTGTCAGGATTTTTACCTGTTCTCCAGCTGCCATATTAAAAGGAAATATATCTCATCAGTTGTGTCATACCAGCTAGCCCTGCATATCATAGTCCATCTCAAATGGTACTAGATAATTCTATTTAGGCAGCCAATTTCTGCCTAAAATTATGCTGACATATATTCTTAGACTGCTGTTTTAACTAAATGAGTGGCCTTGATAGTTTGATGCTAGATGGTTTCTTCCTTTTTTTGTCTGAAAATTAGTATGCAATCTTATCATTATGCCTTAGAAGAAAAAATAAAAGAAAATCCTAACACTTGTTGCATTATTTTCATACAAAAATTCTTAGTCTTCAGAAATAGGTACTTTTAAAATAGAAAATGCTTTTAAATTTGATTTTGGTAGGCTTGTTTCAAATCTAGAAATGTAACACCCTTGAGAATGTAACATACCATTAACTATTGATTTATTTATCTTCTCCTTCAAGATGAAATATATATTAGCACACTCATATGACTTTCTCAGATTTACTCTGTAAAAGTTCTGTAATATCTCTTTATGAGTCAGACTCCAGACCATCTCATGCTTGAGATGCCTGAACTGTAGCTATAAAAACCTTTATGTAAAAAGTTTATCATCTGTTTCATATCTCCTTGGTTCAATGCTAGCAAAGCTCCAAGCCACCTAGGCCTTCATAATAAGCACTGACTCTGAAGGCAGATGGACCAACTCTGGCTAAAGAGCTGTCTAGCAATGGGGCTAGTGAGGCTGTCTGCTCCCTAAGGAGTGGGCAGCCGGGAGACAAGGTGGGATCTCTTTCCAGCCAGGGTCTGTTGCTCTGTACCCAAGTGAGGCAAGCAAAACAGACCCAGACCCTCCTAGGAAATAGAGGCAGCCTTTAAAATACCTTTCTATTAGTAAATGGAAAGCAATGGAAAAACTTAAAAGGGAGCTGGATCAAGTTTAGGGACAGAACAAATGACAAGAATCTTCCCCTAATGGACATCTTTTATTTATGACAGTGTGCATGCTATTTGAAAGAATGATTTTTCAACTGTTCCTTTCATTTAATTTCTCTACATTTATAAAACTCATTGAAAACAAATGAATGGTGTTTAAATATATCTGTAGTCGTTATCTTCTTTATGTCATTTCATGTAACTTGAAATAAACCTAATTTATTACGGTCTTGAAGACTGGGTCTATAAAACATTTTCAGAGTATTAAAAACTGGTGACTTTTGCTGATGGCACTTTATATCCTGAAGAATGAATAATTATTATGAATAGGTGACAAAATGAAGTACCCAACTGAAATTGAGTGATGGAAATGGTAGTTGTATTAAAAGCTGAGATTGTAACTGTGTGCATGAAATCAGAATTAGTTAAAAATTTGTTTGCAGAAGTAAGAAACTGGTCCTTGAAAGAAACTAGCACTTCATCCATAGGTCTTTTTATCTGTTATGTTGCATTATAGGTGACCACATCTGGATAGTTCTTGATGGTCCAGTTGATGCTATTTGGATTGAGAACCTAAATTCTGTCCTGGATGACAACAGAACTCTAACACTAGCGAACGGTGATCGGATACCTATGGCGCCAAATTGCAAAATAGTCTTTGAGCCTCATAATATTGATAATGCTTCTCCAGCAACAGTTTCAAGAAATGGGATGGTGTTCATGAGCTCATCAGTTCTCACCTGGAGTCCTATCCTTGAGGTAGAACAGCTAAGTGTCTGTGTGTGCATTGAAAGTTTTACTGGTTACTTCTTCAACCCTTCACTCTTATTACTGTAGGACCTATTTTTGTGCCTTTTGCTATGAAATCCCTTTTCCTCTGTATAAACTTCTAGGTCAGTACTTAAAATAGCAATGTTTCTGGTAATTTATACAAGAGTGAATAATTTTTTTAAGGAACATAGTTAATATATTACACTTTTAAGAAAATGGCAATTTTATTTTGGGACAAATTTGTAATTAAAAGTGTTTTATGCAATTGAGGGACAACTCAGTTTTTAAAACACTAACAACCTGGTAGCCCATAGTAGAGCTCCAGACCAAGGAGGAAAAAAAAGTAAAGTTGATTCAGGGAACTTGAAATACTCAAGAAAATAGAAATTCTCTTGATATTTCTTAAAATTTATTGCAGTTGAGATTTAGTTCCAGAAGTAAAGTCAATGCAGCATCAGAATATGTAATTTTTAAATTGATGTTGTTACTTGGTTGTCTGTTAACATACCTAGAAGCAAAGTATCTGAAGAACCAGGCAGTAGTTACTGTCTCTCTGGCATGGAATGAATAATTCAGAAAAACAGAATGTGTTTCAGGTGTGTTTTAGAGTCAAAAACCTGCATATAACATATTGAAATATATAAAATGATTTATAAAGTTTTTTTTCTTTTATATGTAATCTTTCATCTTCCAAAACCCTGTAAAAATAAATCCTAATCTTGACAGAATGCTTGTAACAATATGAATGACAAATTCTGAGACTTGAGCACACTATTTTTTTTTCATGTAGCAAAAATCTTGGTAAAGATGAAACATGAGAGTTCTCAAGAATCTACCAATGTTCCATAGTAATATATTTCAACAAAGCTTCCAGCATTTACTTCCAGTTTTCTTTTCTTTCACAAAAGCAATAGAGACAGTAGCAGTTAAAAAAAATTGGTTTCTTGTTTTTTTTCTCTTAAGCCCTATATTGCCTTAGAAATTTATCAATGAAGTACACTACTCAGAATTAGTGCTTTAAAAAAAAAAAATTAAAAAGTAGTTTTTTTTCTCTGCATTTCTTCTTGTCTAGGCCATCTTGTTTGAGAATGTTTGGTTAACATTATTTTGCTTTGATAAATGTGGGCTGTCTCCTGAATATCAAAAATGAAAACTTTCTCCTGAATGGCTAAGATACTTACTGCTGTGATCATACAGATAATTACTTAATTACTTTCCCCTGAAACCCAAGTATATTTCAGTATAATCCCAAATTAAATTCCTTTATAGGGGCTTTAAACTTTAATTTTAACATGAGAATTATTTCCTGTTTATCAAATTGGAATTCCACCCAGGAGTTTGTAGTGTGTTTGCTTCCCTGTTTTTCAGACTCAAAAGGACAAAAATGTATAGGTTACTATGAGCTAACACACTAAATTTTCTAATAGACTAAATTTTACTCCTCCTTTCTAGAATGTATCACATGAATAAGTTTTTAAAAATATTTCTGAAGATTAATGTCTCACAGTATCATTCAGTCATTTCATTTTCTAAATTAAATAGGATACCAGTGGAAAATGCAACAAATCCTCACCTAGTTAATGTTGCTTAACTAGTCCTATGAAAATACTGCTGGCCTCACATTAACTTTCAAATGTCAGCCTTTTGTAGTGATTACTCTATGTTATTCTCAGATTTCTTATTTCTTTAACCCATAAAGGTTTTCATGCTTGTAAGTTTTATATAGCTTGCTGTTTATAAGCAGATTCCTTGTCCCTAAATCCCTGATTTGTCTGGCAACAGAGGAAAATTGGCTTGTGGCACTGCTTAGAGCCACTGTCCTTAGCAAATTAGCGGTTTCAGCCCAGAGAGAAATCGAAAGAGACAGTATGCTGTAGTCCAAGCCCTGAGTGCCAGGCAGTGCCTGGTGCCTCTCTTTGGGACTGGAGACAGTGGAGCTCCTCTGGGAGAAGTGAAGCCTGGGGATGTGTTGCGGTGAGCAGAAATTACCAAGGTGAGGAAGGCTGTAAATTGCTGTACTTGAAGTCACTGAGACTTGCATTGGGAACTAAATTTATGCTTTGCAACAGGGATTTTTGAAAAAATGTTCCTTCCAAGAGGCTGAAATTCTACGTCACCTGTATTCTTCATCGTTCCCAGACTTGTACCGCTTCAGCATTCAGTCTCTGCATTGCAAGACTGAGATGTTGGAAGCCTTTGTGGTTATGCAGAGCATTAATATGCTGCAGGGCCTTATCCCACCTAAGGTAAGTAGTGTGAATGTTTTTACACATGCTTAAGATATTGTAGATAATTTTAAGTAACGAGGTTTTGTGAAGAGGGATTCTTTGATGGCTTGGAATGTCAAAGGAGATGCAGGTTAGTAAGGAATGGCTTCCATTTCTTTAGAAAGTAATCGCTGGGATGTGACCTCTTTCACAATTTCACATTTGGATTTGATGTTAAGCACTGGTTTACATTAAGCACATGGAGCATGCACTGGCAGTTTTCCTTTTTTTATTTTTGGGTGATTTGTTATCAGTTTTTATTGATTCTGTCTGATCATTGAAGATGTCTCTAAATTTATATATGACTGAAGACTTCTAACCTCATGTTACTAATGATTATCAAGTAGAATTTTCAGGCTGTTGAAAATGAAATCCTAACTCAATCCTTCAGGAGCAAGGTGGGGAACTGACTCCAAAACACTTGGAAAGGCTGTACATCTTCTCTCTCATGTGGAGTGTAGGAGCATTGCTAGAGCTGGAGGACAGATGCAAAATGGAATGCTGGCTTCGAAAACATGCAACAGTAAAGCTTGATCTTCCCTGTATCCCAGAAGGCAGTGAAGATACAATGTTTGATTATTATGTGGCATCTGATGGTTAGTAACTCAGCAGGGTGATACGGGGTAAAATTAAAAAGTTATTTTATAATTTTGCTTTTTTTAGAGAATTTATTCAGAAGTATTTTATAGCTTACCTTCTTTTGTGTCCCTTAGCAAATTTTGTTTTATGGCTATACTTTACTGCTGGTGTTGTGTTTAGCTTTTTCCCTGTTTCCAGTGAAAAGTCAGAATGTGGACATATTGCTACAAAAGCTGCATGGGCTTTGTGGTGATGATTTGTCAAGTGAACATATAATCCTTGTCATCACAATTTATGTAGGAAAAAGGAGTAAGCCTCTTAGATACAACTTGAGGGATTCTATGATTATATGATTCTATACATTTTAGTCTGACTACACAGAGAGGGATTGCTGTACGTGAGACAGAAGCATAGACAGATGAGTGAACTGGATGGAAAATAAAGGAAGTGATGATGCCTAGTATTTCTAAAACATTAATTTCTTTCTTATTAGGTACATGGATGCACTGGAATACACATGTTGAAGAGTATGTATATCCCAGTAGTGGCACCCCAGAGTATGACTCAATTCTTGTGCCTAATGTTGACAATGTGAGAATGGATTTCCTTATTGAAACCATAGCAAAACAGGGCAAGGTACTTTTTCTATAGTTCATATCAAAGCACTGCCAACAGAATGCATGATAGAAGTTTTGGATTAGCAATGAAATATTGTATTATTGAAAAGGAAGGACTTAATTTTTTTTTTTAATATATAAGATGGTGTTTCCAGAAGCTACTTTTATGCAAATATGCTTGAACTCTTGAATAGTCACTGCTTCCAGACTTTTTTGTCTTGGCCCCACCCCTTCATTCTGTAGTGGAAATAATTGTAATTATGCTGAGATCAGGTCAGAATGGAACCAATATTTTCATGTACTGATGTGAGAGGGAGAAGCACATAGGTCAGGAGGCTCATATCTGACTCTGCTGATTGAACTCTGCCAGCATGGGGCAGTTACAGAATTTATGTAGCTTTAGGTTATGAAACCCTATTCTTCACCAAAACTGTGTCACATAAGCAATTGAAATTTTACAGATACTGAGTCTCCAGATGATTAAATCCTTTTTCAAATAATTAACTGCTTTCCTTGTTAATGTGATTGTGCTGGATGACCTGACCATTAACTGCAAATATTTTTAACTTGTCAAGCCTGCAAAAATCTATGAGACATTAACTATTTTACTTATACACGTCTCTCATGAAGAGTTCACTGTACATAACTTTTCTAAACTTTTCTGTTTAAAAGCTAAATGGGACTATTGAGCCTTTGCCAAGACACACAGCTCTTGTGTTTCATCTTATTTCGATGTTGTCTTTGTCTAGGCTGTCCTACTAATTGGTGAGCAAGGAACTGCAAAGACTGTTATAATCAAAGGTTTTATGTCAAAATATAACTCTGAAAGGCACATAACTAAGAGTTTGAATTTTTCATCTGCAACGACCCCATTAATTTTTCAGGTATAGTAGTGATTAGTCTTCTCATACAAGATGGTTGGATTCAGAGAATATTCTGATAATTTGCCAGGAGGATGCTTCTGAAAGTGATTCTGAACAATAAAAAAGCACCTGTTCAAATGGTCCAAGTGTTCTAATGCATGATTTAAGACTTGTGTAAAAAAATCGTTCCTTTCAACTTTTTTCAGTAGCTATTGAGCTGTTCTTGGACTTCTACAATAGCATGTCTATTATTGTCTTCATCATATTATGTTTTTGTGTCAAATGTGTCCGTTCTCACTAACTGGGAAGAGCTGTTAGATTTCACTAAACTCCATGGGTACAATAAGTGCTACCCACAACAATCTGTCATTAAGTGTGCTGTCTTCAATTTAAGTTTCAGTCATTACAATTACTCATTAAAAAAGTAACACATGCAGTGTAGCTGCTCTACATACAATTATGAATGCTTAAATCCCAAACTGTACTGCCTGTCCAGAATTTCTACCAAACTAATTTGAATTATTTCAAGTGTCTTTAACCTCCTGGCAATATATTTGGGGAATATTTTTAATGCAGTCTGGTATGCCAGGCCAAAGCAATGTCTGGGCTGTAAGTGCTGTCTATAAGCTTGATGAATCACCTATCATCTGCCTGTATAACATAGTAGAAACCACTAACGTGTTATATAATATACAAACATGTAGTTTTGGTCTAAGTTTCCTTAGGATTTTTTCTTCTATTTATTGGGCTATAAACAAAAAGTAACATATTTTTATAAAATAAATGTAGTTTTAATTGGTGAAAGGTGAGATTCTGATGATCAGGACATCTGAAATAGATGTACAAGACTAAGTCAATTCTCTGTTAACAATCTAGATCAAAACATTCTGTTATGACATGTGCTTTAAAATTACTCTAGCTTCTTAAAATCTTGGTCTAACTGATGCCAAATGTATAAGACTGGAGCCTAAGCATAGTGTTAGAATGCAGATATTTAGGTTTATACTGAAGAATAATTATGTATTGTTAAGTGAACTTTCACTTACGATAGAGTAAATAAAAACTGGACCTTAAGAAGAACAGAGAAATGGAAAGATGATGAGAAGAACATTAGAGGCAAGTCTACCATTAGACAAAATTTTCTCATCAAGTATATTTATATATGTGAGTTTAGTTATAAATATATGCGTTTATGAAGTACATTGATACCTGCTGGAAAGGTGTTCCAGAATTACATCTTGAATTTAATCTTTATTGCTAGCAATCATCAATTTTGCTGATAGATGAATACGATGAAAGAAAAGTTTGAAAGCTATTCAGATTTATGGAAGTGTTAGGCATGGTTGTCTACTGTAGACACCAGCCTAGTGCTGTATACCTTGGGATTTCAGACATTCGAGTTGAACTAGTGCAATTACCTCCAGCAAATGCCTTGTCTAAATCTCACTTCACCTCATAGTAAAATTCTAAGTAACAGAACCATCAATATGTTTAAGTGATTGAATCATGTATGAAATGAAGTGCTCTTTGTAACTATGCTGCTAATTGCTTTTTAACAGCGTACAGTAGAAAGTTATGTGGATAAGCGCATGGGCACAACTTATGGTCCACCTGCAGGCAAAAAGATGACAGTCTTCATTGATGATGTGAACATGCCCATAATCAATGAATGGGGAGATCAGGTTAGTTTGTGGAAGAAATAAAAAAAAGACAAAAGGTTTTCTTTGTTTTTGTGCTACACTGTAAAATTGGCTTCTCAGTCATTCAGACTAGGGTAAATTTGATATGTAGTACTTTAATTTTAAACAGTCTTTTTAAAGAACCCATCTACATTAATTTGTCAGGAATTAATTGAAAATAAATATGCTGACAGCAAGAAGCAGTTTGAGTGCTCCTTATAACATGCCCATATGATTTTAATAATGTTTTTTCAACAACACTCATTTTATAATTAAAAATAAGAAGTCTTTGGCACTCAAATTGTGATAACAAACTGACCTTGGGGGCAATAATTGAAATACTGTGAAACCAGAGAGGTCAGAAATGTCTTCTCTGCTTCAGACAAAATGGAAGTAATTTTTTTGTATATTGACAAAATTGTTCTGAAGTACATTGCTTTGGAAACTAATGTTAGAATTTCAATAGGAATATAGCTATAGGATATACTCTCTGTGGGATTATTTCAGCTTGTCAAACAGAAATGTAGAGTATCCCTTTATAGTTAAAGAAAAAGATCTTGCATGCTTTTGTATAGAAGTAATTCTATTATTTCAGCTTGAAAACCATTCTTGTGATTGTTATATATGAAATTTAATGCAAATACTTTGTATCATTTGCAACATGATGCATTAGTTTGGGCTTGATTGAAAAAAGATGCAAAGATGCATTAGTTTGAGCTTGACTAGAAAAACTAGAAATTTTGTTTTAAAAGGCATAAGTATTTCCAACAGCAATGGAAATCATGCAGCATTCAAGTGAGAGTAAATTGTTGTATGAATGATTAGTTCTAAATGAGGGTACTCCTCTACTCCCACGATTTTTGTCCTTAGATTTTTACCAAATGTGCTTATTCTTTGCAGTGCAGTTTTATCCTGAAGCAAATAAGCAGATGGTTAGGGTACAAGATATTGTTATACTCTTTCTTAGGTATTTCAAACATATAAGTATGTTTTGTATTTCATTCAGTTGTATGTATAATATTGTCTCATATAAAACCTGGTTATTTTACAGGTGACTAATGAGATAGTTAGGCAACTGATGGAACAGAAAGGACTGTATAACCTGGAAAAGCCTGGGGAATTTACCAACATCGTGGACATTCAGTTTTTGGCTGCCATGATCCACCCTGGGGGAGGTCGCAATGATATTCCACAGAGGCTGAAGAGACAATTTTCAGTGTTCAACTGTACTCTGCCTTCCAATTCTTCCATTGACAAAATTTTTGGTAAAGGGAAATTAGCTTTGTATCCATCTCATTTTTTAAAATACTAGTTGATTTTTACTTATCATTCTATTTGTACACATTATTGTTAAAATTGAGGCTTAATTCCCCTCTGATTGGTTTACCAGCACATTTTCCTTCAGTAATCACTCCCTACCTGCAATGTCATCAATCTGTAAATTTTTCAGGTCCAGTCATGTCTTTGAAACTCTTGGTATGCTCAGATTTAATAAGAATGACATGAAGGTACTGTTTTAGTGACAATGCTGGACAGTTGTTCAAGTGCCACTGCTGCTAAGAATAAGTGACTAAAGACTAGACTTTCACAAAGAATGGGATCATACTGATTTCAGCAGGAGATTAGTTATTCAAGGCCAGTGGAAACTATTTTGTGGGAAAAAGAACATTTTAATGTGCTGTTAATTAAAAGCTAAATAACCGTTGAGCCGGTGAGCCGGTGGCAGAATGGTGTTAAGAATGGCTGAATCAAAATTTGAATATACACTGGAAAGCCATTTTAACAAATTTGAAAATGTTTTTGGGATTGGAAAAAAAAAAGAAACAGACGTTCAGATAATCATTGCTCTTGGTGTTGCGCTAACGTGTCTTTGATTTGGCAATCTTTCTTTCCACAGGTGTAATTGGAGAAGGACACTACTGTAGTGAGAGGGGATTTTCAGATGATGTGAAGAAAACAGTAGCCAAACTGGTTCCATTGACACGCAGACTGTGGCAGATTACCAAGCTAAAAATGTTGCCCACGCCAGCCAAGTTTCATTATGTCTTCAACCTTCGAGACCTCTCGAGGATTTGGCAAGGAATGCTGAACACTACGTCGGAAGTGATCAATGAACCACAGGTAAGTGCAGCACATCAGTGACCTTGTTATAATTAATGTAGGAAAGGAGATGAGAGTTTATCTCAGCATTTGAATTTGCTTTAAAAAAATCCAACCTTAGTGGGTTTTTTGAGGTAAATGTGTTTCAGTCCAGCTTTTATAGCACCAACTGAAATGACAACTTTGTTTCACAACAATGACAAAACCCAGTTCTTTTGTCACAATGGTTTGCTTCTATCTGCTTTTTCCATTACTGACAAATGCTAGTTTATTTGAAAGAAGTGAGAAAATAAGTGAGAAGCAATGAACTTACTTTAACCCAATGAAAATGCTCATATATTGATTAAAAAATTGAATAGTTCCTCCTCTCCATTGCTGTCTTGAGACTTTCAGTCACTGCCTAATTTCTGTCTAACAAATGGTTTCTGGCTTATGGTTTAAAAAGAAGAAGTAGTAATATGTATTACTAATATTTTTTTTCCATAATCCATCTTCCAGTAAAACATAATTAATTTAAGGAAAAATAATTTAGAATTTTAAGCTCTGAAACATTTAGTGCTGAAAAAGCAACATTCATGGTAAACATGGAGAATTTGTTAAATATTTGGCTTATATAATAGCTTCATGTACAATGTGCATCTCTGTTGCATAAGCTCCTGAATTCTACTGCATCTAAAATTTAAACTTCAGAATGGATTTTAATTTCTGCAGCAAAAACATGGAGCACTTAGATTATATATATATATATTTGTAAATACACAATTAATGTGTTTTGAAGTGTAAAAACCAATTGGTCAAAATACTATTATGTAAATTTACATATTAATTCTGAGACTTGACATAGTATGCATCAATTGTACAAAGTGCTGTAGGCTGAACAAAAGGTCTCAAGGAGTATCTGGAATTTTTTCTAGTACTGTAAGGTAATAGTATAGGACTAAAAGCAGTGCTGCTGGTATTAACAGCCTGAGAGGTTCTCCTTCTTCGTCCTGTGACCAAATGGAGGGACTTTAAAGGTATATTGAATTTGGAGAAGGGATAATATAAACACTTAAACATTTTTCTTTGTTATTCTCTAACTACTTTGGCTGTAGCATTGGGACTGATATCTGTGTTTGGCATGAAATTATTTGTGCCATGATGCTTATATTTTCACCCATCTTCTCCTTAATGACCAGTTAGAAAAGTGTTTTATCAATACATAAACATGTTAACTGGTATGGATATGGTTTTAGGGCTGAGGAAATAAAACCTTCATACACCTCACTTTGGAACGCTAGATTAAGGCTTCTTCCATAGTTAACTGAATATAATCTTAAATTGCTATTGGCCAGAATAAGAAGCTCAATGTTCTGAAGAACCCCCCAAATACTATTTATTTTCTAATGTTAATGTTATTTTAAAATTAAGAAATGAAGGCAAAACTTTAAAGTTAGTATAGTTTTTTTGCAAGCCAAATGAGTTCCTCAGTACAAGAGAGACATAGAACTCCTGGAGCATATCCAGCAGAGAGCTACAAAGACAGTTAAGGGACTGGAGCATCTCTGACTGAGGGAGCTGGGCCTGTTCAGCCTCACAATGAGAAGACTGAGGGGAGACCTCATCAATGTCTGCCAGTATCTGAAGGGAGAGCGTCAGGAGGACAGAGCCAGGATCTGCCCAGTGATGCCAGACAATGGGACAAGAGGCAGAAACTGATTCAGAGGAAGTTCCACCTGAACATGAGGAAGAACTTCTTTACTGGGAGGGTGATGGAGCCCTGGAACAGGTTGCCCAGAGAGGTTGTGGAGTCTCCTGCACCTGGAGATATTCAAGAACCATCTGGATGCAATTCTGTGCCATGTGCTCTAGGATGACCCTGCTTGAGCAGGGAGGATGACCCACTGTGGTCCCTTCCAAACTGGCCCATTCTCCTTCTGTGAAATGCCCCCTTTTTTTTTTTTCTGTAGGTGCTGATAAAACTGTGGAAGCATGAATGCAAGTGTGTTATTGCTGATCGTTTCACAACCTTAGAAGATGTTAATTGGTTTCATGCAGCTGTGGCAAAACTCATTGAGGAGGAATTTGAAGATCCAAAAGCTTTGCTGAATCGTGAAACAGATGCATTCTTTGTTGACTTCTTAAGGGATGCACCTGCAAGAGCTGGTAAAGATTGACTTTAATAATCATGGAAATGACAAGAATAGGCAAGGGGATATGATAATCATAGATACTAAGAAAAGTATGTTGTAAAATTTCATACTAAGTTTATGCATCAAAAGTGACTGTTTTGTCCAGTGGCTTTGAAGGTAGTCTATTTTACCAGCTGTAGCACATTTTTATCGTAATGGGATTTCTAAGTCTGTATTGATATCCAGGTTGTCTGTTTAAGAAAGCCTTGCTTTCATTTAAATTGGCGTGGCAGAAAGAACTGCCAAATAGTCTGCGTGAATATTTATTCCAAAATGATGAAGGAAATGTGTTATGAATAACTTGAAATGGTGGGGTTGCAGTACTAGATAAAGGATAGCAATGTAGAAATCCCTGAAATCTGATAAAAAAATTCTATCTCTGGGCTAATCCAATACTCTTTAGGAAATAACTGTTACATGATTTTGTAATCAATGACTACTAATTCAAATTTTCCTGAATGCTAGTTAAATCTCTTTAAAAACCCATATGACTTGTAGCAATACCTTTATGTCTTTCAAACAAAAACATGGTGTCACTGACCTTACTAAATGACCTGGGAATATTTATCAATTGTTGCAAAAGAACAGAAAACATTTATTTATGTTTAGGGGAAGGCCATTGGATGATTCTGTTATTTCTGTTGGTATCACTATTTGAACCTTTTCTTGGACAGTTGAAGTAGACAGAAGGCAGTGACAAAAGGAGGATAAAGGATAGGACATATTGCATTGGAAGGAATCAAATAGAAGTAAAAGTCAACTGGTGTAAGAAAGCAAATAACTTGCTAATCTTTATCAGTGTAGAGAAGACTGAAAAGTAAGTCAGAATGCATACTGAGGAGGTGAAGAGTGATCTTTAATGTGAAAATTTGAGTCTACACTAGAAACCACAATATAGAACTGAAAAAGAAATATAAAATAATAAATGTATTTCTCAAAATGATTTGCCTTCTTGGAGACAGATTAATTGTACCTGTCCTGTAACGTGCCTTTTAGCATGAAACTTCATCTAAATAAAAAGCAGGAGACTCTCATATAGAAAGGCTGTATTTGGCCCTCAGTAGATTTCAGGACCTAACCTAAATCCTGAGCCTTGAGAACCCCTTTTCTTTTTTTGGCTTTAAATGAAAAGAATAACAAGTGTAATTTTGTTTTATTTGTCTCTGGCAAAAAATGGCATTTAGTATTTCCCATTATGGTGGAAGTGTAAGAGCAGGACCTTGATTTCTGAGCTCTTAAATACATAATGAATGATGTCTGACATTGACTTCAAAGAGCCCTATGCTCAGATTAGTAATTTGTTTATTGGTACTACCTAATCTTTTTGTCTCTGGGTTGTAAAAGCACAATATATTTGTCCCTGAGAGAAATACATGATTACTTAGATCTTAGTCAACTTTTAGATCTTAGCTTCAAAGGAATTGTTAGTGGTGCTAGTGATCTCAAGACCCTTCACCTATTCAAAGGTGTTTTTGTCAGTTGGTTTTGTCATTGTTATTTAGTACTTGTGATTATGAATCTTGAGACTGAGCAAGACTTTAAAATAATACATTTTGCTAGCTGCCCCTCTAAATAATGGAAGAGTCTGCCCTTTCTTAGGTTTTGTACTTGATTATACTGTCCTTGGACATTAATAATAAAACTGTAGGAACAGAATTAAGATGATATAATTATTTTAAATGTTTCAAAACTGTAAAAGTATCACTGCAGTTTAACTCCTTGATGTATTTCTTATTAGTTTCTTAGCTGCTAATTTGTTTAAATGTCTTATCCAACATGTAAGAAATTTATTTTCACCTGGAATACTCCTTTTGTTTAACCAGTGCTTTTACAGGTTAAAATAAGAAGTCAATTGATTTAATTAGATTTTAATCTAGAGGCATGTTCATATGCAGAAGCAATATAGAGCTAAAAATTCTGAAATTAAGGTGACTTCAAGCAAACAAAATACGCCATATAAAGGACAGCTGAAAGAGAATTAATAGTATTTTGAGAGAGTAGGTTCTGTGGTAAAATGTGATTTTCTTAAACTATGTTTTTAAATATGTATTTTTGGGTTTTAGTTTTGTTATTGTTTTTCTGTTGTTTTTTCCTTTGAAACTGCACGAGCATTAGAATGGTACAATGGAAAGAAAATGGAGAAAAAATTTGAAACAAGAAAAAAATTACCAACACTATTCTAAATACAGTAGAGTTTGGTTGGGGGTTGGAGTTTTTCCCCCACCTTTCTGTCCCTTACCTTCACACTGGCTTCTAGTGCTTTACTAAGCCTTACGGAAATACTTATTTTACTGGGATGACTTATTTAATTGATATTAATTCTACCAATTATAGATAATATTCTGAATTATATATTTCTTTAGCAAGTGAGAAGAGGCTTAGCAAAACTGATTGATCTAGGATAACTGGAAAAATACATCCTGTAGCACATACAGATCACAAAATCCTGAAACTAACTGAGCTAAATGTATGTAAATAAGATCAAAATTGTACTAGTATTGTACTGGTATTATTTTTGAGGCAATACAAACCACTAACCGAAAACCCCCTGTTGTCTGTCTGCTGGCACTGTTTCAATGAGATTTGTCAGTCATTTATTAATGACATATGGTCTGGATGAGGAATGAAATGGATTGAAAATTGCTGAATAGTCACGTCCAGACAGTGGTGATCAGTGGCTCAAAGTCTAATTGGAGACCAGTAACTAATGGTGTATCCCAGGGGTCAACACGAGGTCCAGTCATCCTCAACACTGTCATTAGTGGTCTGGGTGATGGGGCAGAGTGCACCCTCAAGCCAGTACCCAGATGAAACAAAACTAGGAGGCGTGGTTGATATGCCAGAGGTTGTGCTGGCTCCCAGATGGACCTTAACTGGAACTCCATAAGGTTCAACAAAGGGAAGTGAGAAGTCCTGGACCTGGGGAGGAAAGGTTCCACACATCAGTATACACTGGTGGTCACCCATCTGCAAGTCAGCTTTGCAGAAATGGACCTGGAGGTGCCGGTTGCCACCAGCCTGAACATGAGCCAGTAGTGTACCCTTGCAGGAAGAAAAAACTAGTGACATCCTGAGCTGCATTAGAAGAAATGCAGCAGGCCAAGGGAGGTGGTCCTTTCCCTTTTTCGGCACTGCTAAGGCCACACCTGGAGTGCTGTNTTGTCTAGAGATGTTGTGGAGTTTGTCTTTGGAGGTATTCATAAGCCACCTGAGCATGGCCTTGGGGAACCAGCTCTAGGTGGCCCATCTTGAGCAAGGGGTTGGACCAGATGACCTTCAGAGTTCCCTGCTAATCTCAACTTTCCTGTAATTTTATTTGCTGTAAGAATTCTTATGAATGAAGACATGTCACCTTTCAGCACAGTTAAGGCTGTGAATGGAAAAATGATGCAGCAGCACTGTTACCTCCTTGCTTTGAGAGTTGACTTGTGCCTTTCATATCACCTAAGGAAACAAACGTATGCTAATTCACAGTGAATATATTTTTTTGTTGTGGCAGTTATTAATTTCAAGAGTATGTTTTATCTAGTGCAATTATTTAATCAATTTAGATTGTTTTTCTTTTACAGAAAAATTATTTGCAGTTTTTAACTGTAGTATTTATTTACCTTCATTCTCTGGTGCTGCTTTTTTTCCTAGAACCTAAACAAGTACAATTTTTCATCGTTCAAGTTTCAGATAAAGAGAAAGAAGGCTATTTAGGTTTTTTTCTTGTTTTGTCTTTAAAAATTGTGTTGCTGAAATTACCATATCTTACAGGCAGGGTGTACTCAGCACTCTCATATGTACATCTAATATACAATATTATCTATAATAAACCTGTTTCTGGGTGGTGAAACTTCTAGTTATCTTCACTTACTTACCCCCTCATTGAACCTTTGTCAATTATTTAAACTGCTAAGGTTTTATTACTTGCTTTTTGTTCTAGATGAGAAACCAGAGGAAGTAAATTTAGATATTCCCAAAATCTATGAACCAATCTCCTCATTTCATCAGCTACGGA
>VXBC01013304.1:203136-247960 GCA_013399945.1 Ploceus nigricollis
AAAAAAAGAAAAGACAGTGGGGGGGGGGGGGGGAAGAGTAGTGGTGCATGAGAAATAGAGGTAGAGCGAATATGAGGTGAATATAAATGATACCCATGTAAAGAGTAAAAGAAGACATCTACATGTAATTTCATAATATATTGGTAATAGCATTTAATTTGCTAGGTGGCAACTTTTGTTTCCTTACTGAACACTTGTAACCTCCTGTTATGAGCATGTAAGGAATATCCTAAGTGGTTTTGTGAACACAGAGCCTCACCAAAGCTCAGGAGCCTTAGACTCCTGAGCTTTTTACTTGTACATTATTAAAGCTGTTTTGATACACTTATTCCTATTTTCATATGCTTTATTAAACTAATGATATCTATTTGCTGATCTATCTTCATGTGAGGAGTACCCAACTATAATGTAAAATTAGCAATTAGTGTATCAGTTGGTATCACCCTGTCACTACGACACACCCTTAAGAAAAACTGCCTTCTCAGTTTTGAAAGATTGTCAAAAAGAGCTGGAAACCTTAAAGAAAGGCTTAAATTTGTTTATTTGGCTTTGAAACATTCTTTGTCTTCAAAGTCAAATTGAGTTTGAAACCTGTACTTATATTAGGGGTAAAGGCTTGTAAAAGAGAAGGATGTTGCCCTGTTTTCTACCTTCAGATTTACCAAGTTAGTTCATGAAGTCCAATTTCTTCCGCTTAAACTTAGTTGCACTGTCTGAATTTGTCGGGGGTAACTCTTTGTCTGTTGTCCTGTATTTGTTCAGCTGTCCAAGTGCTGCTTAGCTTTTGCAATAGCAATCTCTGTAGGAGCCTTTTAAACTTGTCTGAAAAGTCCCAAGTGAAGAATTTTTGATAGAAAAAAACCACTGTTGAAGGGGCATTTTAATGCTGAATCAGAGAAGTCTTATCTCAATACTATTTTTCTTTTACTCTCTTTTGTTTGGTCTTGGTTTCTTTTCAGTGTCCACTTCAAATAAGAAATATTGATTGATTATAATTTCCAGAATTTTGGTGATCAGAAAGTGCTTTCTGCTGCACAGAACTCAGTTCTTTGATTATTTTCTCAAGAGGGACAGTGACATTTATAGAACAACATGTAGGATTTTTATGCAATGATAAAGGCATACTGTTTGATCAGAAGTGGGTAAAATTTCAAGCCATAAACTTTATTAATATACTTTATTGATTCTGAAGATATCAGAAAGGTAAAAGTTCTTGTCCAAGTTTTATTTTTGGTGTAAAACATAATTTGCCATTGTTCATTCTGATTGGTGTGATTTATTCTATAGATGGAAAGTAGAGTGTAAGTTACATAGTGAATGAGATGCTTTTTATTTTGCTTTTTAACTGCAGAATAAATACTGGTCTGGAAAAATTGAAAGAAGCCTCTGAGTCAGTGGCTGCTCTAAGCAGAGAACTGGAGGTAAAAGAAAAGGAACTTCAAATTGCCAATGAAAAAGCTGACATGGTATGTACAGCCGTCAAAGTGTATTGCTGTTTGATTTTTTTTCTCCTTTTATTCCTTCTATTTTGAAAAGATTAATCAATTAAAATGAAATTAAGTGTTGGAAAGAAAGGATCTTGGAGAAAATGATGTTATTTGAGTTTTCTGGAATTGGACAGCTATGATTTTTACAACAAAAACTTTTAACTATGGCATGTGGGTTTTCTTACACTCTAGGTATTGAAAGAAGTTACCGTAAAAGCACAGGCTGCTGAGAATGTGAAGGGTGATGTTCAGAAAGTGAAAGACAAAGCCCAAGCTATTGTAGACAGTATCACAGTTGACAAAGCCATGGCTGAAGAGAAGTTGGAAGCTGCCAAGCCTGCTTTGGAAGAGGCAGAGGCAGCCTTACAGGTTAGTACTTGGACCATGTATAACATTTCCATTAAGAGGGTGGATGTCTGAAATATAAAATTGCAGGTTCATTGCATAACTCTTCACTTGACAGAAAATAAATATACGTATTTTGAGGCTTTTTAGGTTCAGTTTTGTTTTTCTTTTTTTCACATGAGTACCAACCCCAAAATAGTCAGTTTTCAGAAAAGGGCAAGTTTAACTTTCTTTGAAACTCTAATTGAATATAGCATGTGCTGCAGGTTGATGTTAGACTGGTAACTGAATATTGATACTATCATTAAACAGCTTGTGTGCAATGAGTGAAGTGCTGTCCATGTAAAATCAGTTGTAATTCCATCCAAATCCAAACCTTCTATTTTAAGTTTTCACAAAGAAATTGCATTTTCAATAAGTTTTCTGCTCCACTATTTTCTGTCTTTAAAAAAAAAAAAATTTCTTGTAGCATTATCAAGGCTTCATTTCCTTCACCATACTTTTCTTGTAAAGCTTTTTTTAATAGAATGTCCATATATTAAAGATTAATATTAGTTGATCTTGCATAATATTTACCTTTGTCTGCTCTGCTGACTTTATAGGAGGATGTGCCTCAAGACATTTTGCTGTGAGCACTACTAGTGGAATCTGAAATATACCTGTTAGATGCTAGCAGGGAACTCACATCTGAGAAACAGAAAAGTATGAAGAAAGAACCTGAAGGATAGACAAACCTCAAAGGGTTTTATGTAGATTTGCTGGAAATTATGCCTTTCCATTTGAGAGGCTGCCAGCAGTTGTGATGGTTAAAGACTGATTTGAAGGAATGGCATGATTAGCTCTGAAATCTAGTGTAGAAGAATTTTTATGGATCTTCTGAATGTAAGACTTCACTTTGAGTGAGAGATGTTTAACAGCCTCTGACTGCCATGATGCTGAAAGGACAGAGTGCAAAAGTCTAAATGAAGGTTGATGACCTGATGAGTGAAATATGGGAGAAGGTTTGTATTATAAGACCCTGATATACAGCCACAGGAAAAAGGTTAAAGGGCTAGCAACAACAAAACAGCAAACCTGGTAGTGGGCAAGCATTCTGACAAGTGAAAAGCAATGTTAATTAGTCAGCATCTGCAGTATAAAGAGGGCACCAGTATCCTGTGTCTGGATCTGTATCTTATTAAAGGTTACTTTCTGCTTTTGACTAAGATGGCTGAAGCAAAACAATACTGCTCTTCTTGAAATGTAGGGTGCTAATAAATGAAAACCTGATTTCAAGAAAAAGCAATGCTGGCATTATTGTAAAACTTCTCAATGGGAAAAAGTATTTGGGCTTAATCTTAAAATTTTTGAATTTTCTATAATTGCTTTGCCTATGTCTAAAGGGGAAAGGCAAACTATCATAAAAAGCGACCTAGCAGAATGTGTCTATGTATTCTCAGCATTCATTCATTCATTCATTCATTCATTCATTCATTCATTCACTCCCTTAAGCAAGAATCTTCTCTGTATGAGTCTGTATCTTTCAAAAATGAATCTCAATCATTACACATTTGGAAATTTGAGCTAGGGGTTCCTGTAGTAGAATTCTGCTTGCAGAGTAGATAAATGCCTATTAAAATGTTTGATAAATAGAAAGGTCCTTACCCAGATGAAAAAAAAGTGAGTAGTTATTTTACTCAATTTTTAACATATTTTAAGAATGATAAATGCTACGTTAAGAGAAAGGTAGGTACGCAACATCTTATAAGCATTTCTAAACACATAGTGAGATTAGTTTTTTAAAGTTTGAGTAAGAATTGTCAGAGTTCAGTGAAACTTTGTTGCACTTTGCCCTGTAATAAAAATAGCGCATTAAATGCACAACTATAAACAAGTAAATAAATAAATAAAATTTAAATGTAACAATTTTGCCACAATTTGTATGTTAGCAAAAAAAAGGCTGAGCTGAATTTCCTGACAGTCACAAAGAAACACTGGGCAAAGTTTTCCCACAGATATCTGGAAAATCTGTGGTGAATGATTTGGTGCACACTGAACCCAACAAGCAGCAAAATATTGAAGGGAAAAAAAGGGCTGGCAGAGGGAAGGCGACCTGGTTAGTCTGCAGTGCTTTGAATTCCCTTTACTGAAGTATAGACACAAGTAATTAAAATCTGCCTTCGTGAATTCCCAGTGAGGCATGTGCTAAGCTAGAAGCAAGATGTCATGACACTCACAGTAATCTGTTGCTTATTATTTGGGCTGTCATGTACTTGGACTGATTAAACTGCCTGTAAATAAGCAAAGCTTCTGCTCAGAGTTATGTGTGTTGTAGGTCTGCCCTATGTGAGCAGGTCTGCCCGTCAGCTGTTCCTATTGTTCAGTGGTTTTGTTGCTTTTTATGTGGTGCAGTAAACACTGCTGCTCAAATCAAGTCTTCTCTAAGGAGACATCTTCAGTAGACTTTTCTAAATGTTTTCCGATTCATGATGTAGAGTTATGAGTTACAGTGTTAGACTTGCACCCTAGACTTGCTTATTTATTTAACCTTACTTACTAGGGCCTAGGTTTTCATACATTATTATAATATATTTTTCTTGCAGGCCTGCTTCTACGCCAGGAATATTCCTGGTAAGATGTACTAGGAGGTGCAAACATACACATATACCAGGCCTTCTCACTGATTTCCTTAATTTACCTTCATTTTCTGCATGTCAACAAAAAGTATTTCCTTTCTAAACACAGTTTCTGGTCAATATGTTTGCATTTAAAAAACAAGTAAAATTTCAAGATATTTCTGGTTTGCTTTTTTTTATTGTCAATATAGTTCATGGTAGTTTTGAGCTTTAAGGTGTGGAGGTGCTATGCTGAGGTTTCCTCCTGCTGTAGAGGAGCTGTGCTGAGGTTTCCTAGGAGGTGATAGGAGTTAGTAGTGAAAATCTGATTGGGTGGGGGTTCATGCTTTTTAGAGGTAAAAATAATATATATATTTTTTTTCTCCCATTGATTAATACTGTTGGTGAGCTTATGCTCCATGCTTTATTAACTAAACAGTAACAGTAATTGCTTTTCCTTCTGTTTTCAATTCCTAGACAATAAAACCTGCAGATATTGCCACTGTGCGCACACTGGGTCGACCTCCTCACCTCATCATGCGCATCATGGACTGTGTGCTGCTGCTCTTCCAGCGTAAAGTCAACCACGTGAAAATTGATCAGGAAAAATGCTGCACTGTCCCATCGTGGCAGGAATCACTGAAGCTGATGACAACAGGGAACTTCTTACAGAACCTACAGGTGCTTGTGCAACCTTTTTCTTCTTTTTTTTTTTTTAATTTTTATAATGTAAGAAAATAAGGGACAATGTTTACTCTGGTGCTCATAGGAGAACAAATGTGCAAGGGAAATCACACAATAGATCTGAAATTATAAGGGCTAAAGAATAAATAAGTCAGAATGAAATAAACTTTAATCCTTCTTGCAAAGTCATGTTATAAATCAACTATAATTTTTCCTAAGTAAGGCAATGAAATTGTTTTAGGTGACAAATGACTGAAAGCTTGAAGCATTTGGTTTGGATAGCCATTACTTATCTGTTTCATTAAAGCTGATAACAAACTTTTTTTTCTCGTATTTAACTTTTCATTAATTTTCAACATTTTAGCTTGTGTGCTGGTTTGGAAAAGCATAGATGGTTATTGGGATGAACACAACCAGAACTTTTTAAAATTTGGGATTTTTTGGTTCACAGGATTTGTCTAGGGAAACGGAAAGACTAACTAACTGGTAAACAAATCCCTTTTCAAAACTTAAACTAATAATATTATGATTAATCTAGTTGGAATAAATGATATATTTTCCTGCTCCACTGAGTGTTATCATCCCTGATTTCTGTATTTTGAGTTTACTTAATTTGTCACTGCTCTAGTAGGAGGCTTGACCAGCTTTGTATGGTTGGTAGTGGCATGGATGTGATTTATGTAGTATGCACATTGCATCTACTTGTAAAGGTTTTTAATTTTCTAAAGGACTTCAACATTTAATTTTGCTCATGCTTAATTAAACCTATTTGTGCTTCAGGGAACAGCTCTTTTTCAAGTTTGTCTGGGACTGGGTTTCATTATACATTGTAAATAAATTTGAGGGAGAAAATTGAGAGCTTTTCAGGAGGAAAAAGGAAAAATATGCTTTTTCAAGAAAAGAGTAAAAATAAATTCTTTAAAAATTAAATACATTCCAGTAATTAGACAAGGTAATTTAAGGGTAAGATAGATGGCTTGACCTTTGAAAGGACTGTCTTGCAGAATGCATGTTTTTGAGCTAGAGTTTAGCTCTTCATTTTCTTTTTGAAGATTGTTAAAACTTCTTCTGTATTAAGCAAAATGAAATTTCTAGCAGGACCAGTGATATTTTGAAACAATTATTAGCTGTGTAACAGGAATAGTGAGTGTGAGATAGCAAAGATCATAAATGAAAGCAAACTTTTTTCAATTTTGTAAGTATATATAACAGTGGAATGACTTTGTAAAGGTCTCAAAGATACATGTGACAAATAATTTCATATTAGTTGTTTGTAAGTAACAGTTGTGATCTTTCTAGTGTTCTATGTATTCTGAAATACATGTATATATACTTTACACTTATTGCATATGTTTTGTATCTTGCACTTTCAAAAATATTTTTCAGCAATTTCAGAAAGACACAATTAACGAAGAAGTGGTAGAACTTTTGAGCCCATATTTTGAAATGGTGGACTACAACATTGAGACAGCTAAAAGAGTATGTGGGAATGTTGCTGGCCTTTGCTCATGGACGAAAGCCATGGCAGTATTTTTTTCCATCAACAAAGAAGTATTACCTTTGAAGGTACGTCTGTTTGTCAGTCAAAGACACCCTCTGCTCCTTCTCATCCTCACCTGTTTGCATTTGAGGATTTAAATTGTGGGAAACTTCATCTGCCTTATTTATGGTGGTTATGGTGGTTCTCTCTCTTGAAATTTATTACCTTGAACACTGTACTTCTACAATAAAATATATTTCAAATGTACTTCCACTCGTACATTTGAGTTGTCAAAATTATGAAAGAGATGGTGTGGTTTTATGCTTCTAGACCCCTACTGGATTGGGTTAAAGCATCTATCATCTAGTTAAATACACTACTGCAAATACTCTATGTTGATTTTGAATTAAATAGAAAAAAGCCTTGAGATTTGGTTCTTTCAATGTTCCAGATCTCAGTTAATAAGAAGATTGTACAGATACTCTTCATCAGTGTTATGTAGAGAAAAAAAATGGGCCTAAGTAGTTAAAATGGAAGTCAAGAAGAACGTGGTCAAGCATGTTTAACAGAGAATACCTTGTAGTATAATAGGAATGACTGAGAAGGGAGCAAGATTTGTATTTCAGCCTAGCATATTGGTTGGACAAATCAAGTAGACTTCTAGAGGCATCATTCTCTTCTGCAAGCCATGTCAGACTAACTTTTGTGTCACATGAAGAATGACTGGCATTCCCAGAAGTATTTTTAATTATTTTTTTTTTCTAATTGACATTAGGCCAACTGTTAAGTGCAGCTGTCTGAAATAAGAATTTAGTTTGTTGTAAAATTCAAATAAAAGGTTTTGCTGAGTTGACATCTCTACTGAAGAGTTTGATTTGTAAATGTAGTACAGGAAAATTTTCTGAAATATATTATAGCAAATACTTTGAAATTCTCTGTGTATGAATACACTTCTATGTTTTTATTCTCTGTAGGCTAATTTAGCAATTCAAGAGAAACGCCTAACCAGTGCTATGCTGGATCTGCAGAAAGCTCAAGAAGAACTGGGAGCCAAGCAAGAAGAATTAGATATTGTGCAGGCAGAGTATGAAAATGCAATGAGAGAAAAACAGGTGAACTGCCCTTCACAGAAGTTTCTACCCTTGCTTTAAGGAACACTTAATGTGTTCTTTCAATTTCACTATTATTCCTTGTTGATGGGCAGCAGAAGAGAGATAGATCGTATTTGAATACTGGCTCTTTGCTTTCTACCTCTCTCCTTTGCCTCTGATCCTCTCCCCTCTTCCCTCCCACCCCCTCAAAAGCTATTTTATTTGTATTCTTTATTCAGTGCCTACTACAGTAACTTCAAGTTCCATGTATGCTATATATGTATAATGTATTTGAAATTCTGAGTAGAATTCCCCAGAATGAATAAGTATCAAGAAATTTATATGCTATTCAACAACTGCACCAAAATAAAAGTTAAGAACAGAAATATTAAAAAGACATATCGAATCATGTTTCTGGGAGATGTTGATAGTTTGTCCTGATATATTTTTTCCATCTCACATTCCCTTCTCTGCATGGTGATAGAGATGTTTAAGAATACATTTCTAACCTGTTGTTTATCTACTGGTTTAATGAGATGTAGAAATTTTTCTGGCCTATCAGATATATTACTGTAAACACTTTCTCTTGGTCCATGGTTTTCTCTAGACTCTGCTGGAAGACGCTGAGCGTTGCCGACATAAAATGCAAACTGCCTCAAGTCTTATAAGTGGTTTAGCAGGTGAAAAAGAGAGGTGGACAGAACAGAGTAAAGAATTTGCTATGCAAACCAAGAGGTTAGTTGGTAAGTTTTTATCCAAACCTTGGAACTTGGAAGCAAGTTGTTTGAATAATAATGAGTAGTGAAACTGAAAACATTTGAAATGTCGAACTTTTCCTTTGTATCTTAGATCCCTGTTCAAAAACGAGGATAATTATTTTAATTCCCTTGCTAAAGCCCTGATAGGTGAAAAATAAATATAAGGCTAAAGTTCATATTTAAAAATAAAAGATAAGGGATGCTGTGAATGTGGTGGCACATATTTGGGACACTAAAATTTTAACTTGACTGATATTTGTAGGTAACAGTCCAAAGAGAGTGATGTGTTAACAAGCACCAATAAAACGTGTATAACTGAGAATATATATTGAGGTGAGGAAGCCTGATGCTCAGGCACTGACATTTATATGTAGAAATCAATATTTTTAACTGCAGTTACTAATGTTTGTAAGAATTTGCTTCTTAGAAGGTCATTATTATTTTTTAAATTTGCACTTGTAAACTAAAGTACTTTGTAATAAATAATTGGTTCATTAGTTAGATCAATAAATGAAATTTATCTCGTCATTTACTGTGGGCTGAACTTCTCTACTTTTTACCTTAAAAGGCTGCAAAAAACGGCCTTGTTGTATGGGTTGTATTATAGTAACTAAGCTGTGTTTTATTTGCTGCTATAATATATACATGTGTATTAACTTATTAAAAATCTGTGATACCTTCCCCACAAATTCATCCTATTTCTTTTATAGATAACTTGAAAGTGTCCAAAAAATACTAGGGCTCAGTATAAAAGTATGATATCTTCTCCAGTTTAAATTTTGCGTTCTTATTTCAGAGGTACAAAACCCCCTCAAACTATGGTGTCATGAAATTTAGGGAGAAAATTTTGAAACTGTACAGCAGATTAGAAGTTGTCACACTTAATACCTCCCTAATGATATCTCTGACAGTTTTTATTACCAGTACTCATCGCTGTAATGGATTTACAGTAATTTAATGGAACTGGTTCCACCCTGCCCCCCTACAACCCTCCCAAAACACACACTCCCAATTGTTTAAGCCTGTTCCTATGAATGCAAAAGGAAATGATGGAACTAAAAGTTCATGACTAAGTCTTCTCCGCTATGTCCTGCTTGTGCAGGATCTGGTGATTGGAATAGTGTTACATGTGTGTTGAATTGACCTTAACAAGCTGCCAGATGCTGATCTCTTGATTCCTACAATTGCATAGTAAGAACAAAGTAAATGTGGCCTCTGCTGAAATGTACCATTGTCATGCCATGCAGTGAGCCTTGGAAAAAAGATTGATTTGCCTTCTTTCTGGGTCAAAGTATGTTCTTCAGTTACCAGCAAAACGCAGCAACACTAGCAACTAGTGAAGGAAACAGCTTGTACATTAATAGAATTGGCAAAGTTGTAATGCTTTTGTTTGTTCTGGTTTTTTTTCCTCCTTTTTCTCTTTGAGGTGATGTACTCTTGGCTACAGCTTTTCTGTCCTATTCTGGTCCTTTTAACCAAGAGTTCCGCACTCTGCTGTTAAATGACTGGCAAAAAGAAATGAAAAGCCGAAAAATTCCTTTCCGTAACAACTTGAACCTCATAGAAATGTTGACTGATGCTCCGACTATCAGTGAATGGAACCTGCAAGGATTGCCAAATGACGACTTATCCATACAGAATGGAATCATTGTCACTAAAGCATCTCGTTATCCTTTGTTAATTGATCCACAAGCACAGGGTAAAATTTGGATTAAAAATAAGGAAGGCAGAAATGACCTTCAGGTAATAGAAATGCTTGTGCTTTCAATATGCCTAAAAGCTTACAAGCATTACAATTCAGTGATTCACCTAATGCTTAGGAAGTTATATTTATACAGAAAGCCTGGTTTGAATATAAAGAATATCTCAGATATATTTTAGTGGATTTGAGATTTGACTAGAGGTGGAAGTGTATCCTTTAGCACCAGTGACTCCATTTGTTTAATGCATTTATTTTAATGGAACATAAACTTTGGAAAATAGGCTGGATGGGCAATGTCTGGTAATAAACATGTTTTCAGAATAATGTAAGTGTTAGGAAAAACCACCAACTAGTTGATTAATACAATTTCATGTAAGTGTTTAAAAATGAAGAATCACAGCAAGATATTTTTTCATCTTTTAATCAGAAATTATTGTTAATTTTTGTTGTCTTAGTATGAATGTCAGCTGCTAAGTACTCTGCAAATGTACAGGGAAGATGTAGTGCTACAATGTACAGTCTGAGGCAAGATACACAAATTCAATTCAAACAAGAAAATATGAGGAAGAATGTCCTTACTTGCTGCAATTATAATTACACCAACAAACCAGCTTTAAAAAAACCCCCCTGAAATCCATAAAAGTAGCTTGAGGTGTGATAATAGAGTGGCTCTGTGAATATAACTGCCACTTTCATGGTGATTGTTATCTAGGTGTGGAAACCTTTAATGGTTGCTTAGTTATGATAAAAATGATTATTAGTTTGTTTACAGCTTTATTAACGTCTAAGCTGAATGTGCTTTTCGAATATGTTGAAATGTCTCAATTATACTGGGGACTATTTAAAGCAAAGAGTATTTAAGGTCCTGTTCCATGTAAGCCTCTAATTTTCAAGGGTGAAAAAAAACCACAGAAAAATACTTATCTTGGAATTGACCCTGCTGCAGTTTGACTTGGAGATGTTATCCAAGATAAAATTGAAGGTGCTAAAAGGTTCCTGTGAATTTTTCCTGTGAAATTCTTGAGTAGTTGCACTCATAGGACATCAAAATTGGAAGTGCTCAACACTGCTTTGCTTCTACCTTTGCAGCTGAAAAATAGAACTTTGCATTCCATGAGATCTGGCAAAAGGGTATGCTGGTGTTACCTTTTCTTGAGCTCACAATCTTTGCATTAATGCTAGTCTACTCTCAGGATCATTGCTTTTGGCAGTACTTTAAAGAAAATGAAATAATTTATAAATATGAAACTAAGAAAAGGATTGGTAAAAGGACATAAGGTATTGCATCTATGTTTTTAGATCACTTCTTTGAATCACAAGTATTTTAGAAACCACTTAGAAGACAGCCTTTCTTTGGGAAGACCTCTTTTAGTAGAAGATGTTGGAGAAGAGCTGGACCCAGCACTTGATAACATTTTGGAAAGAAACATCATTAAAACAGGTTCAGCCAACAAGGTAAAAATAAAACAAGTGAGCAAATATATGTAAATTCCCCTTTCCTCCCTTCCCCTCCCCACAACCTCTCCTTATCAAAATAACTCCTAATAAATATAGGACTATAAAAAATTAAACTCATTTAAACTTGATTAATGCTAATGAAAGAAAAAATAAGTTCACAAATGGTTTATATATTTAATGTATAGAGTTCCTTATTCCTTTGCTTATGACAATTTTTGGAAGTCGAAATAATGTTTGAATGGGCTATTTAAGGTGGTCCTGGACTGTTCTTAACAAATTGTTTGCATCAGATGCATGATTTAAAACTGGATTTTTGTGCCTTTAAGCAGAAAAATGTAACTTTTTTTCCTATATGCAGTACCTGAAAAGGTGTGTATTGGCTCTTTATATTTCAAGACTTCTTTTTAACATTTTTCTTAAGGTGAAAGTTGGCGATAAGGAAGTGGATGTTATGAATGGCTTCAGACTTTACATTACTACAAAACTGTCAAATCCATGTTACTCTCCTGAAATTAGTGCTCAAACCTCCATCATTGACTTTACTGTTACCATGAAAGGTCTTGAAAATCAACTCTTAGGCAGAGTCATTCTCACAGAGAAACAGGTAAAATAATTGATTGTATCTCTTTTCCTGTCTGTAGTTCTTATATTTACCTGTAGAATGTTTTACTTTAATTTATTACTCTCTATTCCCATATTGCAAGGTGACTTTCTGGCTCTCCCTATTATGATTATTCTTAATATAACCAATTTGTAATGGTTTAAAAAGTGGCACAGAAGCAATTGACTCATTCATGTGGAAGTTTCTCTGTCTCTTTATTGTTGCAACTGTACTATATTAACCTTATTTTTCCTGCCTCAATGAGTTATAACCTCATGAGAATGGCCTGTGAAAAGCAAAAGGACCTGAAATCAAAACTGATGTTCTTCTGTCTACCAACCCTGGAGCTCATGGCAACGTAACCTAGTGCAAAGAATTCAGACTTAGTTACTTCCTTGCCGCAAGGGAAAATGGGCTACCTACTGACATACCTTTTGACACTGCAGATATATTAGTTGAGGAAGTCCAGGTTCAAGATGCCAGTCCCAATCAACATACCACATGCAGTTCTGGAGGGAGGCTGATTGGTACCTTTTTAACTATGGAACAGCTAATCCCTGTAGCTATAAGGTCAGGCGATGTTCATGTCATAAGAAACACTATGTAGCTATGACTGTGTATTTACTGGTGTATTTACTAAGATTTTGGCAATAGTTCCAGGTTACCTTCACTAGAGAGGAAGGACAGGAATATCTTTGTTTCCTTATTGTGACATCTGTTGAGGTTCTCCTATCCGTCCAACACCTCCCTCCCCCGCCAATGTAAGATTTTTCTTGTTAATACACTCAGTCATTTTGTTCGTGTTGAGTAGTTGCATTTCATTCCCAAACAGTGCATGGATCTCATGAGAGAAATCACACTCAATCTGTTAAGGTCTGTTTTTTGTCAGACATCTTCATTGCACCATCAGCTTCTCTTCAACCACTGACAGCTTGTCAACCCACTATGTAAAGAAATTATCACTGTCTATCTAAAACACGCTGTGATGTGTATATTCACAAAGCCTTTTGCCAAACTTCACTTCTTGGGCCTTGAAATACAGTGCATTCCTCCAGGAGACAGTCAGTTTATCAAATTCCTCCAGTCATTGCTGTTGCTCTGTGCTTGCTTGGAGGACACAGAAAAGGGAAGAGCTTGACTTTTCTCAGAGGAACCAAAAAATAGATGGAGAAGTAACACTCAGGTTGGAACATGAAGAATTCTGATTAGATATTAGGGAAAAAATAATTATTTCGAGAGCGGTCAAGCCCAGGAGCAGATTAACCAAGGATTTTGTGGAATTTCTGTTTTGGGAAGGGTTCAAGATTCACCTGGACACTGCTCAGAGCAACTGAACTGTTTAGGTATGAGCAGGGGTTGAACTAGTTAATTTCTGTAGGTGCCTTCCAAATTAAAGTTATTCTACTACTCAATGGCCTCTTTGTCCCTAAGTGGGAATGTCTAATAAATGGACATAAGGTGCTCTCTCTACCAACTTCTCAGAGTGTTATACTCACTACTGTTTTGTTTGAAACCACCTGGGGATATTTCCTCTGGATAAATGACAAGTGGACCCTTGACAGGCAGGGGAACTTCTACAGAATATACTTACCATGTTGCAGTCTTCTTGGTCTCTGTTTATGCACTTTGTGGTTCAAGGTTTCCTGAGGCATCAATTTGAATGCATCACACCATCCAAACACTTTCCTCTGATGTCTAATGATGCATCATTGGGAATTTGAGGGTTTCCCTCTTAAGTGTCTGGATTCTTATTATCTTTTGTAGCCTTTGGTAGGAGAGTGATGAAATTATTTTACTGTGCAACAGTTTGCCAAATGATTTGAGCAGTATGGCTGCTTGGTGATATCCACTGTTACAATGTATGTGTGGAACTTCTGTCCCAGAAAGAGAAGAGGTTGTTTATTTGAAATCAGAGGTCTTCAAGATTTTTATGCACATTTCTATCCTTCTTCCCATTCTACCATCTCTTATATGGTTCTGGTCTTAGAATGAATGTGGTTTAGACCTCCAGCAAGGAAAAGGAATGTTTACAGCATGATATTTAAAGTTTCTGCAAAGTCTGACTCTCTATTGTCTGCTATGCCCATTAAAAGAATCTTTGTCGCATATATCTCACAGAATTAATTGTTTACTTATAGGAACACTGGTACTGATTTCTTATTTTCCACCAGAATGTAAACCAATTGCAAGATACAAGTGAAGCTTAGGGTCAAGGGCAGTGGGTGTATCTGTATAAATTTGATTCTACTATATTTCTTGGAATAATAGGATTTGAGAGATTTGATATATGTCTGAAAGTAGTATAACTTATGATATTTTAATGATATTGTTATTTTGATACATTGGCTGTTATGTAATTTGACAAAAAACTTGTTTATTTAGTGTCATAGGTAAGTCAGATTAGCAGTGGAGTTCTGATATGCAATAACTCTTTATGGCTTTTTGAATTTCCACATTCATATATCAAGATTTTTGCTGGAAAAAGGCTCAAGTTTTGTAAGGAACAGTTGATGCAAATTCTTTTACTTGTGAAACATTTTGTGACAGGATGATATAAGCTATGTAGCAGCTTTCATATTTTATGAATATTAACAAGAAATAGCATTCTTTGATACAGCTGACAAAATGTCATCTGCTTGTGAAATGAACTCCATAAAACTGGATTTGAAATAGTCTCTTTGGTGCAAGTTCCTTGAATTTATGTACATGGTAACTTGGCTTATTTTTTTGGCATCCTTGGTGTTATGACTGGAAATTTTTGAAGATATGAAGAAAGCTTTCAACTGTTTACACTTTATGATCTGCAAAAAGCATTTTAAGAGCTTGATAGATTTTTTTCACTAAGGTTTTCATCTAGCGTTACTTCACTTTAGCTTGGTAACTCTGTTTCCAACTTGTTTCTCAGGCTCTTGTGAGGAGAATTGCTTTCTGTTTTTATGAAGCATTGAATTCTAAAGTATGTTTAAATTTTTGAACTGAATCAGCAAAACATGAAGTTTAATTTGGCGCAGTATGTTAATTATTATATTTAATTGTATGATAACTTTCTTTCAAAACTATTTAAAAGTTTTCACTTCATCAAACTTGCAAGAAAAGAATGCTTCATGAAACTGTTACCTGTTTTTTTTCAGTTCCATGAAGCAGCAGTTGATTGAAATGCAGATAACTGTAGTTTTCTTGTCTATTTTCATCAGTTTTTTTGTCAGATCTTTTGAATAAGTAAGCACATCCTCTAAGTTGTGTTGTATTTGCATTATTCCAAAATGATTGTCCCACTACAATATTTTCTACCTGGTGATGATTATGATGTTTCAATATACCAAGAAAAACCTCTAAATCTGATAATAATGTGATTTTTCTTAATGCTTTAAAAGAAATAAGTGCTTGAATTAGGAATGTAGGAGGAGAATGTAGGTTGAGAAGACCAGAAGTTTAGAATGTGGAAAAATAAAAAAAAACAAAACAATTTCAAAAGTTGTAATAGTTTTCCAAAGCTGTATAAAGGAAGACTACTCAAATGGGGGATTAAAACCAGAAGACTACTCAAATGGGGGATTAAAACCCTTCCTTAAGCCTTGCTAAGGGCTCAGGTCCGTTATGTCTCTAGTGCTATATGAGGGATCATGTGTTTCTTAGTGTTGTCCCTATTTCTTTGGGATATTAGCAGCCGGTAAGCAACACGGAAATGGACTTGGCAATGGTGGAGTGAACATGGAACTTCCAAGTTCAGAGAGACATTGTTAAAATTATTCACCAGACCTTTGTAAACTTTGTGAAGTATTTATCTAGACAGCAGATATTTTTATCAACTAGCTCACTTACTGTTCATTCATAAGGTTCATATTAACCTTCTCTTATGAAAAACTCTTAACCCATCTTCTCTCTTTTCTTTCTTTTTACTTCACTGTACTGAAAAATTTAGTTATATTTCAGTAGAGGATTTTTATCTCTGATGGACTAATTTATACTAAGTTTTTAAAGGTTAATTTTCAGAATGAACTGAACAGACTGTTATAGCTGAAAAATATTTTTCTAGGGATTTCACATAGCCGTTTTTTAATGTAAAGCTCTTGGTTAACAGTTATTCATCTTCTATATTTGGGCACTGGAAAAGAATCTAGGTACATAAACCACTCAGATTGTATTACTAAATGTATAAAATAAATGATTCCAGTGAAGTAACTCAAGTTCTACATACTTTCTTAATAAATGAAGCATTTTAGTGAGAGACTGAAATTATCCCTGCTTGATGGAGGAGTATTGGCACTTCTTGAAATATCTGATGCTTGATTTGATGACTAAGCATGGCCATTGAGACTAAGTTTTCAATATGGCAGTTATAAAGCAAGGCATAAATGAGGATAAGATTACATGTAGGGGAATAAAATCCTGTGTCTGGAATGGTGTTTGCATTTGTCTTTTCTGAAACACAAAGAGAAGACAAACCAATGTGAACTTGTTCTTCTTTTAGGGCGTGATACAAGCATCTTCCATAATATTTGTAGAAATGATTTGTTAATGCCTACTTATTTAGCAGGTTCAGATCCTGGCAATATATATTGTATCAGAAATACCACTGGAATTATTTCCCCAAATTAATTCAGCTAGTTTTGACCTACTCTGTTTTAGTAGGATCAATATTTTTTAAGCTAAATGTTTGGGTTTTTTCTTTTATTTTTGATTGCTCTTCTGTTTCCCAAATATTACCATGTAATCCCATAGGAATTAGAGAAAGAAAGAACTGATCTTATTGAAGATGTGACTATGAACAAAAGGAGGATTAAAGACCTAGAAGATAACCTTTTATTTCGACTTACAAGCACTAAGAGTTCTCTGGCAGATGATGAGACTCTACTAATTGTATTGAGTAACACTAAGAAGACTGCTGAAGAAGTAACACAGAAACTGCAAACTTCTGCTGAAACTGAAGTACAGATCAATTCAGCCCGCGAAGAGTACAGACCTGGTGAGTGAAGGTAGTCATAGAAGACAAATAGAAGACCATATATTTAAAACATTAATACTTAGAGTACGAGAAATTGTAGGATGAGATCAGGAAGACCAAAATTGGTGGGAGAGATCTGTGTTTTCCTGTAAGTAAAATGTATCCAGGAGATGTCATATTGAGCTATAATGGAGAAAATAGTCAAGGTTATGCCTCATGTGAAATTTATAAAATTGAGTGAATTGTTCTTTTTGTAGACTTCCCATTGCTCTATAAACAAGCATATCAGTCATTAGGGTGTTTAGGTAAGTATATGTTTGAGTTCAACATGTTGACATTCTTTTACAGAGCTTATATAATATTAAGTACTCTCTATATCTGTTCTGATTAATGCTTCACCATTTATCCTTTGGTTATTTACTCAACAAATTTCATAAGTCTTTTGACTTTTAACTGACAGGTAATAATGTGAAAAAAACAGGGGAAAAATAGCTCTCTCTCATTGCCTGCATTCTATGAAATGTGTAAGGTGGTACAGTTAGTGTACCAGAAACATTGCAGATATTGTAAAACCTTTGCATTTAAAACTGAATGACTACTGAAAAGAAGTTAAATCAGTGCTGGGTAAGTTAAATCAATATTGCTCATTTGACTTCTATATGAGTCTTGTAAAAGTCTGTAAAAAGAAATTTGTTTGGATATTTAAACAGTATTTTAAACAGCCATAATTTTTATGTGTTCTGCTGATGTTCTCAATATGGCAGATCTCCAGATATGCTTGTATTTGAAAACTGGACTTTACGTTAATTACAGAAAAGATTTTTTTCCCCTGATGTATACATGAGGATTAAATGAATGATTTTATTTTTTTTCTGGCAGTAAAGAATAGAGAAACTCAAGGATCTTCAGTTATCATTAATGTTAAAATCAGTGTACATGTTTTGGAGAGTTAAAGTTTTCTGCTCTGCATTCCTACTTTGAACAAATTTTTCTTTCCCGCTCTTCAGTTGCAACTCGAGGTAGTATCTTGTACTTCCTTATCACTGAGATGAGCATGGTCAATGTCATGTATCAGACATCGCTTCGACAGTTTTTGGGGCTTTTTGACCGCTCCCTAGCCAGGTAATTTAGCTAACAATAAGTATAATTTGTATTTACCCAGTCCTGGAGGTGCCTGTAGTACAGTAAAGATTTATTGTAAACTAATATCAGAAAGAAGACTCTTGCTTCTTACAGTCCTGACCAGGAATTGTCAGCTTAAATACTCATAAAACTTTGTATGTTAGCAAGGCGAAGACCCTTCTAGTGTACTTACAGTCCTTCAAAATTTAGCATTAGATAATTAAAGACCATTTTACTGCATTGATTTTCAGCTGGGCAAAAAGACTTGATTAGAAAGGATTTCTTTTTTGTTGTTGTTGTTCCTTCAATCTGACAGTTGTTGCCTACTTGCTGTCTGATATTCTGTTTGTGATCTATTATTTTTCATGTTTTGAAAATACTGAACTATGGCTTTTTTCCTTTTGCATAGTATTCCCTTTTATAAAGCCTAAGAAAATCAACTTTCAACCACAGACCTTTCTTCTAACAGGTCTACCAAGAGCCCTATAACCAGCAAGAGGGTTACCAATATTATTGAACATATGACATATGAAGTATTCAAATATACTGCCCGAGGGCTCTATGAGGAGCACAAATTTCTTTTCACATTACTTCTTACTTTGAAGATTGATATACAAAGAAACAGAGTGAAACATGAAGAATTTCTGACACTTATTAAAGGTGGGAACTATGAATAAATTATAAGAAGAGCACATTATTATTTTAGAAAATTTATGTATTTGTATCTCCTAGCCAGCATGCTCCTTCCTTTTGCACATGAGAAACCAGTCAATTGTAAGAATACATGTTTATCATTCTGATCTGGTGACAGACAACATTGTATAGCAGTTCTAATTTATAGCAGCACACTGAATATTGATGAATATATCTTTGTAATCATGAGAATTTGAAAGGAATATTGTTGTCTGCTGCTCAAATACCATCAGATATGTGTTTAACTTAGAAAAATTATTATTGTACTAAACATATTACAGTAACTGCAGCAAATAGGAGCAGAAAATGATGCTAACATTTTAAAAGAACATCAGAATCTCAGCTGCATGTGACAAGGTCATGGCTTTGGCCTTAACTGCATACAAGCACTGAGTTCACTTGAAAGTTTGGATTAATTTTATATTACATTTTCAAGAGACTTAATTTTCCAGGCAGTATTTACTTATGTATTATATGTGTGAATTTTTCCATGTTGAATCTTCAGAATATCTTTTCCCAAAAAGCCTTTATTTCCAGGCACATTGCACAAAAAGCCAGTAAAGCCTCAAAATATAAATTGTTTAATACTTCTTTTTAAGGTACATAATATTAAAAAAATAATATAAATTAACCAAATTGCAAACTCAATCAAATATGGCATAGTTTTGTAAAGTAGAAAACTCCTGTAACGTCATGATTTAAAAACTGGATTATTGTATTTGTTTTTTTCCCTCTTATTTTGTTTATTTTTCTTTGTCTTTCCAACAGTACTAATAACTAATTTCAATTTCTTGCAGGTGGTGCTTCCCTGGACCTTAAAGCTTGTCCTCCTAAGCCAGCTAAATGGATTCTGGATATGACTTGGTTGAACTTGGTGGAGCTCAGTAAGCTTGAACAGTTTTCAGATATTCTTGATCAAGTACGTAAGAACTTTTGAAAGTTGATCTCTTGTTTAACAAGTAATTGTCTGGTACCAATCAGGCCATATGGTGGAAACTGGTTTATTTTATGGAAGAGAAACAAAACTGACAGCAGATTGCCACGGTTATGGCCCTGTCTGCTTAGCAACCTATGTTGATATAAAATCTCAACCACTCCCAGGAAAATAAGAAGAGTGTAGAGTGTTCACACTTTCTAAAATTATAATATTTTCAGATTGGGATTCAACTTGCCATTATCTAATTAATACATGGCAACTTTATTTTTATTCTGGTTATTACATTATCTTGCATCTCTGTTGTGCTTTCTTACACTATGTTTTGTGATGCTTGTTCCAATATTTCTCTGGTTAAGTGGAGTAAAAGTTAGGGAGAAGGTACATTCATGTGGAGAGCAATTATGTACTTGCTGTTCTCAAAGCTGTGTCTGTGCCTAGCTATCCATATTCTGACATAGCTATGCTATTATATCAGAATATAACATACTGATTAGTAGCTCCTGTTTTCAGAAAATGAATACTCCAGGGTGCTGCATTCTACAACAGCATACTTATAATCTGAAATTTTATCCTATCATTTTTAATAGCCTTAATAAATCTGTGGAAGAATATCTCTAAACAAATGCCTGGGTGTGGATTTCACATCTCTGACTCTCATTAAAAGTTTGCGACCTAGTGGCAGTGCAAATATGACTTGTCTGTTTAGTAATATTTGCTTCTTTGATGGTATAATTGCAGATTTCCAGAGAAGAGAAACAGTGGAAAATCTGGTTTGATAGTAAAAATCCCGAAGAAGAATTGGTTCCTAGTGGCTATGGTCAATCTCTGGACTGCTTCAGACATCTTCTTCTTATCAGATCTTGGTGTCCTGACAGGACCATAGCTCAGGTATGTTTATATAGCCTACATGGTCTATTTACATATCACTACAGTAATAGTTTTCAGATTGCAAGTTTGTACTTATGTAATGCTAAACACCTTTTTGTAATGGACCTTTATGAAATTCTGAATTTCTGAAATTCTTTTCAGACCATTTATGTATTTGTTACAAGGGCAGTGATAAAAAAAATATTCCAATATATTGAACAAATATTATCCACTGTGGTGGATATCACTGTGGTGATTTCTACTGGAATCATATGTGTTTATCCAGAACTGCTTTATTAGTTCAGAAGATACTTTTGGCTATCCTTCCTTACTCACTAGAACTTTGGAAGTGTCCCCATGTTAGACTGAAGTCAATTATTTTAATGAACTTGACTGGCTGAGGGAAAATTGAAAACAATTTAATTGAGAAACTATTTCTTGCATGGAAGAATTAGAACCACTTTAGAAAAATCTTTAATAAAGTCTGCTCAAAGCTCTCAATTTAAAGACATCTATTAAAAAAATACAGAACTGAAGTTTATTAAGTAGACCTTTTTTAAAGAAAAATCATTTTCTAGGAACCTATTTTTAACCTTTATGTTCTTCTCCAGTACAAAAGAACAAAAAATTATAACATTACTGACAATTCAGCACAATTAACGATGATTTGCTGAAATTAGAATGCGTCACTTGAAGTGTGGTATTAATTTTATTGATGCATATCTTTAGACATTGTGATTGGATTCAGAGAAAATCTCACCAGTTATTGGTGTAACTGCAGTCAATAGGTTAAGCAGTACTGTACAAAGAATATCTCTGTGATGTCTGCTGTGTGTCTGAAACAGATCACACAAGATTAGTTCCTCCCTACTCTTAATGAGGCAAGGTAAACTTTCATCTTTCAATGGTTTTACGAAAACTGATAGTTTATCAAATGTTTAATGCTGAATGTCTTTTGTCTCTGAGAGGTAACCCAGAGATATTAAGGGCAAGATTTATCTAAGACAAGAGCTGTGTGGGGGGAAAGAGTACAAGAAAAATCATTTCAGACTGTTTGAAAGAGACTTTTCTGTTTCTTTGTGAAAAAGAACAATAATTTAGAATTTTTAAAGATAAAGAAGGGGTAAGAGTTGGTTTTCACCTGTTCCTCTGGATTGTCTACTTAGTGATAGTTATTTTAATCATTAATGCTGTTAATTCATTGCTTATTTAACTGTGGAGGTGAGAAAGACCCTTGAGCTTTGAAGCCCATCTTTAGTCCTTTTCTCCTATTTTTCTAGATTTTGAGGCTAAGAGTTGCACTATCTAATGGAGATATCCTTAAATCATTAAAAATTTTCTAAAGTTTTAGAGATGTTATTTTTTATTATATTCTAATTATAGTTATTATACATAAAAATGCATACAGATATACATAATATAATGATTATTTTTAAAAAATTAACTGGTTATATAAGGCTATAATAAATAACACCTTCAAAGACAGTATGATGTGTTGATATGTAAAAATAAACTTGTTGTATATTTATATTTTTGATATAAATTTTTAGCCGCCTTTGGTCTTCAGTTGACTTTTTGGTAGTATTTACACTGGGAAGAAAACAGTATAAAATAGTTAGGTCGCAAGTTAAATTTACCCTTTTTAATATAGGCAAGAAAATATATCACTGACACTATGGGGGAGAAATACGCAGAGGGAGTCATCTTGGACTTGGAGAAAACATGGGAAGAGTCAGATCCACGTACTCCCCTCATATGCTTTCTTTCCATGGGCTCTGATCCTACGGACTCAATTATTGCTTTGGGAAGAAGACTGAAGACAGAAACGTGTTGTGTTTCCATGGGCCAAGGGCAAGGAATCCATGCTCGTAAACTTCTACAGCAGACAATGGCTCATGTAAGCAACAAAAATCTGAACATTTTCCTCTCTGTATTAAATGCTTAGAAAAAAAAATCCTGCCATGAGATAATGTTGTTTGGTGGGTAGTTAGTGCTGATGCAAACCCCTATATCTATTTATATAATACAGAGAACTGTATTTTCACACTCCTTCAAGTTGCCATAACAAGCTTCTTGATACTGTGCAGATGCTTTTCATTGAAAATGGAGTGCTTTTCGTATAAAATGGAGTTTTTATAGTTGGTTGCAGACTGATGAAACATAGCTGAATTGATTTTTTTGGTTTTTTGATTATATCACCAGTAAATATTCTTCTGTAGGCATTTCAGATTATATTTTCAGTTTTTTATTTTGGTAATATGAATGTATTTTGTTAAATGAAGAAAATGAATTCCAGATATGCTATTGATAATTAAATAAACTTGAGAAAAACAAGGTAGTATAGCAAGTTATTTCGTATTGCTGTAGTCTGAATTTGGACTTGGGAGGGACAATCTGGTAGCACAGGCATTTTACAGGAAGAGGAATTAAAGAACAAAACTGTCTGTATGAGAAAGGTGAGATGTTCCAATGTGACATGCTTTGCGCATCAGGTGTACTACTGCTATGCCTGCTGATGTGAAAATACTGATCTTACTCTCCTGTGCTATGAGCTTCTTTTTACGACCTGTACTCTTTTGCTTCAGATTCTTGTTTGATAACTTCTCATAAGGAACTAATTGACAGATCAAATGAGAAGAAACCCATTCAAAAACAGGGGAAAGGAGCACCTTTTGTTTAGTTAAGAGAAATGCAGTTGCCTTCCTTCACTGTCTCACAAGCCCTCTTAGTGAAGAAGTATATGAGATGCCTTAATGAAATATGATAATTCATATAAGAAAGTTTGACATCTATTGATTGATAGCAATAGATTAATAATGTATGTTTACTGGATTATTTTCCAAGCCTGGAGCCCTTGTGAGGTGCAAGGTTTAGCAGGCTGCTCTATGGAGCTGTTCCTGAGCTCTCTTGCGTAAATCGAAATTTATCAGTTTCTATCAGCACTGTAGTCATGACAAGGTATGTTTTAAATATATTGAAATGGAAAAGGTAGAGAATATTTGAATAGACCAGATGAGACAAGTAGGGACCACTTGTTCAGGTGGAAAAAACCAAATAAGCTAACACCATCTTCAGAAGAAACAGCCCACATCTTAACTCCCATCAAGGAGTGATTTCAGTTTTTGAACAATGTTGATAACTTTTTAAATTCTATTGTTTTAAACTAGGGAGGTTGGGCACTTCTGCAAAACTGCCACCTTGGACTTGACTTTCTGGATGAGTTAATGGACACTGTAATAGAGACAGAGAATGTTCATGAAAGCTTTAGACTATGGATGACAACTGACATTCACAAACAATTCCCCATCACCCTTCTTCAAATGTCGATTAAGTTTACCAATGAACCACCACAAGGGCTCAGAGCTGGACTAAAGAGAACATACAGTGGTGAGTGATAGAATGCTAATGATTTAAAATTAAATTTTGGACTGTGATGCTATTGTATGGTCATGTTAAACTGGTAGTAGTTGTAAGCTAGTACGAGGAACTGTTCACAATGACGCCAGGGCACATCTTCGTTTTTGTCTGGAAAATTAAAAAGAAGATTTGCTAACATTCTGTTACCACAACTAATTGGATAGCAGAACAGTGAATGCCTTTTCTTTTCTCACATGTTGGCTTCTAGTGTCTCAGTTCAAAGTGTTTGAATTTTTAATATTCTGTGTTTTGGCAGAAAAATGAGATGGTTGGCTATCAAGTGCTCTTTACATTACATAAAATAAAGGACAAAGATCCTGTGCGGAAAGCAACTTGATGTGAATTCAGCTATTAGTAAATTGTGTTTTTTTTCCCCCTGAAGTTTACTCTTTTAATTTGAGCAGGTTACTAACATGCTATAAACTGTCTTCAGCGCAGAACATTTTGCGGGGCAATAATTTACCCTTGGGAGAGGCAGAGAGACAAGTGAATCTCTAGAGTGATATTTTAGCACTGATTTGAAGTTTTGAAAAAGACAATTACAGTGATTCTCATAAAGCCCATTTGCAATCATTAGGTGTCAGCCAGGATTTATTAGATGCCAGTAAAATGGTGCAATGGAAACCACTGTTGTATGCTGTAGCCTTTCTGCACTCCACCATCCAAGAAAGACGCAAGTTCGGGTCTCTGGGTTGGAATATTCCCTATGAATTTAATCAAGCTGATTTCAATGCTACTGTGCAGTTCGTTCAAAAGCACTTGAATCGCATGGATACCAAGAAGGTAATTAATGATTTTGTGGGAAAGGTGGATTAAGATGATGGATCTTCCTAGTAGTGGAATATATGTAAATGCTTCCTAATAACTGAACTACAAAAGTGATTTTAACTTACTGTTTTTTCCACAAATATTCAATATTTCGAGTATATCTGTCTCTACAGTACCAGACTCAGACTTCTGATCCAGTGCATGTTTAATTTCTGTATTAACCTCCATTAAAAAAAAAAAAGCCTTTCCACCTATCTCAGAAATATAAACCTTAGAAGTATAGAACTTCTTTTCAATTTTAATTCAGTCAATTAGTTTAAAAGGGATATTTCAAATACTCTTTTGTTTAAATCTGTTTTGAGTAAAAATAAGATTTGCCCCCCCACCTATCTTTGCAGCAAGAAGAACTCAAAAGTGGTTTTAAATGATTATACAAGACTGTCTCCTGTGTTTCTCACTTTCGTATGGTCAATTGTCATACAGAGAGGTCTGTGGCAGAGCAATTTGCAGTTGACATTTTGAGTGAAAGGAGAATTCAAATATATCTGTAACCTTCTTGCTATCTTCAAGATGCTCTTGAATTTCAGTGAATTCTATTTTGAGAAATCCTTGCAGGTGTTCAGGGAATGCAAGACTATAATGAAAAAAAGAGTAATAGGAAAGTAACTTTCTTTCAAATGGGACAGACATGGTACATCAGCTGTTTTTACTAAGGCAGGTCTAAGTACATAAGAAGGGGATTAGCTGAAGTCAGTGGTTTCTGCTTGGTTTTAGGGGATCTGCTGGAATACTGTTTGTTACATGATAGGTGAGATCCAGTATGGTGGTCGTGTGACAGATGACTTTGACAAAAGACTCATGAACACCTTCATAAAGATTTGGTTCAGTGAAAACACATTCAGTCAAGAATTCAGCTTCTACAAAGGATACAGCATACCCAAATGTACTATGGTGGATGAATACCTTCAGTACATACAGGTTGGTAAATGAAAGCTAATCACTTGTTTCTCCTAAGTTCCTGATTCCCTATAATTTTTCTCTTTTTTCTGAGTACCTGTATTTTGTCTTTCATTCAAGACAAAGATTTTTAAACTGATTTCTAGCAGTTTGCATATCTATTAGTGACAACTAATTATTGTTATCAATGTTATAATTTTCATGACAGTAATATATATTTTCTTTTTTGTGTGTTTTGCTTGTGGGACATACCTAAAAGCACAAAGTTATTAAAGAGGGCAAAGAATGGAGTCCAGACATTGGGTACAACCGCTTTGAAATAAAAGGTCTAGATATATGAGAGTAAAACTTTATTATTAAAATAGCGTATAGTTGTTAAAACACAGTTTGTTTGGTGTGATTTAGGCTGTGGCATGACAAATAGACCACAGCAAGATATTTGGCTTAAGACTATTTGAAGAAATCTAGCTTGTTATTTAACAGTAATCGAGGTTTTTTTTCCTGTTTTTTATTTGGTTTTGTTGTGTGTTGAGTTTTATGGGGTTTTTTTTCTTTGGGGATTTTTTTGGGTGGGATTTTTTTTTTAATGATTTGCTTCTCAATCTCCAGTTGTACTCTTTTTATATTTTGCTATGTAGAGCCTTCCTGCTTATGACACACCAGAGGTGTTTGGTTTGCACCCCAATGCGGATATCACCTACCAAAGTAAAGTTTCCAGAGATGCATTGGACACCATCCTCAGTATTCAGCCTAAAGATAGCTCTGGTGGAGGAGGTGAAACTCGAGAGGCAATTGTAGCCAGACTGGCTGATGATATGCTGGAAAAACTTCCTGCCGATTATGTACCATTTGAAGTGAGTTAATGAAATTCTGGCAAAAACATTTGCTCCATCTTGCCTTTTATGGATTAAAAAAAAAAAAACCAAACCAATACAAAAACCCCAAAATCCCCAAAAATTTTCTAAAAGCATGTTTGAATTAATTCATACAGGCAATACTTTGTATTTTAAAGAAGTGTGGCCAAGCTATTAATGTTTATAATGAAGTCACTAAATGTGTGCTGAAGTGCTTTTGTAAGAACTTTTTCAGAAATATTAAACCCATTAATGCTTAAGTTGTCATTTGCACTATGGGGGAGGTAGGATCATCAGCTTTTAACTGAGGTTGTTGACACTTTAAAATTTCTGGTTATGTTCATCCAGCTGTTTATTTGTAAATTTAACACTTTTGATTAAAAATGTATCAGTGAGTTTGGTTAGAATAAAAGACTGCCTGGTATTGTGATAGTTCCCAGGCATTGCTGCTACGTTGAAGCAAAGTAGCTGGGGCAGTTACTCTTGATTGGTTTGTTAAAAAAAAACCTTGGAACTGCTTGTTGGAACTAAAACTGATTTCTTTGAACTAAGGTAAACATCCTACAAGCTCTTTAAGTGGCACTAGCTCAAAGACTAAATCATGACTTGGACTAATAACATAGCCAGTCTCAGCATCACAGATTTCTCTTGGAACAAATCCTATGCTTCTCCCTTGCAGATAATTCAAGAGAGGTGCCAAACTGACCATTTAAGCTCATAAATAGATTATGTTATGTCTCAAAGACCATATTGGGGCCTAACACTGACATAAAGCCAATTTTGTTTTTTCACTTATTTTGAAGGATCTTTGGTTTTCTACCAACAGGTAAAAGAAAAACTAAAGAACATGGGACCTTTTCAACCAATGCACATATTTTTGAGGCAGGAGATTGAACAAATGCAGAGAGTTATTTCTTTAGTGAGAAGCACTCTGACTGATCTAAAACTTGCCATTGATGGGACAATAGTTATGAGTGAAAATCTGAGGGATGCTTTAGACTGCATGTATGATGGAAGGATTCCTGCTAGCTGGAAAAAGGTAGGTGTACATCACTTGTTCTGGGAAGAAATAAAAAATCTGTTTCCGAAGAGACTAGACTAAACTGCTAGACTTATTGTAAACATTTTTTTCAAACTGTTTCAGAAGTGTTCATCAGAGTTGTGCAACTGCTGGAATAGATTTTGTGCTAAAATAAACATAGTCAAAACAAGCCTTCTTTCATTTATAAAAATTGAAATGAATGTGAAGGATGCAGCTTTGTGCCATTTTAACAACCCATTGCATATTGGCAGGATAAAAAAGCCAGAGACAGGAGAGAAATTTAAAATACGATGGTGGATTTTAAAAAGTAGCACCCACATTAGTGGACTAAGATGGTGTTATTTATTGGACATATATAATTTATATATGTTCCTTTTCTGGGTTAAGTAGAAGTGGCCTGTCCATCTTGGTCAAAATCAGTGTACTTTGAATTTGAGTAATAGCCACATAATTACAGAATAGTAGATGCTGGAAAGGACCTATGGAGACAGTGTAGTTTAATCTCACTTCTGAAAACAGGGTTAGTTAAATCAGGTTTTCCAGGAGTCTCCAGAATCAGAGAGGTACAACCCATTCCACTATTTGATCACCTTCACAGTAAAAACCAACCAATCAACCAAACACCAGCCAAACAAACAAAAAACTCCTTAAGTTGAAACAGAATTTCTGACATTTCATCTTGTTCCTATTCCCTTCTCTCCAATTGCTGAAAAGGATCAGGCTCCATCTTCTTCTGTCCTCCACAGGAGATATAAACATAGTTAAGCGTCCTTTAAGCCTTCTCTTCTCCAAGCTAAACAATCCCAGCTCTCAGCCTCTCCCCATAGAAATTGTTTTCAAGGATAATTAGAACTGTTAACAGCAACTGATGGAAAGAAAAATTTTTTTTTTTTGGAAAGAAAAAAGGCTTTTTTTTGTTGTTTGCTTGTTTTGTTTCTACTGACAAAGTGTTTTCATGGTAGAAAACCTAGATGTAAACAGATGCTTCACAACACAGCTATATCTCCACATAGTCCAAGTTCAGTTTTACTTAGGTTTTATTCAGAAGAAAAAAAAATGCAGAACAGTCTTACAGAAATCATGTTGTCTTGATATATTGACCTTGGAATTATAAAGACATGTATACAATTTTTCTTTTTAGCTTATACAGCTGTCTAACCTGGCAAAAATGTCATAAAATGGACAATTCCACAGAGAGCATTAAACACGTAAATGGAATAGTAGATATGAATTTAAACAGAGAAAGAATTTCCTTCTGGTTTCAGCAGAATGCAAGGTTTAAGCATCAGATTAAAGTTAAGATATGGTAGATGATCTTCAAATATGCTTTGCTAATATTATATTGTTTATTACCATGGGAAGATGTAGCTTTTCTTGATAGCAGCATGCTATTTTAAAATGTGTTTACTGTTTCTAGGCATCTTGGCCTTCCAGTACACTTGGTTTCTGGTTTACTGAGCTTCTAGAAAGAAACCACCAGTTTTACAAGTGGATTTTTGAAAGTCGACCAAACTGTTTCTGGATGACAGGGTTTTTTAATCCTCAAGGATTTTTAACTGCAGTGAGACAGGTAAATTGTGTTTGAAGTCTTATTCTGCTTATTTTTTCACATGCTTATAAAAATAAAATGTATTGTCTGATGAAAGATGAGTTTATACACATGGGAAGATGTGTGACTGTTTAACATTTCCCGAGTGAGCTGCTTTTCCTTCACACATGCTTTTTCAGTAAAACAGCCACTAATGTGTTAAATTATGTTTCCTGTGTTGACCAAGGCCCAAATAAGTAAAGGCTACCCCAAAACATTATTAAGGTAGACTAGAAAAATCTTTAGTCTCATGTTCCCATTAAGATATCTCTGCGAATGGCCATTAAGCCCATGAGTTTTCCTTTTTCCTCCTCTCTTTTGTTCTGTGTTCAGTACTTACCTGACTGGAGACTGGGTTGAAAAGCTATTCAGAATTAGTCTTACATTTCACTGCTGCTGTTCAGTAGCTGATTAAGTCTTTCTTCAGGAAGTGGGAAAGACTTTCCTTTATTAATGTGTAGAAGTATGATATTTGATGTGTTTGCTAATGTATGTATGTTGATTTGGTGATTGTGTTGGCTGCTCAGCAACTTTTTTACTTTAAAAGGAAGCAATAAACACCTGTGTTGGTCAGCATAAAGGGACATACTGGAGACAGTAAGCATCTGGAATGTGTAAAATTAAAAAAGAATACTCAGGTGAAAATACAATGAGACTTCAGGAAAAAAAAGCCCAAACTTTTGGAGAAGAGAATGAAGACTTGTGGTGTAGGAAAAATATCCCCTCTTACTCTGAGGTCTGGGTAGTGTAATCTAAAATTTCAGGCATATAGCCTTGGAATTATGTAAGAAAATATTTCTTTTGAGTGAACAGTCCTAAAATAGGACTATATTTTGCATCCAAGCTCATGGAAAAGGTTTACTAGCAGGATCGAAACCAGTTGAAACTACAGAATTTTATGGTTCCGTAAAAAGGAACTGTGAATATGTAACAACCTAATATCCCTAGTAAATACCAAAGTGAGTTTCTGGGCTTTGCTGTGTGGTAAAACAAATAGAAATGAGAAAGAGGAAGAGCCAGAATGATCACTGAGCTATAAATCTTGAGTTCTTTTAGATCATTCATGTAACTGCAGTACAGGGCAAGCATTCATTCCAATTACTTCAAAGAAAGATTTTTGAAGCCATTGGAAGACCAGGATAAAACTTGGGTTTGTCATAACTTATTTGCATGGCACAGTAAAGAACTGGGCTACAAAGAGTTGAGTGTTGTCCAGTGCATTAAGTAACAGGTTTTTTTGCAGTCTCTTTACATAGCTGTATAGCTGAGTGAGTTCTCACTCATTAAGAATACAGTTACTGAAGAGTAGAGATGCAGGAAAAGGAAGGTAACCCCAGAAAATATGTTTCACTTACCACATGCATGTAATGTTTTCTCATCTCATCAAATATGTGAAATTTTTGTGTTCACAAGAGCTGGCTACCACTGGCATTCAGTGGTTGTATTACTTGGTATGGTCATTAGATACTTTATATAATAGAAAGAAATTAAAATCAAATATAGTGAAAAACTACTGAAAGCTTTCTTGTAGGGTCACTCTCTTAGAGAAAAGTCAGACTTGATATTGTAAAGGATTGGTGGTGTTTTTTGTACTAAAGAGGATATTTTATGACCATAAAAATTTATTTCTAGTAACTGCTGGGAAAAAGAGTTCTGCGCTCATGTGAAAATGTAACCACCTAACTTTTGTCTGGTTTGGGCAGGAAATAACAAGAGCTAACAAAGGATGGGCTCTTGACAGTGTAGTGCTGTGTAATGAAGTCACTAAATGGATGAAAGATGATATCACAAGCCCTCCTTCAGAAGGCGTCTACGTGTATGGGCTGTATTTAGAAGGAGCTGGTTGGGACAGAAGAAACATGAGACTGACAGAATCTAAGCCCAAAGTACTCTTTGAGCTGATGCCAGTTATAAGGATATATGCAGAGAATAACAGTAAGTAACACTATTGTAAAGGATATTATTTCCATTGAATTCAAGGTGACATTTTATTTAACTGCATGGAAATCTTTTGGGCTGCAGGGATTTCATGAGGCTGTTGCTAATCGTTGTATACATAGCAAATCTCTTTCAATGGGGAAGACTTCCCAGTCTTCCACTGAAAATGGAAGTTTTTCATATATGAAACAAGTTTTCAGACTTGCTTCATAACTGATAGTAGTCACTTTTCCTAATATTTAGATAGGTCTCTACACGTGGCCTTAATGGTGTTAAGAACTTTGTAACAGGTAAGCTGTACATATTGACAATATGTGTCCCGACTTAAAATGCCATTTTTCTTATACGTAAACTCTGTGATCTCTGTAGCCTCCATAAGCTAAATCTAAATTATCTTTTTCACTCATGCCAAAAATGAATGCCATTTATATATATATATATATATACATATATATATATAACCTTAGGTGACGTCACATTTTCATCTGAGAACNATATATACACACATATATATAATGTATATGTTTATAAAAACTTTTTTTTTCCTGGACAAGTCTGATTTTGAGCTAATGGAAGCAAGCAAGAGGTGGAGTGAGGTGGTGGGAGATGTTTTGTCTTTGAGGCAGTAAAGGAATGTAGGAGTGGAAAGGAAACTTATGGGGCTTAAGGGCAGTGCTGTGAAAATATGTAATTTATCTTAATGTGATGGGTTTTGCATAGCTGTTGAATAGGGATGTAAAACAGAATAGAATAATCCACTGCAGAACATAAAATTGGAAAACTGTGTTGAAAAGTGTTCCACCTCTAAAAGCAAATCTTGCTACCATGCTATTTTGCATAGCTAATGTTTTATAAAAGGCATGATCACCAGCCAAGATACTAAGTAATGAATACTGAAGTACTGAGCATGACTAGACTACTGTTCTAATTCTGCAGTGAAGTAGCTGATGACTTGTACTCTCAAATACTAAATGCATTTCAAACCAGGTTGTCGAAAGGAGGGAAATTTTATTTTAGCATAATACATTGATAAGAAGTAATGTTCAGTGGGAAGATTGAACCAATTAGAACACGAATTACTCTAGAATGTCCATTTACATATATTGGTTTGCATCAGTTCCTAGGTGCTCACGTTAAACCTACAGAAATTTCAAACCATGTATGTCCTTCAGCTGGCAATAGCAGATAGAGAGCAGAGTACTATTGAGCTTGGATTCAGTTTTCCATTTGCCTTATGATCATTCCCTTAGGACCCTATTTTTTCAACTTAGTTTAGTTGCTCTTTATGTCTCTTCTGTCTTTTCAGCTGCAAGAGATCCACGTCTGTATTCATGCCCGGTCTACAAAAAGAGCAGTCGAACAAATCTTAATTACATCGCTGCTATGGATCTTAAAACCCGTCAGCCTCCAGAGCACTGGGTACTCCGTGGAGTAGCACTTCTGTGTGATGTCAAGTAATATTAAAAAAAAAAGGTTTCCAGGCGTTCTTTTCTGATTTTAAATGCAAACATTATTATGTAGTTAGATACACAGTGGAACACTTCTAAAAATATTATTTCTAAATCATAGACTCCATTATGGTGTTTTTATAAAATTATTCTCAAAAAACCTATACAATAAGCTTATAATTGCTACATCTTATAGTGACATTAACTTTGGTGTCTTTGAAAAATCATGACAAATATTTAGTGCTCCTATCACTTATGTCTGCATAAGCACTCCTCCTGTGTGCTTAATTTTACCTTGAATAAAGATTAATTGATTTGAACACTGTTACTTTTTGGTAGTAAATATTCTTGTAGTAAATATTACTATTTGGTAGTAAATATTCTTAAGGACTTGCCTTAAGAGGCTAAATGCAAAGCTTTTTTTTTTTTTTTTCGTGTGTGTGAATCTATGGAAAACTAAGCCCTATTGCTCATTCACATTAATTCACAGTTAAAATTCCTCAAGATTATGTTCCAAGATTTATTTCCTAGATGATAATTTGTTTGCTGTCTAAATAAAGAAGGTAAGGCTGGAAAAATATCACACTTTTTTCACTGCTTGGAGAACAAATTCATTGTGGTACATAGGAAAACGAGCATCTGACAGCTGCCAAAATTCCTTACTATCTGGCTCAGGACTTATAAATATGTGATGGATCAGCATTACATAAGAATGAATGGATACTTTTTGTGTGTTACTATACCAGAGTTGAGTCTCTTGTCATCAGTGTTATCAGTAGAGGGGGCTCTACCCTTTCCCCTTTGCCCCTTCCCCTCCCTCCCCTTTTCCTTCCTTTTTTTAAAAATGTCTCCCTTTTTTTGCTTATGTGCTGCAGCTTTTTTGGTGTCTCACATAGAAAACCTTTGATGGAGGAATTAATCTTAAAAGAGAAATATTAGCAGCTCCATTTAACTGGACACTATGGGCCTCAAACTTCAAGCACACTTATTTAATCATCAAAGAACTGGTGTACTTTTGTTGCTGAGTTCAGGAGGTCATGTATCTTAGTGGTCCACTAACCATTCCCAAAGTTTGCTTCTTCAGAAGAGGAAGCAGAGAGAATCAGTATTCCTGCTGCATCTGTCATTCATAAAGGCTACAATGGAGAAACTGTTTTCAATTTTATGTCAAATCAATACAGGAGACTTCAACATTCATTTCCACAGTCAAATCACTTATAAAACTTAGGTGGAACATTGATTCTGTCAAACAAATTCTGATTGTAGAGGTCCTTCCCTGTTGGAATTAGTATTTTTTTTCTTTTAAATATCTCACAATGATACAAATGAAATATGTGAAAATCTTTTATAGGAAATACTTTTAATTTAGACGTGGCAATAAATGAAGTTAGAAGGGTTGAATTGTTCTTTATTGAACCTCGAAGCACCATGTTCCAATTTCCAGGGGATTTCCGGATACTCACTGGAGTTCTAAGTTGCCATGGACTCGTGTCTTTCACCAAGACCTTCCTCTCTGAAGAAGATGAACATTTTTCATCCTTGTGCAAATCATTCATACTGAGAATTTACAAGCCACATGCGCTTCAAATATCACTTTTCAAATGGGCATTTTTTGTACTATCATTGCTGTAGATACAGTGGATACATCAAACCCAATAGTCATTCAGTGAGGGGACTGTGTACATTTTTTTCAGAGTGTGATTTTTTATGGGACTAGTAAGGCAAAGGATAGTTCCCACACTGGTGATCCTAGATCCTAGCCAAAGGCTGTTAGGTCAGTGAAACAATTGATATTGGCCATCACTGTTATTTCTGTTGATTTAACTTTCTTTTTGTAAAAGCTTTGGCATAGTCTCTTTAGGTGTCTGCAAAACCACCATCAGGGATGGAAAAATGAGGCAGGCAATGAGCACTTGAAATGTAGTATTATGTCAAGGGCCAGAGTGCACACCCTGCTCTCCCAGAGGTTTTGCTGTCTGGGCTGGGAGAACACTTGGTGCAGCTCAAATCACACCTGCCTCATTTATTATAGCCTTGCCTTGATCTGTGTGGCACTGTCTGGTTATCATCATCTCTTCAGGCCCTGCCTTGCTGACCCATCTTTCTGGCTTGACCTCAGATCTGCCCTGGTATTACAGGCTCATCTGGCAGTCATTGATACATTAGCTGGCCCTGGTTGCTCTCATTTTTGTTCAGGTGCCATGGGACTGTGTCCTTGTCAGAGAGAGCGTTGCCCTGCCCACCCTGCTGTGGCTCTTGGCTTCCAGCTCCACTGTCCTGTCCAAGCAGCCTGCCTTTGCTGTGCCTTGACATATGCCTTAAACAGGGGGAAAAATTAGCTGTTTCTTGTTCATCTTCATAGCAGAAATGGGTAATGAAATCCTTTAATGGAAAGGAATATCAATAAAATAACCAAACCTTGTGGATTGTAGAATTGGATGTGTAGAACTCTTTGGCTCTGCTATTGGTACTGAACGGATTAGTCAAGAAATACTATTCACAGACTTCAATTATAAAGCAGCACTATAAATTCGAGGGTCTGGAGGAATTCAGGATTACAGAAGGTATTCTCTATATGAATTTCTCATATTGGGCATGATAAATATATGTATTTTGGAGAATATTTAAAAATGAACATTATGCAATTTTATATTGGAAATTAATAGTAATTAATTTGTTATATTAATTTGTTAATAGTAATTAATGTTCTGAACAAGGTGCAGATAGAGTTTCATCATAGTGCTTTGAAATCCCTCATAAATTTTAGAATATTTAAAATAAGCCACGTAACCTTTCAAATATATACTGTGCTGTATAGGGCATACAACTGCTGTATGATCTTCTCTTCAGAATAGATTTTTTCCTTGAGCTCTGTGCCTACACTCATATCTCTTAGCTCCTAGGTCACTTTTCTCACAGTTGTTATGTGTTGCACTTTCAAAATTATAAGGAAAAATAAAAACTCAAGTTTCAAACATAGTAGGCAATGCAATTCCAAACTATCTGTAAGTGTGGTTGTCATCACTGAAAAGGATTTTTTTATCTGAAGTACATTGTTGTGGTATATGTACAAAAATTGGATTAATAAGAAATTGCTTCTTATTCTGAAATATCCTTCATTAAATTATTGTAATAATTAAATCAATATTGGAGAAAATTCAGTTTTTCTTTTTATGTGGGTTCTTTTTTTTCATTCCTTGCTTGGACAGTTATCCTATTTTAATTACCCAGAGCTGGATGTACTAAGTGGTTTCCTAATGAATTTTGAAATAAAGCTTGACTAGTGTTCATATTACCACATTTTCATTTTTAGCTTTCACATTCACATTACACAGACATTATAGGTATATACAAATATCTGAAGGCTTTTGGAACACAAAGAACACTTAGAAAACTAATGCTGCAGGTGTTCTTCACGTGTTTGTTGATCCCAAGATGTACCATTTACTGGAGCTTCTGGCATTTAATTTGCACTGTGCAGCTTTTCCAAGGGCTATACTACTCTATAGCTTTTGTAATAATAAAATTAAAACATCCAGTGTAAGTGATCATATATTATAAGTCTGTATCTTAATATAGGAAAATGTAATTAAAATCTGAACTTTTAAAACTAAAAAACAAATATATGTTACCAATCTCACTTTGCCCTAGAAGTCTACACATAAAATTAGAAATTTCTTGGTATTTACTTGCACATTCAATCTTTTAAACAAATATCCAAAACAAAGAGCTGTTGAATCAACACTGGAAAAGCTGGCAGAAGAAATAGAGGGAAGAAAGGCATAGTTAAAATATTCTTTAGATGGAGATGTTATTTAAAATGGATACTGGCCTTTAGCTTTTTAGTAGAGTTATTATTTGCATTGCAATTGCTTGGAGAACTGAAGTAGTTATTTTAGCTTTTGCTGTCAGAGGGTATGAGCTATCCTATTTTGGTAAGAAAAACAACAGATGTTTGCTGATGTAAAAACATGATTTTTTTCTCCAAAGGTGTTATCTTAGAACAAGAAAATCTACACACAGAAAAAGAAGAGTTAGGAAACTCTGTGAACCGTCTGTGAAAAGAGGTTAACATGATTGAACAGAAGGCAGAATAACTTGTTAAGACACTGTTTTTACATGAGTTGCCTGCAAATAACAAAGTTTTCAGTTTCCCTGTTAAACTGCCACAAGAATGGCAGCCAATATATATAGCTCCTCCTGCAATGTGTCTCCCCCACCACCTTCCATTTCTTGGGTATAAAAGGTGTAATTTTTGCAGAAAAATGTAACCTGGAGTCTCTTCTTAACTGACCTATTTAACTTACTGTATTAAATATCACATTATGCTTTCCTCTCTTTAAGCTGAATTTGTTTTCCCTCTTTCTCTGTGTGAATTGCAATTCTAGCAAAATAATAGTAGCTTAGTTTGGGAAGAGCTCTGTAAGGGATTCATCTTATCTTTCAGTATATTTTCTAATCTGATTAATATATACCTGGAAAGGAAATGTTAACTGATTATGAAGATCATAAGCACTGTAGAAGATTGTGACAAGAGCGTGTGCACACTTAGAAATGCTTTGTGAACTAAGATGTGCTCAATAGAAGTCCCTTCTGCAGGCCATCATTTTCACAAATCAATTCCTTTGTGTTAACTTTCAGTACTTAAAATGGGCTTATAAGAAAGATGGGGACAAATGTTAATAGGGCTTGTTGTGGTAAGACAAGGGATAATGGTTTTAAACTAGGAGAGAGTAGAATTAGACTAGATACAAGGAAGACATTTTTTTAAAATAAAAGTGGTGAAACACTAAAGCAGGTTGCTCAGGTAGGTGGTAGATGCCTCATCCCTGTAAATATTCAAAGCCAGATTGGATGGGGCTCTGGCCAACTTCATCTAGTTTAAGACTGCAGAGAGGTTGGAATAAATGACCTTTAAAGGTCCCTTCCACCCCAAGCCATTCTATGATTTTATTACTTGCATAAATCAGTATTGTTTCATTTAAAATACTTTGCGTAAAATGTGCAGATGAGACAAAATAATAATCATGACTGTGCCTTCCAAAACAAAATGTTTACTTCATTTTATGCATGAAATAAGTTGCTTTGCATTTTTCTTCACACTGCATTGTGGTGTAGTAAAGCTCAAAAATGATTGTAATATGATTTCCTTTTTGCATTTTGGTCTCCAACTCCTACATAGCAATCCTTACTTCTCAAATAAAGCTGTTCTTTATTCTTTCAAAGTAAGTTGTTTCAGGTGAGTTACGTTTGACAAACAATGAGTTTGTTACTTGGATAAAAGGAGAAACCAATTAAGAAACGCATGATCTATGCAAAACAGAAGACATTTCACAATGAGAGGAGGTATGTCAGAACATAATGGGAGTGAAATCCTTATGAAGAGACGTGCTGATTGGTGATCTTTGGATCACAAAAATTTGATCAATTTGCATTAGTGTTAGACTGTGTCGTGTCAGCACAATAAAAGTTCTACTTGAGCCCAACAAACTAAGTGAGAAATTTAATACTGAGTTGGACTTTCTTTTTAGGCAAATTTCAGTTAATCTCGTTTTATCCTTTTGAAGATTAAAGAGGCAATAATAATGCTACTATAATCACTGGATGAGCAGTAGTTTCTGGTCTTTATTTTACTAAATTGGTCAGATGGGAAGCCAGGCTCTGTAAATATCCAACCCATGTGTTTGGTTGACAAAGTTTTATACAGAGATCTCAGAATATTACTTCATGAGTAGGAAATTCTTTTGCACTGTGTCGAATGAGTCCTTGACTTTGAAAAGAAGGAAAAACCTGGGGCAAAAGAGAAGTGGGAGGACCATGTGTGAAAGATGGGATGGATCAGAATCACTTCAATATTTTACTGAATAATCTACTTATTAAAATAATTTTAAGGAAAATGCTCAGTCGGTTTATTACTTATAAGGGATGTTGTGGTATCACAGAATTGTTGAGGTTGGCAGGGAGGTCTGGAGGTTATCTTGTCCAATCCCCTGCTCAAGTAGGGTCTCCTAGAGCTGGCTGCCTAGGATTGTGTCCAGGTAGATTTTAAATTTCTCAACTCCACTGCTGCTCTGGACAACCTCTGCCAGTGCTCAGTCACCCTCATAGTGAAAATAAATGTTTCCTGATCTTCATCCAGTACCTCCTGTGTTTCAGTTTGTGCCCTTTGCTTCTTGTCCTATCACTGGGTGCACTGAAAAGAGCTTGGCTCTGTGCTGTTTACATCCTTCCTTCATGTATTTGCATATATTAAGATTCTCCTTGAGCCTTCTCTTCTCCAGGCTGAACGATCCTACTCTTTCAGGCTTACCTTGTGAGAGAGACATTCCAGTCTCTTTATTATACTAGTGACCTTTAATTGGAGTCTATCTAGTATTGCTGTAGATATTATGGCAGATTTCTTTTACAAGAGTTGGCATATGTTATAGGAGCAGGTATTATAAGTATAATAGGACAACTGGTTTTCCTATTCCCAGTTTCGTATTGTTGTCCTTTTAGCAGAAGCATTTATTCAAGTGAATTTAAAAAATGTGTATTTTTTGTATGTATAAAGTGTCTATAAAGGGGTGATGTGCCTGCCTCTTTAGTCTGGTTAATGTGCTGTTGGTTGGCTGCATTGTAATGAAGACTGGTAATTTTTAAAATGACTTCCTTTGATATAAAATTAAATTTGAAATAAAATTTGTTTGTAACGCCACCTGGGTATTGAACTGCAAGACAGTTACTGAGACTCGCAATATGTTATGCAGGTGTGGGAAGTTAGACATGTATGATGTATATTGTTTTTTCTCACACTAGATAGGAAAATTTCAGGAGTACTCTGTGGTTCCAATTACTGTACCAAAGCTTTGAGAATTTTGTTGCCGTTCCAAATTGTCCTAACAGCTTGATTGTGTGTTATTTTCACATTGACCATGACTGTTCTGAAAGCAGCAGTACTTGACAGTTTGTGTTCAGGAATTGGACCTGCCAGGAATTTGGATGTTGTCAGCGAATTAAGTCACATCAGGTTCTTTCCTTTTCCTTGTATCAGTGCATTGGATGTATGGAAATCAGGTATGTTCCAAGGATTATATGGCTGATATTTGTAAAAGGCTCTGACAGTTAAAAGCATCAAAACACTACAAATGTCTTTATTTTTAGCAGCTCAGGGCTTTGTTGCAGCTACTGTATCTTGTACCTGATGGATTTGCAAGCCAAGCTATGGCAATGAGAGAGACGATAAAAACCACCTTCCTGCTTTTTCTCAAGAAGAAATTGTTCCCTGCATTAAGTGGAGATAAGAGAGATCTGAGGAGGGATCAAGACAATTGAAATGAGAACAAAGAAGTTTCTGCCATTCATCTAAACAAGGTTAAAACTAAGGAGTGAAAGCTTTAGAAATAAAAGCAGCTGTGGTCCTGAACTTGTTGGGTAAAATGATCTTGTCTGATTTGTTTTTCTTCTCACTTTCTTTCTTTTTTCCAGTGGGAATATATTATTTCCTTCATTATTATTTAAACTCCATAATTATTATTGTAAATTATAAATGTAGAAGTAATAATTTTGGATATATCAATTACAATTTCTACAGGTCTAGTAAAAGACATAGTAAATGATTCACTTTTTTACTAACTAATAACAATAATCTTTAGCATCTCAGGCCAAATCAAATAAGTTATAAAAAAATACTAAATGAGCATAGGGTAAAAGCATGCTTTTAGTAATAAGAATTTTCTTTTTACAAGATGAAAATTTTATTTTACTTTTTGATGACAGAGAATTTGTTTGAACTTTAGCAGCAGAAAAAACCACTTAAGATCTTTAAAGTAAAGTTTTTATTAAGTTGTGTAATACTTTGAGTCTGAAATTTCTCATAGAGTTAAAATATATTGAGTGGCAGTCTCTGACCTATATATCAAAAAGTTCAGTTAATCACACTTGCATATAGTTATATAATAAAATGTCTCTTACACTTACAGACAGTTAATTGCAGTTATCAGAAAGCTGTTTAAAGACTGAGACTTTGATTAAGGTCTGTGTCTGAATGCTTAATTACACTACTCCTAATAAAGTTGCAAGGCAAAAATATATAAACCCCTGATGTTTCATCTGAACAATTTTATCTTCCCCTGATAACTTGTAATCTTACATGCGTAAAATAAAAATTATAGACATATAAATATTTTGGACATAATCAGCTTTTAGTCTCAAGAGATTCAGCACCTACAATGTGAGAGTTAAGATGATAATCACAGAGCTTTCTGAAGTGAGATATCCTCTAGTCTAGCTGGAAATATTAATTTTGATTATTATGCTGTGGAGAAAATAAAAAAGTGACTGAACTTCCCATTTAAATGCAGGATTAAGTTCTGACTGACTGAAGTGTGTAAGCCAAGAAAACAGGTTGAAGGGGAAGGAAAGTTGCAGTGACTTTTGGTACCACAATGAAGAGCTTGAGCAGTGTCTGAGGGGAGAAGCCCAGTTACTGTCATGAGCAGCATTGTAAGAAAAGTACACTCAACCAGGCACTAACTAATTTCTTTCACTAACAGAATTCTATATTCTCTTTTGTTTTGTGATAATTTTCATCTTATGCAATCTTTAGTATCTTGGCTGTGTTTATGATGCAAAGAACTACACAGTGTTTGTTTTAGTGGCTTCTTTTATATTGCTGAAGTGAAGTTTAGTTACCCTAAATTTGTTACACTGCAAGCTTGGAGAAGCCTAAATCTCTCTATTTAAGTGTTTTTAAGCATCCAAACACCTCTGCATTTTGTAAGATTTTAGTTAGATAAACCATTTCAGAAAGACAGATAAGAAATTTAGGAAAACCTAAAAATACCTGCCCAGCAGCTCTCAAGAGACCAACTTAATGACAGTTGGTGGCGGTATGTGTTCTCACATTTTTTATGCAGGAGTAATGACTGTGACCTCTTGGAACCATTTTTCAGGGAAGTAAAATGTGATCTTATTCATCTTTGTTATCAGAGGCCAGCACTTACATTCATTTTTTCAATTTCTTTTGAAAAGAGGAAGTTTTATTTTTATTTTTAAATTGCTTTTGTGTCCATTGTAAGTTGCAGAATTCCTTGACATCAAAAAATGCCATCTTATCTAACTGATGTCTGTTTCCCAGGCAATATTAGGCCACTTTAGTGAAGCTGAGAATCTCAGGTGAAATTGCCACTCTCCCAAACAAATCCAAGGACAAAATGACATGTTTATACTATAGTAATGGTAGGAATATACCGCAATTATTTTTAAGACAATAAAAAGGAGTTGCCTGTAGTTTATGGTTTATGTTAAAACCAAACAACAAGGTAGTCATTATCTAGAAGTTACAGACACTGAGATATCCCAGTAAATTATGTGAAACACAGAATGCAAAAGATGGAGGTCACAACTAGTGGCAAATTTTAGTCCCTTGTTAAAAGTGCTTATTCTGTGAGGGAAAGACTTCACCTAGCACTTCTTTTCTTTATGCTTCTTTTCCCTTTCTCCTCTTTACCATCTTTCTACATTTTCCTCTCATTAGTATTACAGTGTTCTCTGAGTTGATATATGATTCAGCACTCTGCTGAATCACAGGCATGGCCATATAAAACATTTTACTGCGAGTGAAATGAAAAGAACAGCTGCTCTGATACCACCTCTCTTTTTCTGAAGCTGTTAGCACCGAGTCTCACTAGGTGTCAGCAGAGTAGTCCAGAAAAAAGAAGCCCTTTTTCCCCTGCGAATTAATAATAAAGGAAGTTGCAGGTAACAGTTACAAGTTCACGCATGTAGCAGGTATCTTAAAGCATATTAGGTGGTTGTTTTAGTTCATGTTAACCTAACGTAGAAAACCAATGTTATTGTGCTTCCCATGCCATCAGCTCTGTTTTTATTTCATTGTCAAGCTGCTCTTCATATGTACAAAGTCTCATTGTGTGTCTAGGTATAGTGACTACGTGCTGCACTTCAGGCAGTAAATGAGAAAGACTGTAAGCTAGAAAAATGATTGCTCAGTGAACTTTTCAAAATACCCAATCTGCTAAGACATGACGTCTGCAGACTCTCATGAAAAACTTTCTCTTCCATTTCCTGTGTGTTACCCTGTTCTGTTGTTTATTCTGAAGGCATGCAGAAATTCTGCCTTTTTAAATTATTATTTTTACTCTATATTCTACTAATTGATAAAAATTTATGTATTTTCTCTGGCTTTCAGCTAGGGCTGACGCAGAAGATAGCATCTGCCTTCACACTCAAGGGAGTGATGCTTGCCAGCCATTCAGATGTCATCTTCCACTGGCATGCTTCATTCTGGCTAATGCTGGTCTCGCCAGTGGGCATTTATTTTATTGTTTGACAAATGCTAGCTGATAGATCAGCTTCTCAGAACCTTGCCTTCCTTTCCTACTGCCTTTTAAACATTTTGGCTTACTCTTACAGTGGTTTGCAAAGGCTTGCCTTGCCTCTCAAACAGCGTGGAACCAAACAGCTCAGAAAAGCCTTCTTATAATCAAAAATTAGCTCTACCTGGAACTTCCGTAACACTAGCCATAGCTTGCTCCTGGACAACAAGCAGCTTCTACTACATGATAGGCAATAAAATGTAACTGATACAATCCACACATAGGGTGGATTATTTTATACATTTCAATATATACACATTTTTACGGACATGAAAAGCATGGCATTATAATTTTTTTAAATACTTGGTGCATGATGCTCCCTTGAATAGCTTTTTTTTCTTTATTTTTCACACTGGATGCTTGGTATCCATGTAGAAGCAATTGCTAAGTGACTTAGGCAACGGTCTGCGGAAAGTGAAGCTTATTTTTGTATTTATTTATGGAACTGATTCAGCCTCTAAGCAGGAAAGCATTAGGTATTGGCTTATTGAGGAGGCTGAAAAGTTCATCCTCTGTGTCTGATGAAATTTGTTGAGTTAGAGACAAGTGATGCTACAAGGCAAGAAATCATGACCTCTGAGGCTCAAGGGAGGCTATCAATAAAAATGAGTTGGCCAAATCTAAGGTTATGCAGTATTAAATGTGTGAAACTGCTAGTTAATATTTAGCTACTGCAAACTTTCATGAGGATGCATCCTCTAAAGAAGTAAAACACTGAACATATTTATTTTTACCTTTGTATATCTCCTGGAATTTATGGCTTTAAAGATAGTGCTCAACAAGACCACTGCAGCATTTAACTTCTGTCTTGGGGGAAGAGCCCTGTGGATCTTAGCTATGGATCACATAGACTTTTGTTAGTGGACTAAGGCACATAGGACAGAGAAAAAGTTCTTTTGTCTTTGCCATATCTGGAACATTTGTCCAGAAAAAAAAGAAACCCAAGATTACTTCAATAGTAATTCAGTAAAGAAGCAGTATGAGTTTTCTGTTTACATAAGTTTATAATGATTTAAACTTTTAAAAATTTTTTAACTTGAGAAAAAAGCTTATTATTTCTTTAAACAAAAATAATATCTGTGCTAAAAAAAACCAACATAGTATAAAAATTAGTGAGCGTAATTTTTCAGAATGTGAAAAATTATATGAGCCTCATTGTCAATAGTACAAGAGCGGGATCTTCTGTATCTTAAACTGTGAATGAATAGGTGCATATGAAAGAATTCTTATAAAATTCTTATAAAATCATGGCTTTAGATGTGCATAACAATACAGGAATAATAGTAGTAATACTAATAACGATAACAACAACAACAACAATAACAATATTAATATAATCTTCCACACCTGTGTTTTTCAAGAATCTTATTTAAATATCCTGAAATCCACCATAACTGACTGCATCCTTACTTACTTATTCAGAAGTTTGTGCTAAGAAGAGGTACATTTTCATGTTATGCTAACTTTTGATAAAGTTAATTCTCATCTCAGACTGGGTATCAGTGTATAGCCACTCCCTGCTTTAAATTTAATGAGTAAGATCAAGTAGCTTCATGTAGCATGTTACATTCTGAGTGGATCCTGCACAGTGTGTAAATCAATACAATAAACACTATCAGGATCCCTCAAATTATTCTCAATGACATTTTAATGAGTTATGCTAGGGGTAAAC
>VXBC01013305.1:28122-47514 GCA_013399945.1 Ploceus nigricollis
TTTCAAATCAAGACAAAGAGGAAAGAGAGCTTGATATTTGAAATGTGTTCTGTCAATACTATCAATTCATTTTAAGACAAAAGGATCAAAATGTTGGATTCCACATTGAGCAATGAATTGTATTTAGAAGCATCATAGAAGTATAACTAAAAATAGGTACAAAATTTTAGACTGAGTACATATAATAATTAATGTATGATGGTATAAATATCATACTAATCACCATTAATATAATAGAGAAGAAATTCAAAAGGTGATTTAAAATAGAATATTTTTCCTTTTTCAAATTTAGACAATTTAAAATTATGAAAATAAACTGAATGCACAATAATGTCTTCTCCCTGGCTAAAGGTCTTTGGAATGACATATTCCTGTGAAATATTTCAGTTGGACTGTCTCAGCATTTTCTTATGTAGAGTGGTCATGTCTATTTTATCTGTGCTACTGATTTTCCTCAGATTTTGAAAAGTGTTATGAACATATTGGATGGAGTACTGTACACTGAAACCCTTTCAACACTTTCTTCTAAGTACAAGATTTTTGTAGTGCACATAAGTTTCTTTTTTTTGGGATGATGGGGACAAAACTTGACAAAGAAGCAGAAAAACTAAACAGAGAATTAAAATAATAGTAATAATAAGAAATAAAATATAAAGCTATCAGCAGCAATTTAATTGTCTTGAACCCTGTATTGCATCATTAACAAAATCTGGAGACTCACTTCTGCTACAGCTGGGAAGATTATGATTACAGCTGGTGTTATGAAGATATTGCTTTCTCCTAGTAATAGAATGAATTGGACACATAAAAGTGTATAGAGCTTGTGTCCCCCTACCCTCAGGCCAAAAGAGAGAGGGAGAAAGATCTGTCCACTTATATTAGGGTAAAAGGCTTTGAATGCATTTATTCCAAAGATCTGTGTTAAAGACTAAGAGGTTATGAGGAATATGCCACAGACATTTCCCAAGGGACGGGGAACATACATTAAAATGAAAAGAGAAACATGTACAAATTAATCAAACGGTGACTATGGGTGCTTTCAGCATCTTTAACACTGGTTGGGGAACGTTTAAGAATCGATGTGTGTAGTAAAAAACAGCCTCTTATAGCAAAATGTCACACATACTTCCCAGAATGGCTAATGTCAAGTTCCAAACAATTCTAGTGACCAAAGCAAAATGAAGCAAATTCAAGTAAGTAAACCAAACTGTGTGATTAACTGGGATTGAATGCAGCATTTTTGAAAGGGATAATTTTCCCAATCAAGAGAAGGGCCCTGATTTTCACAAGAAAGGAATGTCAGACACTGTTTAGTGCAGGCTCTCGGGCACAAAGAACTTCATGGGATTGTGTGGAATGAATATGCTGCCTGTGAAGTCTGAAATGTTATACTACGTGAAAAGGCAGTACCAGCATGAAATGAGAAAACCACAGATTTCCCTTTTGACTGGTAATTTAGGAGATAAATAAGGAAAACAAGGATTAGAACACAGACCACCTTTCTCTCAGTGGAGTATCAGAAGCATTAGGCTTCCAAATTATGTTTTCTTTTTCATGCTCTCTCCCTATGAATATTGATGAGCCAGTGTGTAGCCAGGAATGCCTCAACAGGAGTCACGAATTTACGTATATTTAGGGGATAGGGCTGTCCTTGGGTAACAGAAGGACTCATTCAGTCTCAGGAAGGATGATTCTTAAGTAACTGCTTTAAGCACTTGGTTATAGAGAAGGAAACATGAAAACTAGGAATAAATCAAAAACATTGCAGAAAATTTTACCTCTTGTCTCTAAACAAAATTCTCAGACCTACATGGTATTCATCTTTCTAAGTGCTGGTTTAGACAATGAAATGTGGCATGTAATGTCCCAGTAAAAATCCTTTATGTATGAAAACTGAATGCACCATGATATTCAATACTTGTTCTCACTAAATATCTAGGAAGACAGGTGGCAAATGTTTACTCTGATCTTACATCAGTTTAAGAAAAGTAAAACACAGAATGGAAATATATACCTATCAAAGACATAATAGTAAAAAACCCAACATGACGGGGATTTTAGAATAAAGAAGTGTAAACATTAGGTAAACTTAGAACACAGTGAGAGAAAAATAAGAAGTCAGAAAACTGTACAGAAAAAAGGACGAGTGTAAGCCTCAGAAGAGCCTCTTTGAAATCAACATATCCAAGATACATTTCAGGGAAAAATAAAATTCAACAAATCCGTAAGACTATTATTAAAAAAAAGACTCTTTGCCCCAAGGCTGTAGCTGAGGCTGGGGCTCATCAACCCTTGCTCCCTGCTGACATAAAGAAAAGAATTTGAAATAAGAGAGTTTGAAGAACAAAAGATGTGAATCTCAAAGCAACTAATGAAAGGAAGAGCAAACTCCACCTCCCACCCTGAGTTAACTCAGGAAATAGGAAAAAATGTATGAGCACAGCAGAGCTTCTTTTTCCCCTTTTCTTTTGCAAACTCTTGAGAGAGGAAAAAAATATTAAAAAAAAAAGCAGAGATAGAACATTCTTGAATGGAAACTTCAAACATGTAAAGTCAAAAATAAAGCTTCAATAGGCAGAGAAAGCCTCCTTAAATATATCCTTCTACGCATGCATGTGTGCAAGCTCTTCTATTTTTCATCTCTAAAGTTATTTCAGGACATATTTTCTGAAAGAAAAAAATAAAGAAACTTCACTTATGCTTCTGTTTCTGTATCTATTTTTTTGTCACCAAATTTTCCTTTTGCAAAAGTCCTCATTACTTAGTTTTTCCAGACAATGTCCCAGTGAACTCTGAAGTCTTTTTAGGTTACCTGTGATTCCCACAGCTCTTCAGTACCAGGTTGTTTGGATATATTTTCCAGCTGTTAGGTTTTACTTTAAGAAATATTGTTTTCATCAGTAGACTTTTATATGAGTTAGCCAGGAATATATGGTCCAGTGTTTGCTGTGATTATGAATTACAGTGTAGAATGATGAAGAAAATCAAATGTTTTCAGACACTGTCAAAGCTTATATGTTGATCCAAATGAATGTTAATAATAGTGTCTCATATGAAAATATATCCTTCAGAAAGCTACTGAGGAAAACCAACAAATTTTGTACCTAATGAAACAGAAAAATATTGTCATGATAAACAAGAAGTGTCACTTTGGTTTAATTTTTTATTATTAATATTTTCCTCTTTTTTCACAAGTTTCTCTTTTAAGTGTCCTTTTTTTATTATTATTTTATAATTGAAATTCCAAATCTTGGCAGTGTAAAAGTCATTAATTAATACTGAAATGAGAATAAAAACTTTGGAGAGCTAACATTTGAAGAAATGAATTTTAATACTGTTTTAAGAGTTTGTAGAGACACAGCCCTTACACTATGCTTAGCCAAATGGTGGATCTGTGACAGTTTAGACAACAGTAATGAACAAACAGAACCATTCCTAGTTCTGGTCTGATTTTAAAACAGCTGGGAGGTAGCAGGACAAACGACTTTAGCACTCTGACATTTTTAGATATGTCTATGCTGTACAATGCTATGCCAACTCGAGATGCCAGGCCTTTTATGCGTATGCTTACAGCAATATCCTGGTGGTATACTGGGATGAAGGATACTTGCCTTGCCTCACCTTTTTCCCATTAATGCCCACATATCCCTTGGATGAAAGGATTTCTGCCCAACAATAAGGTGTAAAGCATTTGTTTTATTCTTAATTATGGGAGGATAAAGAAAGAACATTTCCCTTACAACACAGAGTCAGGTAACAGGAACTCAGCTAAAACTTTGATGTTTCCAGGAAACAGTTACTGCTATTTCTTCACCTCCCATCAGGCTCTTCCCATTTCCCAGGAAGTCAAGTCTATCTTGCCATTCCAATACACCAGGGGATTAAGGGACTCAGGTGAAAGGTTTCTTTTGATTGCTTACTGGATAGCTATCCTCACTGGAGATATTACAGAACCATCTGGAAACAGCCCTGGACATCATGCTCTGGGATGACCCTGTCTGAGCAGGAAAGCTGGGCCAGATGATCCTCTGTGGTGCCTGCCAACCTGACCCACTCTGTAATTTTGTCATATCAGGTTGGCAGCTTGGTTCAAAAAGTCTTCTTGATGACTTTTGCTGAGAGCTGAGGAACAAGGCAGGCCAAACAGCTGTGAGACAAGTGAACAGACAAAATTTCGTGACTGTGGAATTGCCACATGCAAGTATGCGCTCCCAGGTTGTACGTCATTTCTAAACAAACCTGGCAGCAACAATGTCTGCTGAGGAGGCTGTTAAAAGAGTCTTTGTGTTGATCTTCTTTATTACCTAATTTCTGCCCCAGAGCAGACTGCATGTGCAGAATATCATGTCTTCATTTACCTATGCATAATCAATGAATCTTAGAAAGAGCTCTAAGTGTTCAGATTCTACGGCAGTGGGATGCCAAATCCGTGTATGCAATTATCAAGGCAATTATTGCTTTAGAAAATGAAAATGCAACAAGCTTAATTTGCTGTGTTTCTTCAATCAAACCAGAGAGGAAACTGTGCGCAAAGCTTTAAAGAGAATGAGGGTCAATTCAACCCTTGTCAGCATCGTGCCTACTTTGTCACACAATAGAATCTGACAATAAGATAACCCCATCACTTTGATTTCAGGAGAAGAACATGGGAAGTGAAAAAAGCTTTTCTGAATTCCCTGTAGCTCCTATTTGATTGAAGAACTCCAGATAAAAGAATGAAAAATTGTTTCAAATACATAATAAAAAACTATTTCAACTACCATAAAAGTTACCACTATGAACACAGCAATCATTTTCAATATGATGTAAGTTTCCTGAAACTACAAAGGATTTCTTATCAAACTCTTGCCTCTTTAAGGGAAGTCTAGGTATGTTTTTGTTTGATTTGGCTTTAAATTTTATTGTCAGCAAAAGTATCACAGGGAAGCTGTGAATGCATGACAAAATCTGAGATGTATTCAGTGATTCAACCAATGAATTATTTAAGCCTAGGGAAGAAACTATTTTTTTTTTGCCAGTCCCACTCTTGCTGAGGATAGTTTTAGGCAGCATACCATTATCTATCTCTTTACTATACAATGCAGAAACTTTGCTATGCAATTTGTTTTCACATCACTGTTGTCAATGATCAAAAAAGATCCTTTCTTTCTTATGACTCTTGGCATGGCTGCTGGGAAATGAAAGTTGAAAATGCTTGAATAAATAAAATATAGAAGAATTCAACAATTGAATTATTTAAATCTACATAAGGAATGAGACCTGTAAGGCAACATTTCTGTTTACAATTCTCCAGGCTTTTTGGCGCTTATTTGATATATAATTTCCTTAACAGCTTACTGTGGTGTTTGAATCTTATTATTTATTTTTCTTGAAATTACTATAGTAAGATGACTGCTGGAGAAAAATCTACACTGAGATAGGTTTTGCTGATCAATTAAGTCCCATTTTCTCTTAGCTTCATAAGTGTAAATCAGGAATAACTATTGACTAAAACATTTGTAGTGAAGTTACTCTAGATTTACTGACAGAAGTGAAAACATAATGGAGTCCCTAAGGTTCTTTTGTGCTCAGGTAGTAATATTAGATCTGTTGAAGTGCCAAATGGATATTCGCCAGTTTTTGAATTCTGTTGTTTCATTTCACCCTTCACAGTATTTTTAAAATTTGTGAGTATTGATCTCCTCTTGGGGGGCAAAAGTGATGGTAAAAACTTTAAATAAAAATGCATTGTTTACTTCTATGCCTCAGTTGTTCCTTCATTTGTTGCATGATTTTACATCTGGAGATCAAAGTTACATGAAGAAAGGATAAAACCTGAGCCAGATGACTTGAAATTAAAAGGCTTGTTACTGTGGGAGAGCTCTCCCTGTGATTTAGCAGATCTCACCTAATTTCACCTTGTTTACCTCTGCTTTGATTTCACTGTCTACAAAACTGCTATAATAATTTTGTTGAAAAAAAACAACCTTTTACTGAATTTACTTAACAACTGTGTTGTGAAGACACTGGCTTTGCAAGATGCTCTAAATGTCCATCCTTCTATATGATACAACTTTCTACAGCTTTCTAGGGGACTATATGAGTTATAATTAGTTGTCTTGTTGTTGTTGCTCTTTTAAGAAGAAAAATTCATTTAAGAATGAATTAATATTTTTAATGACTCAGATAATAAGCCGATCTGCATATAATAAGAATTCAGTAAAAGATGTCCTGATTTTGGGTTTATATCATAATAATTCCATGGACCATTTTTAATTCCCTTCTCAAATTTATTTCCTTTCTGGAGCTGGATATCCAGCCTTCTACAGTCATCCTTATGTATTATGCATAGAAATTTTGTATCTTTTTAAGGAAGAGATGAGAAATTTTAACATGCCTACTTTTTTTTTCCTTTTTTTTTTTTTAATTCTCGTTTTTAAGTATTATTTTTTAATACTGGAACCAATGATACAATATGAAACTTATGCACTTACCTATATTATTATGAGGCAAGGTATTTGGAAGACAGCTTTGTGGGTAGGAAGGCTACCTTGAAAAGCACCCTGGTTAAGCTGTGTGATAAATTTCGATGCCTAGGTTAATATTAGCGTATAGTTATTTCTAGTGTCATGTGCAGACAAAATGCCACAGCGCTGCATTTGACACTACCATTTAAATATACACACAGTGTGAAGTCAGCTAAAACTAATAAGGAAAGTGGTGAACAATACAAAGACTTAAAGCAAGGTACTTGATTGCAGACCAAAGTAGTTTTTTTGTGCAGAATGGGCTTGTTCAATTTGTTTTGTATAATACCTCAAAGGAATGCTAATGAAGACAACATGTCTCATTAGAGGAATATAAGATTTCTTTGATTTGTTTAATTTGTTTTCTTTTTTCTTTTTTTTTTTTTTTCTTTTTCTTTTTTTTTCTTTTTTTTTTCTTTTTTAAGAAGAACTGATGCAGTTTTTGTAGCTTGAGTAGCATTATGGATGTGGTAATCAGCCTGGAAAACTGATCCTACTTGGCTCTTTTAATGAACCCAGACTAAACCTACTCAGAAATTCTTGAGTGATTTCTGGTACATGTGATCATTAGCATATTGGAGCTTTTTTGGAGGGAGCAAGGGGATTATAGGAACAATAAAATTAACTCCTTCTGTGATACATTTTTCTTGATTGGAAATTAAGAATTGTCGACCACATTTTAAGAGAAGTGTGAAGTTATACATTGTTGTCTTCATAGATACTAGAGTCATGGAATCACTTGTGCTGTAAGACTTCTTAAAGAACATTTATTTTCAACATCCTGCCATAGGCAGGGACACCTTCCACCAGACCAGGTTGCTTCAATTCCTGTCCAACCTGGCCTTGGACACTTCCAGGGGTGTGATAGCCACAATTTCTCTGGATAATCTGTGCCAGGGCCTCATGACCCTCACAGAGGAGGATTTCTTCCTAATATTGAATGCAAACCTACCATATTGTCTTGCTTTGTGCATGGAAATGCCAGAGTTTTCATGCACCATTAAATAAGACCAAAAACCTTTCCAGTACCATAAACTCTGTGTCACCTTTCTGACCATGGCTTCAGAGTCTGCTGTGGCTATCACAAATTAGCTATTTGAGATGTGTTTTCATTGAAAAAACCCTCACAGACACAGATCCTAACTTCAGTCTAGGGATAAATGCATCCTGCAAAGATTCATCCAGCTAAGAGGTACAGCTTAGCATATTACAGAGTTCTGCAGACTGAGCTAAATAGCTGTTCAGAAATTTAGCATATATCTCTGAATAATTATCAAAACTGTGTATTTGTTCTGAAAAGAATTATTTTGACAAAAATACTGATGTTTTCCCAAGTCAAATATTAAATTCAGGTCTCAGAGAATGACAGTGACTTAGATAATAATTGAGATATCAGGATATGCAGGAGGGAGGTGGAAAAACAGTTATAGGTTGTTGATCTCAATGTTGGTTTTTTCCTGCCTAGACACTAAGAAATCAAACAAATCAAATTTTTATCCTGCATCAGAACAAAAACTAATTCCAAAACAATCTCTTTTTTTTTGAAAAAATGAAATGAAAATACTGTTTTCTAGACAGACTTAATGAGCTGCCATAGCACCAGTAAATTATCTGCTCATGAGATTTTCTTCACAATGTTGTGAAAAGAAAATGTTTATATCAAATTCAAAAAGCATCTTAAGTTTGGACATATAACTTTTTACTTCAGTTAAGTTTCTGAGAATATGAATGACACAAATGAAGAAAGAGTAAGACAGAATTTTTTCTATGTTCCTTTATTCAAAGAATTCTTAGAAGGAATTCTCTGTTTCAGGCTAGCAGTAGAATTAGTCAGAACAATTGGTTGTCTATAATAAGGATGGTTTTAGTGCACTTAACACTAGATAATGACTCAAAAATGAGTTTACCTATCTATAGATTTAGCATTGTGCTATGTGAAATGGCAAAAAACCCATATTTTGCTTTTAGAATTATATTCTGTTCAACTACCCTTCACACTCCATTCAGCAAGACTGGCTTTGGTTTGCTTTTGATTTCAACAAGCTGGTTAGTGGTGGTTGCATTCATCACGTGATGGCAAGATGTGAGAAGACTCAAACATCCTCTTTAACCACATAACAACTTTCTATTACTGAAAACAGGGAATCTTCTAAAGGCCAAGAGAAGAGAACTTAGAGTGAAGGATCTAACCGGTAGAAGGAGAAATAAATTGCACGTCAGTGGAACAACAACCACAACATCAACAGAAGGGAATAGAAAAAGGATATGGGCTGAATTATATAAATAGGATAAATTAGAAACAATAAAAATCCTCCAAATATGCATGAATGGGGGAAAATGGTTTATAATATATTCAAACCTTCAAAAATCTTGAATTTTTTAGATTTTTTTTCATCAATTTTGAGATACTCAGACAAAAACACTTTTGTAATTAAGTTACTGAGGTAACATTCAAGAAACTTCAATTTATTTATTGGCTCTAGTAGATATTCTCTGCAGTTAGAGAAAATGCCTTAGATATTGGGATTTAAAGGCCCTGACAACAAAACAGACAGAAATATTTCTCTCTCCACCCCTTAGTTTCAATACTTTTCCTCTAGTTTATGTTAGGAAAAAAAAGCAAATATGAAAAGACGATTCAGTAGTTCTGTAACCTAACACGGGAATAGGGCCTAGCCAAGTCCTTCTTTATATTATTTATAAAGAAGAAAATAATTTTACTGGAGAAAACTAGATCTATCTTATGCACATGTGAAGACTGGCGTGTTCAATCTTTGAATATGTCAAGACCTACAACTTTCTATCCCAGTCATGTTCTGAGCTGTGTATGTAGCCCAATATATAAAATTTCTGCTGTGACTAGTAGGAGGCAACAGGCTTCATGCTGACCAGGGTGGCAGGACTATTTCAGATTGTATTGGCTAGACATGATCTCAGTAAGATTTGCCTATCTTAAAAAGGCTTCTGGTAAGTGGTTACTGACTAAATTGTTTCAGCTTAGCTGTTTTAATACTTCACAAGGTGAAGTTCTGACAACAGCTGAAATCACTAAGTAACAAACATTAATTCTTTATGTTAATTGGTGCTGAGGAAAGTTAATTAATAACTTCAGCTAATAATCAATTTAAGGTGATTTAAATTTTGTACTAGCCAGTGAATAAAAAGAAAGGAGGCAACTTAGAAAACTCACAAAAGCTTCCAAAAGAAAACACAAAATGAAATCAAAGTTGTCATTATGGTTTACTGTTTTATTAAGAACGTTATTAATTGGCAACCCCATAAACGCACATTATTTAGAAAAATGGTTGGTCTCACAAGAATATTTGAGTGAAAACTAAGGGATGGGCTAGAAACGGTAGGGGTCAGTCTTAAATGCATTATGAAATGGAAGTGTATCAGTCAATCTCATTGGAATAATGACAATATGGAATTATTATGTTATTATTATTATTATGGAATAATAACCATTGTATTTTAATAAGACAAGGCTTTCGCTAAAATAATAAATTCTTATCAGCACTGAATCAATGTTATCCATTTTGACCACAAGAATATTTTTAGTGTAACTATAGGAAGACTATGAAGGAAATCTTTGAGCCTTGTCCAGGTATAGAAGTTATAAGAATGTGAACTGACCAGCCTGGATTTACAATAGCAAAGTTGTGCCTAATGGTCTAGAGCACCTTTATGATGAGAGGACTGGCTTGGGAGATAGTGGAGAGCAGTAGAAATAGTTTAACTTATCTTAGTGAGTATTTTGGGCAGTTTTCCTACAGCAGTAGGAAAATTAGGGGCAAAAATATGAATTTATATTAAAAACCTGCCTAAGCTCTAACTTTGAAGTTGATTCTCCCCAACACCTCTAAGCAGGTATCACAAGAGATGACCTCCAGAGGTCACTTTCAACCTAAATTGTCGCACAATTTTATGAGTGCATCATCCTCCACACATTCAGTAGAATTGTTGTTTAAGCACTCCTTGAGGAAATCTAAGTCTCAAATTGCTTTGAGTCTAGGAAAAATTTGGAGATCATTCCAATGAACAAATTGATTTGCATGGCAAGAAATTAATTTCCAATTCGGAATTGCAGCACAATCATAGATCCACATCCGTAAGTAATTATGCAAGCTTATTTCCCTTCTCCCATCAGGAAATGAACGCATCACTCCTAACAGCCTAACAATGAAAGTAGTTTCTATGTGAACACTGATTCTTACTTGCTCGGGAACTCAGAGTTACCTTCACCAGAGCCCAGCTGTCTCAATTCAAGAACAGAGGTTTGTTGTTGTCTTGTTTTCCCGGCTTCAGTAAAATACAAATTTGGCAGAAATAATAAGATCCAAATGCTCATAAGTAAACGGCAGCTTAAAAAAAGACAGTTGGGCAGTAATTGTTTCTGTGTTTTCAGTTGTTTCCGTTTCAAGCATTGTCATTGACTTTATCAGTACATGTTCACAGTTGGCTAAGATTTTGGTTAGACATGCCAGGAAAAATAATTTAGAATTTTGCAATCTAAGCAGTTCACAGCCCTCTGTTACCTGCACTGTTCTTCAAGTATTTTCTTATGTCCCTCTTTGCTGAGTAGGGAACCTGAATTCTGCACTCATGCTGAATATTTTCTTTTTGAATACTCTGAGCAAAGGCTTTTTAACGTTGATATTGACTAAAGAGAGAGAAAAGAATACCAAGAACACCTGATAACTGTAGCTTTTAAGGTAAAATTTTATTTCTGGCACTAGGATTTGACCAGAATACCCTTTATCCACAACTTTGTAAAATCTGTGAATTCTGCAATAATGAAATGAATTGAAAAGTTCTAGTGAGTTCAGCAGGCCAGGTCCTTGAAACACATAAGTTTCAGGGGAAGGAGGATACAAAAGAGGGCAATAGTGTCACACAGAAATCCTTGTGTGCAGATGAACATAATCATTGTGAGTGATGATGGCTTATATTGCACGGTGACAAGAGCTGGGACTCACCCCTACTTTCAGCTGTCTTGAAGTTGTGTCCAATTTAAGCTATTCCCTTAGACTGTCCATAGTTAATGGAGAAATATAGCTAAGACAAATTGCTTTCTGTAGATCTCCCTCTTAAACACCCGTCATAAAATGAGTTTAATTGCCCTCCAGAGGCACCAGTCCTCCACAGCTGGCTGTAGAAGGAGCCCAGTTGTCTAGCTCAGTCTGAAGATGTGATCTCTCCTGGGATGTTATTTTTACCATTCTGTTGGATGAATAGCTATCAAGTCAAAAGTCATCATCATTGTTTTCAGATGTGGGGAAAAAAAAAAGAAAAAAAAAGAGAGGACTCTTCTGTAATTCTGTAATTTAGGTCTAATTATGGATTTGTTAGTTGTTTTCTCCTTATTTCCCCTTTTCTTCCAATGGTAAAATTGTTTTAAGGAAATTAAAATGTAGCATGAATACCTACTGAGAGTGATCCTGTGTGAGCTCCAAAGTCGTGGTTTTGCATCTTCCTTCTCCCGTATTGTTGCATTACTTATCTTGTGTTGTCTTCATGCTGTTCTGCACAAATCAAAGAAACATCTTTAACAAATAGTCAGAAAACCTGTTTTCCTATCAATCTGGTTTCTTGGAGGAGAATGCAAATTTCTTTGAGGATAGAAATGTAAAAGCGTGTTTTAAAACTTGACTGCAGGTTATATTTCTCTCCAACATAATGGGCAGATTAGGCTCCTTCCCTTGTCCAGAATAATTAAATTTTTTTTTTCATTAAAATCTGTCTTTAAAATCAATAGTCTTTCAAAGTAATCACAGGAGGTGAGATACTGCTTTAACTTATTTCTGATGCCAGAGTTAGGAACCCAGGCTTCCTCCTCTGAGGAAAAACTGGAACAGACTCAAACTGACTTACAGACACACTGTTACCTGACCTCCTAATTTAACAGATTGTAGAGGTTGGGCACAATTTTTTTTTTGGAAAGGATTTTAAAACCACAACTACTACTCCTTTACCATTCTCCTGCTGTGAATTTTACATTCAGATGAGATAAAATATAGTGGACATTAATTCTTTCATATTTTCTGTAATTTCAAATAGTAATATGTGTTAAACTGAAGTGACTCATGCTAGTTCTAAAGGGATTTAATTGATCTTCATTTCTGAAATGACAGAAGATATCCCTGCCCACACCTTTCAGATGTCTCAAGCGAGAGTAAGTTGGCTAAATATAAACTACTGAGCTTGTGTGGACTTCCTCCAAAAAAGATTTAGTAATGTAAGAAACAGATACAAAATATGACTGGACCTAAATCATTTTGTAGTCTAGCAGCAATATGTCCATCCTAATGATCTCCCACTCTTCCCTTTTCTTAACTTTCTACTTTCTGGAATGCTGTCTTAGCTAATTGTGTGAGATACATATAAATTCTGGCGTCTCAGAGAAATTCATACACCATTTGTTTGTGCATACGTTAACTGCTTATATTAAACTATATGGACTTAGTGTTGAAGGGAAGTTAATGAGGAAAACATTGCATCCCATCTTTCGCTCAGGAGAAGCCACAAACACTGTAAGGGCCTGGCAGGGCAGGATCTCAGGTCTCATCCAGTCTTCTGCTGGCTTGAGGAGCTCCTAATTTGCTTTAACCCTGATGCTGTTTGTGTTTTGGTCAAGTGGCTATTACCCAGGCTGTTTTAGTTTAGGTTTGAGCATGCCATACGCAATAGAAGTCTAAGAAATCTCTGTAGTCACTGAGCAGAAAATTGTATTCTTTGTACTAATGGGCTGGGGAAGGTTATTGTACAACTTTCAGATTTTAGCTGGACACAAATGGAAAGAAAGTAGATTATGTGTGAGAAAATGTATAAAAATATGTTTGCATCAAGTGGATCCAAGAAGATCAGAGTCAAGGAAACAGTGTCCATCAACAGCACGTTCCTCCCAGTGGAAGATTTGGGACATTTTTCTCAGGGAAAATTGATGATGTGGACTTCAGAACCCAGAAGAACAAAGGAAAGTTAAGCATAAGACCAGGGGAAAAAAAAAAGAGCTGTATAAAATACAGATTAAAACTTTTATTTAAAAAAATCCCAACCAACCGACCAACCAGTCAAACAAACAAACAAACAAACAAAACCCCACACTAAACAATTATCACAAATCTCCAAAATACTTTCAAGTCCCTCTGAGGAAATCCACTTGAAAAAAGGTATTATTTGGGAAATGTAGAGCACAGGCTATAATTCACAAGCTTTATGCCTCTATGCATCTTCATGAACTGGTCACATCAGTAATGCCACTTATATTGAGTCACAGCTTGGTTGGTTGTATTCCATACTGTCTTCAAGATGTCACAGAATGAGAAGAGTTATACAATAGTAAACATACATAGTTGAAAACCTAAAAGGTCAAGTGGAGTCCCAGGATATAAAATTTTTTCTGAGGTGCTACAGCTACAATTTCTGTTTTGTTTTCTTTGCTGTTTATTTATTTTTATTATTATTATCTAAAACTGAAAATTCCATTTTCTTTAGGGATTTCCTCTATCCACCATACCCTATAAGCTTCTTGTATTCATCAACATCCTATCACATACAGTTTTCTGAAAACAATGTGATTTCTTCTGTTTCTTCTTACAGAAACTTTCACTAGTTGAACAGACCTCTCTGTAAGTAAGTATATGTAGGCTGATGTTCAGTCTACAAATTTCCCTGATTAATCTAATGCCATTCATTGTAAATCAGTCCATTTGGAATGATCTAAATAAAACTTTTCCTTTTCTATTGTTTACTTTATTTGAATGTCTCACAAACAAACCTTGTCTTCTGAAACCTGTCATTTGGTCAATATATATTTATTTTTTGAGCTACACAGAAGAAGGCATCGTGGATCCAGGGTTGATCATCTGACGGTTATCCTCTATTTGTTCTTTTTAGTGAGTAGCAGTGCAGAAATGCATTCCAGATTTGATCAAAGGCATCTAGTATCTTACTCTGTTCAAAGGCTACTCATTCATATTTTACAGTTTCAAGAACAGCATTGACCCAACAATCAATACGAGACGTTAAGATGATTTTTTTCTTCTGTCCTGACCTATAGTTGCTTGAAGAGAACATTGATTTATAATCTGTCACCAAGGAAACTCCATTTTTTTATAATTAGGCCAGCAGTTATGATGATTCAATCCTAACGCAAATTTTGTTAAAAGTTTTTGTTACTGTAGACTGTGGAAGATGAGGTTAGGTACAAACCAGTCATGTGAAGTATATCAAAGAAAGACAAAAGCACTTGGAATACCCAAGCACTAGTGAAATAAATGCAGAGGTAAAAAGCTCAAGTACAAATTTCAGGAACATTTCCGTAGTATTCAAGGTATCTCACAGCATTTAACCCTCTGAACTATTTTCCTTCTCTCATCATACACATTTGAGCTTTGTTATAATAGAATATTAGTTGTTTTTTCACACCCAGGAAATTCTCCATTTCACAGAGCCACAAGTCTGCCACATAAGTAAATAGTAGCAGAGAGTATTTTCAATAATAATAACAATAATAATAATAATAGTAATAAAACATGTAATTTGTCCATGAAATTGGTAAATATTTTTTCTTGTTCATTTTTGTCTTTGCTTTCCCCTGAGAAACATGAAATTTTTGGATTAGAGATCTACTATCCTATTTCTTCTGATGAGAGTCGAGGGCAGAAATTTTACATTCACGAACCTCTGAGTGCCTCAGGATATTTTTAGGGAATACAGAAGTTATATGTTGAAGGTTCTAACTTTCAAGATTTTTGAGTGGGGACCCTCCCTTTGCTTTTCACCTGCATCTAAGGTGAATGATGCAGTCCCTGCATTCAACTTCTATGTAAAAGTAATGAAATATTTACTGGGCTAGATTGAATACACAACTGTATTCTCATAGCCCTGGGGCTAGAGCACTCACAGAAAGGGAAGCAGATACCTTTTGCCAGGCTGAACCAGGTACAGGAATTTGAAACCACGTTTCTTGCACCTTCCCTTCTGAGTGTCCTTACACTTCTCTTTTTGTCTCCCCCTCCTTCAAAAATAAAAACTCAGGAACCCTAGAGGGACTATTTCAATTTTTTTGATACTTTAAACACTCAGCTAAAACATACACATTCGAATTTAAGTAGTGTTCAGTTGTATGGTAGGAAATAGACACATTTTATGAATGAAAAATAAATCCTTGAGACATTCTTTGCTTTTTTCCCATTCCCAAACCTGTGCTCTACTGATATTTTCCTGAAGAGAGTCATAAGGTTGGTGAAAAACCTAGTGGGTGGTGCCATGGGGCACTTTATGAAGAAAAATATATCTGCATGTATGTCTAGAGAGTTAATGCTAATAAATGTTTACTAGCACATTAAAATAAAATAACTTTGATCAGTAAAATAGTTGGGGATTTTTGGTTCACTTTTCTTGAATTTTTGATTCATTTTTCTAGTTTTGTTTTGGTTTCTTTTTTTGTTTTTAGGCAAAGTTGCACATGTGTGAATCACTTTACTCTTGAAGCTGGGGATAAGGTTTAATATCTGACTGGTAGAGGCTTAGGTGTTACAATCATTTTTAATGGTCATAGCATGGAGAGGAAAAAAAGGAGGAAAAAAGAGCTTTATTTTACAAAATGCTTTTGGAATCCAGTTTTTATAATACATCAGTGCTGCTGCCATCTGCTGAAGAAAACAGAACATTCCAGTGCAGGAACACCGGTAATCCAGCAAGCAGAGTACCTCTGCCTCTGCATTAGCTTGCTTGAATGACGAATCTTATCTCAGATGCAGCATGTGTGAAGTCAACTGAGTGTGCACAAGTAGCCACTCACTTCCTGCAAAGCCAGCCCAGCTAGCACTTCCTTGGAGATGCTGTTATGCTGTCACCAAGCAAAGCTCAACAGGTGATAGCCTCGTCATCTGCCTCTGGGAGAATCTGAAATTACAGAAGTTTATTGCATTTCATTTATCATGTCATGCTTGTTAACATGCTGTTTTATAGGCACATTGCTCTGCAACGTAACAATTTTAGTGTGCAAACTCTATGTTTTTAGTTTAATTTGCAGCAGATATGATATAAAGATAAACAAGATAGTGTTTTTTACCCACCAAATGGAATTGTCCCCAGCAGTTTGCTAGCCATCAATCACAACAGGGATGGAAGACCTTCTGCAATACACATTAAGAACACCTTATTTGCAAAGGCAAAAATGAAGTAAAGGGAAATCACTATATATAATCTTGCTCAGGTCTCTATAGAACAGATAACAACTATACACAGATTTCATATCCCAGAAAATTACTATGGAGACAAAACCAGATTCGATGAATAGTGTGTTTGCACCATATCTCCTAAAATGTACAATCACTTAATCGTGATTTATTGACATGGTTTGGCAAAGGCCCAGACTGATTTTGACACTTGCATGAGGCCCTTAATTATCTTCCTTTTTTCAGGTTAATGATAGAGTTCCCTCTAGCAATAACAGAAACACAATTTTAGACAGGTACCTACAGCAAGTATGCTCTTCTTTCAGGTGCTTCACTGAGGTGTCTAAAATTTCAATAAATGAATATTTCTACGAGAACATCAGATGACAGAGAAGAAGACAGTCAGAAAACTTGATACAAGCCAGGAGAACTGTGTCCATAGGTGTGCCATATTTCTCTTTGCCAACAGGTCACTTTTTACCTTTGCAAAGCTTTTACCTTTTTCACCTGTACGAAAGACTGAAGCACAGACTCATAGAAAACTTTTGGCTGGCAGGGGTCTTTAAATGTCATCCTGTCTAGCCCTCCCTGCAGTAAACCAGGCCAGTTTTAACGAGACCAGGGCATTCAGAGCAACCTTGAGTGTTTCCAGGGATGGTGTATGCATCATCTTTCTGGGTAACCTGTTCTAGCATCTCACCATCCCCACCATAAAAATCTTCTTATATCTCACTATCCTCACCATAAAAATCTTTATATATCTCATCTGAATTTACCCTCTTTTATTTTAAAATCTTTACTCCTTGCCCTAATACAATAGGCCATGCTAAAAATTTGTCCCCATCTTGCTTATAAGCCTCCTTTCAATACCGAAGGGCAGTTGTATGGTTTCCCCAAAGCCTTCTCTTCTCCAGACTGAGCAATGACGACTGTCTCAGCCTTTCCTCATAGGAGATGTGCTCCAGCCCTCCAATCATTTCAGTGGCCTCCTCTGGACCTTCTCCAGCAGGTCCCTGTCCGTCCCGTGCTGGGAGCCCAGAGCTGGATGCAGTGCTGGTGGGTCTCACCAGAGCAGAGCAGAGGGGCAGAATCCCCTCCCTCCCCTGCTGCCCACGGGGCTCTGGATGCAGCCCAGGACACGTTTGGCTCTCTGGGCTGTGAGTGCCATGGCCAGGGCATGTGCAGCCTCCCACCCACCAGCACCCCCAAGCCCTTCTTGGCAGGGCTGCTGTTCATCCCCCAGCCTGGATCCATGCCCTGATTTTGGTGCAGTGTCTTGTGTTTGGTCTTGTTAAACATCATGACATCCCCATGGGCAACTTCTCCAGCTTGTCCAGGTGCCCCTGAATCACATCACCACCTTCAGGTATGTCAACAGCACTGCTCAGCTTGGTTCATCTGCAAACTTACTGAGTGTGCTCTCAATTCCTTTGTCTAGGACATTAATGAAGATATTAAACACTGCTGCCTAACAGCCCAAAGGTTCACCTCTTTTCACAGACCTCCATTCAGACATGGAGCCATTGACCACTTCCCTGTGAACATGACTATCCAACCAACTGCTCACCCAACAGACTCTCTGTCCATCAAATCCTTGTCTTTCTAGTTAAGAGAGGGGGAGGTTGTGGTGCACCGTGTCCCGAAGGCATCACAGCATTCCATACAGATTGCAACTGTCTCCCTTCCCTTGCCCACTGATGCAACCACCCCACCATGGATGACAACAAGGTCACTCCTTCCTGTTTCAGAGGAGTTCTTGAGTGTGTCCTCTTGTAAACAGGCAAGGATCACACCTAAGGTAATGTCAGCCATACTTTGATTTCCTACCTTTTGCTCACATCATGTTTCAATGCAAGAATTATTTTAGTTCTACACAGAACTTTTCAATGCATTGAAAGAAAGGTGTTTTTATTACATGAACAGAAACAGTAAAGTGCATTCTTTTTCAGTTAATGGACCATAATATATATTCAGCTTAATTTATTGATAGACTTTGGATAAGAATGAATATAACTTTTTAATAGGATGTGCTCTGTAATTATTTTTTGAAGTAGATGTTATATAAAGATAAATCCTCATAGCATAACTGCATTGTGTTAGATAACACATTTTATTTGCAGGTTAAATGTTTAACCTTTTAAGAATTTTCGATAAATAGGTGTTAAATATTTTTTAATGCATTTAATACTGTTATTGTTATTGGTTTTGTTATTGTTATTGTAATTACTATTACTATTATTATGGCTGTCAGAAATATTTCCTTTCCTTTCTTACAAGTATTCCACACCTTGACTTTTCCCCCTTTAAATAGGGAACAAGGAATATAATGACTAAATTAAAATGATAATTAACTCACATCAATCAATGTGTTTATTTTGCATTTCTATCCTTTCTCTAACTTAAATTCTTCAATAAGGAAAAATCTTAAAAAAATGTTTTTTAAAACAAAAAACTCCTTCCCTTTATAATTATTAGAAAGCAGCTTTCCAAAAAGTTTACACATCAAAAAGGAAGAACAAAGAAACATTAAAAAAAAAAAGAAACAGAAGTATTTTTTAATGGAGCATGAGTGAGTGGGACATGAGAATTGACAAAGAAAATGCATTTTGGTTTAAAAAAAGATGTTGAGAAGATAATTCTGACAAGTATGAATAAAGCTGTGAAGCTCAAACTAGAAGAACTTACAGTTTAAAAAGAAT
>VXBC01013305.1:48910-62606 GCA_013399945.1 Ploceus nigricollis
TAAGAAGGATTGTGCTGCGGTCATTATGTTTTACCTGAAATACATACAAACACTTGGATGACAAACTCTAAAGTGCTAGAAAGCAGTTAAATGTTACACTCTAATTTTCACTGTGTTTTACTCAGTGAAATCAATAAAGAGGGAGAAATTTTTCAAGGAGATAACACAGAAAAGGGCTCTCTCACCACAACCCTTCAAGACCACTGATAATTTATATGTGCTCTCTGATGCACCAATTTTAGTTTCCAGATGGTCATTTTAAAATTCAGGCAGGAGAAAGAAAAATGTCCTTAAAACACAGGTTCAATAAGGTACAGGAAGTAAAGTTAGTTCTGTCTTAGTAGCCACGTACATGCCCTGAAAATGAAAGCATGCAAACCAAAACCAGGAAGAAAAAAAAAAAAACGAAAACAAAATCCAAAAAGAAACCACTAAAGCTGACGCAACGTAGGAAAGGTTCTCCACTTGCTTAATTTGACCATTTTAATGGAGCATGTTGTGTTTATGTTCTGGCTGTTTATGTGAGGAACTAATGAAGCCGTTTTTCCCTTTAAGGGGCCGGAGGGATCTGGGGAGTCATTGCGAGGTTAGCGCTCGGACTAGTGGTCTGTTCAGCCAGAGAAGCTGCTGGGCGATGCCCACGAGTCGTGCTGTGCAGCAAGGCTCTGCCCGACTGCATCTCTGAAGGGACATGTGTGTTTTATCTATGCAACAGCTGTTCCATTACCTCCCTTAAAATGACTTCGTAAAGCAAAGGACCTTTTCCCAATTTATTTTACTTGCTCTCACTGAACAGTTTATCTGGTGTTTGCTCCAAAGCTCATGGAATTCAATGGAGAGACTTTTCATTAACTTTTTAGAGCAGGCATCAGATTCATTAGTGAAAAAGTCTATGGATTATTTCTTGTTTCCTCTGACAAAAGTCTCTGTTTTCCTCAACACAGGGCATATTATATCCCCTATTTTAGATAAAATTAAACACCAAAGGGGAAATTTCAAAGGTTCAGAGCTTTTGCTCTATTCATGTATATGTTGTGGTTCTTATCCTAAGTTTAGTCCAATACTTCTGTTTACTGAATGAGGTTGAAAATCCTGAAGCAGTACTTAACTTCATAGTTTTTTTCTACCTGTGTAAATGTTTACAGATTTCACCTAAGATTAGTTAAAGGCATGAGAGAAACAAAATTGAGGCTTGAAATGGATCAGAAAAAAGATAATTTGGATGAAATTTGTTTTGATTTTTTTAAAATCTAAGTCAGTGTGTTCAATAAAAAAATATTTTAAACTAAATCAAAGGTTTTAATAAGATGAAAATACTTTATTTTATTAGTTCTGCAACAAAATGTATAACTTCTTGATTTCATGAAAAAATTTCCTTAATAAACTAGTTTATGACTCCAACTTGACTTTTTGGAACAGAAATAAATTTAAATAATTATAAGTAAAAAATAATGAAATAACAGACTTAATTGCCACCTCAATTACTAATAGAAATTATCTTTTTTTCTTTATGACTGGAATAGGTGACTGTTGGAAAGGTCAGAATTTGAAGTCAAATTATAGGCTACACTTTTTTCACACACTGCTTGTTTCATGATATCAGACCAGCCAGATGTCAAGATGCTTAAAAGTCCTTTGAAATGTCAATTTCCAGTGGCTGGAAGACCAGGTTTATTGTTTATTTTATTGGTAAGGAAGAGGAAGGCTAAACAGCTGCTACTTAGGCTGTTTGTGAGCAAACAAACAAACAAACAAACAAAAGTAAAACCCAATCAGCTCTTGCTAGTGTAAGACATTCCTACCTTGGCTTGTTGAGGTCCACGCAGGAAAGTTTTGCTTTCATAAGCAAATGTAGTCATGGAATGGCTGAGTTAAACCTAAATGCTCATATGTATATAAAGCTTGACGCAGGCTTTTTATCTTGCACTGGAAATTAAAATCTAAAAAACAAAATAAATTTTACAAAGAACTGGGGTACATCTTGAGGTCACCCTTTAGCCTTTCTTTTTTCTGCTTGACTTGAGAAGAAATACTAAAAATGAGTAAGAGCATCATGAGCCTTCCTGAAAGCAGATGAGGAATGGCTGCTGTCCATGGAATAACCATGTTCCCACTGGGGTGACAGCACAGCCTAGAAGGGCTAGAAGTAAGAACCCCGTGGTGCCGTGTGTCCCACACATCCATGAAGAAGAGTTTACAGCTTCTAAGCCATCTAATTACTACTCATTTCCTCAGAACCTAGGAATGTCAGACTTACCAAACTGAATGAATGCCATGGAAGAGGAAAGTGGAGTTTCTACTGACACCTTCACAGGGCAAATCATTGACTAGAACCATAGAATATCCTCAGCTGGAAGGGATCTACAATGATCATCAAGTCCAACCTCATAATTTTCCCTTTCTCAGTCCTCTCCTATGGTTAAACAAATCTCCTCTTGAACTTGCCCTCAAGAAGGATATCTGATATGGTCATCTAAATGTTTGACATCAAAGACAGGGAAGACACATCCCTTTCTGGATGTAGGAAGTGACCACAGCCTCTAGTCTCTACCGAATGACCCAGCAGTGGAGCAAGGACATGAAGGTGCAAGGTCCTGGGAAAGTTAGGCATAACTACATGCAATCTGGGTCTTGAATAGTAAATTATATAGACAATAACAAAAACCTCAACAGACTGACATATTAGGGGGCTTTATGAGGAAGATAAAGGCATAACTGAATTGTCATGTGAATAAGTTGAGAGCATGAAATTATTTTTCTCAAAAATTGTCTTTTGAAAAATAAGATAATATGTCACATAAATTATACCTTATCACTTCTTTTTCTTGAGAGCAGATCTTCCCTTGGAACGGGGTGTGGGAGGATGTGGGAAAGGAAGAGGAAATAGAGACTAGTAATGAACCAGAGGGACAGATCCAAAAAGTTGCTCCTGAGACCCCAGAGGTAGTTTGGATGGTTTCAAGAGAGAGACACACAAAACAAAACTGAGAAGATGTAAGGGTCATTCAGAGCCAACTGCCAAAACCATTTTGCCCTTTTGCAACCATAACAAGAAAAGCTGCCAAATTACACCTGGCCCCCTGAGCTATCCCTGATTTCCCAGGTATGATACAGATGTGCAAGAGACTTCTGATGTGCATTACACTGCAGGACTCCAGCTAAAGCCATCAGCCTGGTCCCGATCCCATCTTAAGCCTATTTAAATATAAAGGAAGATTTTTAAAATTTTTTTTTACCTTAATAACTTTTATTGTCTTGTATCTTCAATTGATGCTGATGTCACTGAAGCAGAGGTCCACTGCTTTAAACAGTCTGCAAAACAAGAATAAGCTGCCCTGAGAATAAATGCGGAAGTTTGTAGATATGGTTCATTCTATGATGTTTCCATGCCCCTCCAAAGTGAATTCATAGATAAGAGCTGTGACCACTGCACAGTCTGGGCAAGCAAAAATGCTTCTTCAAGTTTAAAATTAATTTCTGATTGGGTAGTTTTCTCAGTGTGAAGAAAAACTCTTCAAATTTGCAATATAATGTTAATGATATGTGAAGAAAATAGAAAGATCTTTTAATTTCCCCCTCCTAAATTCAGATGTAAATATATTCTTTGACTTGTGTATTTCATATGTATTTTTCATATGCCAGTTATATTACTAAAAAAAATGGCATTAGCAAAGGTATAGACTGATATTTTAGCTCAATATAAGGCTTTGTTAATATTTGTCACTTATTCAATGGTTCTCACTTCTTTTATCTATTAGGCATGTAGGTTAAGGCAAGAAAAAGGCAATTGTTTTGTTTTGCTTACTTAGTCAGGCTTTATCAGAACAGGTAATCCAGTTGTGGGACTTATTACCACAAAACATAGCCAAAAACACAAATGAATTAAATTGCTTTCAGGCAAAGTCATTTGTAGAACCAAGGAAAACTCCACTAAAAAATGTTAAGCAAAATAATATAGACTCAAAATTTGGCTGTGGAAATTGTAATTTGTAATTGTGTAAATTGTGGATTTTGTCTTCCCTCCTGTCAGAACCTGAGGAGGGATAGCAAAGGGAGATATTATTATTGGTTGTCTTGTTCTTCTCATCTATCCAGACCTGGTACTGCCACTGTGAAAGACAAGACACTGAAACAACTGAACCTGTATGTGACCTGTTTACCTATTTTTATATTATGTCTTTACAATAGATGTGTGGGAGTATCATTATTCCTGCTTTACCGGAGAGAAAGATCAAACGTAGAAAATGATTCACCCGAGGCCATGCAATGCATCATGCGTGTCAGATGGACAGGTCAATTTGGTCCACATTATATTTCATTGACAACTCTTTGCACGACCTGGCTTTGCTCTCAGGATTCAGTCTGGAGCAAATTTCACTGCTTTAGAGAGGAAGTTCAGGTGTAGGAAAAACACCAAACCCCTGATTCAGTCAGTGATATGAACAGGAGCACAGAAGGACCATTTGACTTGGACAAGGCACTCAGGTTTGAAGTAGTCTTAAAAATCCAAATCTATAAATATCCCATGCAGGAGTAAACTGAGACACTGATTTTAGAGATTAAAACATAAAGTTTGGAATTCAAACTGTGGAGGAATAAGATGAATACTGTAAGGCTTGCAATCTCCGTTTCCTGGATCTGAGTGACTAAAACCTGGGTGAAGTTAAAAAAGATCAAGCTTACATTCTGAATTTCAAAATCCTTAATTCCATTTTATTTTTAATTAGCGATACTGAATTTGAATAAAAAAGAAAGAAATTAATTAGTATACTTACTATATAACTGTAACATAATTGTAGCTGAAAATAAAATACTCAAACATAAATATATTATCAATGCCCAATAGGTAATTTCTGTTTTTTCACTTTTTTCTTTTTTTTATATACTTAAGAAAGTAATTTTCAAGATTTTTTCTGGAGGGTAGATTGTTGTTTGGAAAGAGTTAAAGCCAGTGGAGTGATTGTAGCAGGAAACAATTTGTGTACAAACATTAAAATGCATATGTGAAATCTATCATCTCCTTTAACTTTCTTCTTCAAATAATTTAATGACTTTTACATTATAAGAAATAGAAGGCATTACTAAGGACATGTCAATATTGTTTTTTAATATGATTCATATGATTCAAGCTTTTAATTTTTTTGCAAATGAAAATGAAGTAGTCTAAGGTCAGTAATTTAACTTTTTTGTGAGAGAAAATAGAAATCTTGTGGTTTTGTTTGTTCTTGAATGCATTTCTTTACTGTTCCTGAGAAAATATTTTATGTACTTCTGAAAGATTTTGAAAGGAGAAAAGGTTATTTTACCTCACTATCCTTTCTAATATAACAGTCCTAACAAAGAACTCAACCATCAATGCACTTCGCAGTTCTAAATTATTCATTAGCTTCGAAAAGCGACAACAACAAATAGAAACAATAATAACAAAAGGATAAAACAAAAAAAAAACAAACACTGGGAATGAACACTGCGATTACAAAAAAAAAAAAAAAACCAAAAAACCAACAACGACAAAAAAACCCAACAAAGATGGCATCTGAGAATAGGAATGCAATCTTACTGCAAAAGTTTGAACTATGAGATTGAAAAAAACAAATCAGAAAACAAAAAGTGAAATTGTGGGCATCTTCTCCTGGACTGGCTATGAAAATTGTGCTCCCCTGCATCTGCTTGTTTCAGATGATGAAACATGGTTTTAAGTTTATTTCTTTTTAGGGGCTGATAAATAAAGTTGAGGTAGAAACCATGTGCTATGCAGTGTTGACAATGTTGAAGAGTTTCTGCTAATTAAGAGTGTATGTGAAAGGGTGGAGAGTCATGAATTATATTTTCCATGTTGCATATCTCTACATTAATAGCTAGCTGCTGTGTCTGTGTTTATGAATACAGCCAAAGATCATTTTTGAACAGTCCTGGAGCATAAAATTTCCACCTGTCCTGCCAGAAGGAAATGTCTTTCTATTTTATGCTGTTCAATTGAACTGACTGTTCAGGAGAAGAAATTCCCCCAAACCAAGAGAAATAAAAAATAGATGCGTCCACAAGGACTGTATGTCTCCTCAAATATCAAAACAGTAGTTTCCATAATATTAACATCTGGGGGAAGATTTAAACCCACAAAAGTTAGGAAATTTGGCATAAAACCTGCCATTCACTCTGTAACTCATTTCTCTATGTCAAAAAGAGGACATGATGTTATTTGCCATATGTGTGGCTATATCATAGCCTGGTGAGCTGAGGTTAGACTTGCACCAGGAAACTTCTTAATTCTTTGGATTTAAATCAGACTTATAATGCTGGCATAACAGTGAGCAGTGTCCTCGATGTACAATTTGGTTTGATGTGAGAATCTTTATCTGTGAGTTGTTGCTATGGGAAGCTGTTGCTAACTTCTACTGAGAGAGTAAAAAGGATTCTGTTTGCATATTTAAAAATATACACAGATGGAATATGTACATACACAAGCACACACAAATACATATGCATTGACATAGACATCTATGTCTATTTTTATATTTTCATTTAAATAAATTGTCCATAAGAAGAAACGATTCCTAACTGGTTATTGACACATATTATAAACCAGAAAGAAACAGAAGTGTTGTTTTCTTGCTTTTGGTTTGTTTTTTTTCCCTTCCAAAGACTGGGCAGTGCATTGTCTAGATGGGAGCCCATTAAGAGTGGACTGTAATTGAGGCAGTAAAATACTCTCTTTACTCTCTTTTTTCCCTTTTTCAGCCACAGGAAAGGCTTTACAAAATACTCAGCATATTGGCTGCTGAGGGCTTTTGACAATCAAGTTCCATCTGCTCAGTATTGTGCAAGATGAAATATACATATATAGTCCAAGCCTTGGAGAGTGTATAATATGATCTGATCCAGGTAGATGCTTCACTGACTATCCATTTGACACATGCAGTGACCAGATCTGGGCATAGAAATTCAGTTTTTGCATTAATTTCCTGGCATATGTTACGATAAGGATTCAGAAACTCTTGAGCCCACCACTACTGAATTTTTTTTTTCATTGATTTCTCGACCAGACAAGCCTCTCTTAGTGCTAGAGGACAAGTCAGTATATAACAGATAAATACTTCTAAAGAGCACCATATAAATATATGAGCAGCTAATTGCAATTGAAATTGGTAGAAACCAGGATTTTGTGCAGCTTTAGGGCTTAAGACTTGCTTTTAATTTAAATCTCATGTTGAAATAAATGCATATAAACATGTACTTTATAAAACCTTCTGCATCCATAATGTTGGAATCGAAACTGAAACTCTTTCCTCTCCTGTATATCTGTTCAGAGAAGGGTCTAATTATTTTACCTTCTATTATCTTAATTTGGGTAGAAATATCCTGGCCACTCTTCAGCTGAAGGGATGCAACTGCACTTCAGGTAGAATGCTTTATTCTGTTGATACAGTTTTCATGCTTTTTTTTAACCTATCTGTGGAAAAATATATATGTACAGCAGTGTCATACAAAACAAGTATTGAAAATCCCACAACTTGGTTTTCTCTATGTTTTCTAGAAATGCTGAGAGTTGCAGTGTTATCTTTGTGGATACCATAGTACATGATGCTTGGTAACTCTGGTGTCATTAAATAACACTTACATTAATATTCACAGTGTGATTTTACTGCCCATCATAAATCTGAGCATTATGAAATAGAAATCTAATGTCATAAACTTTTTTCCCACTGAAAATAAACTGTTAAGACTGGTTGTCGTCATCATTCTACAAATAAAAAGAGGACTTTTCCAACACACCTGCTGACAGCATGCACTGAAAATCAGCTTACTTTACAGTAATTAAATACGTAAAATATATAAAATTAAAAATGTCTTTCCTGAAGGGCCACTATCCTTCCAAGTTTCAGTATAAGACAAAAATAACAACTTGCAAGAGTGCAAAAAAGGCATCTTGAGTTGAGTTTTCATAGATCATTGAAAGGTTGAGGTTGGCAGGTGTCTCTGGAGGTCATCTTGTCCAACCTTCCTGACGTCTAGAGCTGGTTACATGCCAGGGCCACAACCCAACACAAGCTATGGACTTTTTTTCTGCAATGCACTAATTTCCTCCAATGAAATTAGTAACAGAAAGATAAACCTTTTGTTGGAGATCCCCAGGTTCTTGCCTAAACGTGGAAAACAAGGAAATTCCCAGTGATGTGTATAAAATTCTGACATTATGCATAATTTATGCAGCCAAAATCCTAAGCAACCTCAGATTGCAGCCAGTATAGTCTGTCACTCTCCTCTAATCTTAGCTAACCTATGAAAGTATTTATTAGCACTGTAACTAAGAGATACTGGGGAATGGGGGGAGCTAAGCTCTAAGTGATGTGCTTTCTTAACTAATTTAAGGATGTGTGTGGGATTTTTAATGAAATTGAATTTTTTTACTCATTCTTTGCACAATGATGTACCTGTTGAGTTGACAATATGTGGATATGCCACTGCCTTTATCAAGCATTGTAGTTTTGTTCATTGTTTTTCTAGTCTCTCTTTCTCCTTCCTATTCCCCAGAAGAAAATGAATAACAGTAATTTCAGCAATGTTTCCGAATAACCATGACAATCTTTCTCCTTTGTTGATTAAGCTAAGTGAAGAGAGATACCTTGAGAGTAAAAGAGAATTTTCCCACCCTTTTTCATCACTCTTAACCTTGTACTACCAACAAACTGATCAGAAAGTAGAGTATATTCTTACTAAGACTCTAACATAAAATACTGACTTGGGCTCCTTTCTCATCTTCTCTTCACACCCTCCTTCCCTTCCCCAGCTCTCCATGATGAAAAGATATCTTTGTTTCCAGTGTTGTCTAAAAATGGGCAGGAATCATGGGGATAAAAAATTTGTTAAGAAATGCAACAGCCTTTGACCAAATATTTAATGAAAAAAATGTGTCTGTGTAAGCAGAGCGTTTTGCAGATAGCTACATAGCTGGACATATAGACAGATGTTTTTTCTTTTTCATTTAATAGATCAATGAAAACATTATTTCAATTGAAAGTCTTGAACTTCAGATAACAATAATTGGAGTAGATTAATTGCATTTAATGAGACTATGTCAGTTTATGCTAACTGAGGATCAGCTGCATATTTTCTTCCTTTTAAAAGAACTGGACTAATTTTGTGCTTAAAAGATGAGTAGATTTTTTGAAATTTGTTACTGAAGAATGAAGAAATATGCTGCAAATGACAACTTAAAATAAAAATGGTAAGGTGGACAAATCAGCAAAAGCAGATTTTGCAATGAGATCATTTCTTCTGAGAGTGTTTTTAACCTTAGTGATAACCTGTTTGATTGCTATTTAAAAAGGACAATCTCACCATGCATAGCTATTAGATTTTCATTGTACAGCCTAATCTTGTAGTTTGTGCTAGAACATCATGCAAGTATTTCCATTCTGCCTGATCTCCTCACCATCGTGGTTTCTCCTTGTAACAGTCTTCCATGATCTGATGAATAAAATTCTTCACGAACTGTGATAGCAAAGTGAAAAGTTTTGCTCTAGAGTGACCCAATCAAATTGTCTTCAAAACAGACAAAATAAGGAGTACTTTTAGGCAATGTTTCCACCTCTCAGTATTAATGACATGTACAGATCTGTTTCTGAATCATTTCTATTGTCAGGAAATAATGTCACAGACCCAGACTGACATTCAGGAAAGTGTGAAAGGCTATACTTAACTATAAATACACCTGATTTAACTGAAACGTAATTCCATTTCAAGTACTTCTCAAGATCTCTTTTGGACTAGAACACCGAATTCTACCAAGGTTTCAGAAAGAAAACACAGCACAAAAACATTAAAACTTAACATGGAGTAATGTGATATAATGTAAGGGAACACAACATACTATAACATATAATAATGTAGGGCAAACCCTGTCTTTTCCATCAGGAAACAGTATTTTCCTGAGTTAAAAATTCTCTTCACTCCAAATGAAAGGAGCATTTTATACCAACCATTATGAAGCAAGGACACAGAGCGAATAGCCGTGCTGCAGAATAGCTAACTTTAGCTCTAACAATGGCCTTTGAGCCATCTACTCAGGTACTTTTTGTGACTTGATGTTATTAAAGTTTTTGTATCAGTCTCTTCTTAAAGTTTTGAAAGGCCCAGACACTCAGAGGCTTCCTAACAGAGGCCATGCAGGTACTTGTTTAAAGTTCAATAATCTTAAAAAAAAAATCACCAACACCTTAAAAAATATAATTTATTTTTGGTTAGGGATCCTAATCATAAGTAAGGATCAAGTGTTTCTTTTATCACCATTGCTGTTGTCCATACCTAACATTCTCAATGGTCAAGTGTCATGAGTACAATCCCTGAAGTTAAGAGACCAATTTCTTTCCACCTCCTTGCCCTTGGACGAGTTAGTAATTCAGGCTGGCAAGCACAATGGTGCTTGAATTTTCCAAGTGATTTCTAATTTTAGAAATACCCATTTTGATTCTGTTCAGCAATGTCTATTTCTTCCTTAATTTCAGAAGGTCTGAGCAATAATTTGTAGGGAAATGGAGCATTGTGGGTGCTCAGCATCTAAGGTACAGGTCAAAAGCTCAAACTTGGTGAAAGCCAACATTGTGGCCATTGCCTTCACTGTATGCCATGTGGGTCAGCAATTAAATGCATATATTGACATTTTTTAAGGCAGTAGAATAAAAGAGCAAAAAGTCCATAACTACAATAACAACTAGTAAGTAGTAGATTGTGTGGAAATATATCTATGTCCAACAATATATTCAACTTCTATTCATTTAGTAAAGACACAGGGTAAAAAAAATCCCATACAAAGAAATCCAGCAAAAGATTGGACCACAAGCAAACTGAGTAATTTATAATTCAATTTTGGATTAAAGGACACAAGATAAATAACAAATGTCAGTTAGGATAATAATTTCAGTAATGTTTTTATTCACAATTTAGCACCATCTATAGCATATAATAGTTTTATGTTCTTGGGAGGTGGAAGTTGTGACTTCATATATACTGTCACATAAGAATATGGAGGTAGACAATTGAAGAGTAACTGATATTCTGATCTAATAATCTATGTCTAATTTTGCCAGGTATGTATGTAATATGTAATTTGTTGCATTCCTTCATTGTTTCATTAACTTGGATAATTGTGGCTTTTGAACAAAGATTTTTACTTCAAGCTTAAATTTTTCTTTACCTTATATTTGTATTTTCATACACAACATGGAAAATTTGAAAAATTCAGTAAATTGTAGATTATCCAAGGGGCTAAGAAACTCTGTAATTACAAACAGTGTCTTTGTTTTTACACCAATATATCTCAAAGCCCTTTAAAACTCATGACTACATAGAACTTTAGAAAACTTTAGAAAACTACATTTTACACTTTAGAAAACAAAGCTGGAACTCAGGGGAAAATCCCTTTCTTCCAAGAACCAATCTGCTGTCACTGCAACTACACTGTCTCTCAGTGAAGACCTGTTTGGTTTTGTTACATGTAATCACAGAACATGAGGTAGGAACATATTTTAAATCTTCCTCAGCTGGCTGCATGTGTTTATTCATTTGCTTCATAGTGTTCATTTCAACCTGCAGAAGCTAGAGTCACGGGGATGTTTTACAGTACATCCTTGTTTGGCTGATAGGGTTCTTGATCTGGCACTTTTGATACATTTTTAGTTGAATTTGACACTGTTGTGGTGATGCCTTAGATTTATAAATTTTGAGTCTATCTACTGTGTCCTACTTGGGTTCTTTTATTGACTTCAATACCTGAGTTTTGAAGTTTTTAATATTGTTTTTTAATGTTTTAGGACTGGAACAAATCCTCTTATGAGGCAAAATTAATATGGATTTTTTTTTTTTTTAAAGCATCTCATTTGACTTGGACAGCAAGACCTGGGCCAGAAGGAGAGCTGGACAGAGAAGAACTTAATGAAGTCCTGCAAAGGCAAGTGCAGGTCCTGCACCTGGGGAGGAACAGCCCTGGGCACCAACATGGGCTGGGGGTGACCTGCTGGAAAGCAGCTCTGTGGAGAAGGACCTGGGGGTGTTCTGGTGAACAACAGGCTGTCCACAAGCCAGCAGGGTGCCCTGAGGGCCAAGAAGATCAATGGCATCCCGGGGTGCAATTGTAAAAGTGAGGCCAAGGCCAAGGGAGGTGATCCTGATTCTGCATTCTGTACTGATGAGTCACATCTGGACAGCTGTGTCCAGGGCTCCCTAGCTCAACAAAGACAAGCAGTTATTAGAGTGGGTCTAACAGACAGCTACAAGATGATGAAGGATGTGCAGGAAAGGAAAGGCCTTCCTCTCTGCAAGGAAAGGCTGAGGAGCCTGAAGAAGAGATGGCTGAGAGGGAACCTCCTGAGTGCGTATAAATATCTGAATGGGGCTGTGCAAAGGATGGGGCCAGACTCCAGGAAAAGAGGCATTGTGAACAAAATGAAACAGAAAATCTCATCTCAGTGTGAAGAACTTCTTTACTACAGGGATGATAGAGTACTAAAACAGGCTGTCCAGAGAGGTTGTGGAGCCTTCTTTGCAGATATTCAAAACCTGGACATGATCCTGTGGAACCAGTTCCTCTGGAAGTCAGCCAACCTCAGGACTGGATAAATTGATCTCCAGAAGTTCTTTTCAGCCTTAACCATTCTGTGATTCTATGACCTGTAATGAATACTGAAACAAATACTGAAATCTTTTGCAAAGTTAAATTCAAACTGAAGATTTCTGGATTCAGCCTAAATGACACAGAAGCAGAAGAGCAGACAGCTTTGTGCAGAAATCTGTCTGTGTTTTTCTGAAGCATATGGAGAAAAATAAGGCTTCTGCCTCAGAAAATGCCTAACAGAAAGTTTAAAGCATTGGGTAACAGGCCGATTGATTGCACAGGAGAAAAGGACTGTTTGTTTCCCTGTTTTATGCATGCCATCCAAGAGCATAGGTATTAAAATACCTTAACATTTCTACGTTGGTGAGGAATAAATAGTGAGCAACTATAATTAATAACTATTAAAGCTGTTTGACTGATCATATCTTCTGGCTTGCAAAATCTTTTATGCACAGGTGTGTGCATTAATGAAATCCATTAAATTCATATATTTCAACATATAGTAATTTACGATCTTTTATAAGATCTGTCATGAAACACAGTCAGAGATATAGGATTGTCTCAGTGCATTACATAGCAAATTGTACTCCCCTTTCCTCCGAAATGACTTGACTTTAGAGACTAAATATGGATGTCAATGCATTGGACAGCCACATTAGGTATACTTTTTGCTCTACCATCGCCTGGGAATATGTGGAATAAACCTTTTATCACCGGCAAAGCTGACAACAAGAGTGAACAATATTCAAAGTGGCTAGAGGAAAAAATGTGTGGGAGTTCTATCTATTTCACTTCATACATAAAAAGACAAAGAGATTGAGTGTGTAACTCTCATTTATGAATTGTAATGGCTCTCCTATGGGTTGCTAACTATTCTTTTTGACTTTTATTTGTTATTTTGTTTTCTTCCTCTTGGTACTTTTGTAGAACCTAAGCAGATGAAGACACAGCCCATTGTTTTAGCACTCCACATCAAATTCAAAGAACTCTTCAGCCCTGGAAAGGTACAAAAATCACTCATTAATGTCAATAATAAAGGGTTGTTTTTTTTTTTTTTGTCCTGAAGAAACACAAGCTGTCAGTATG
>VXBC01013305.1:71977-91448 GCA_013399945.1 Ploceus nigricollis
CCCCAAAAAAAAAAAAAAAAAAAAAGCCAAACAACCAAAAAACCCCCAAAATCAAAAAACAAACAACTAAAAAAAAACCTAACAAAAACAACTGGAAGCAAACTGGACAAAAGTGATTCCAATTCTGTACAATATTTTTCATTTGCAGCTAAAAAGAAAGACTACAAAATTATCACCATAAGCCTACCAAAAAAAAATGCAACTCAAGCTTTCTGATGATATACTCATTAATAGAAAATAGAATTTTTTCCAAGTCAGCAGAATTCAGGTAATTTTAAGCAATTTTCTTCATCTTCATGAAGAAGCCTTTGAATTTCATCAACTACTTCCTATTTTAAGTCCATTCTGGAAAATGTATTTAGCTCAATTTGATCCAATAAAAATTATTCACAAGTTTGCAATGAATAAATTTGCATTTTCTGTATTTTAAGTTTTTTTTTTATGCAATGTACATTTTTAAGAATATTGATGTAGTTTACCATCTTTAATGAAGAGATGTGTCCTGTTACAATCTTTTCCATGTGTCAGTTTATGAGATATGATCACAAAACTTCCTGTGCTTCTTCTTTGAAAGTTAATAATGTAATTTTTAAATCATTACTAGGAACTTATTTTAAGCCTTTTTTAAAATCAGCTGTATAGGGCTAAGCACAGAAATCAGTATTACTTGTTCACTGTGTCTTCGAAACATCCTCCAAAAAAGTTTTTCCTCTTGGACTTCCCCTGTGTACCTGCACAGCCTTGTCATTTCTTTTCAAAACCACTTGTATTGCTGAATTTTGGTGTAAAAGGGACTCCTTTATTATTTCCTGTGCCAGAATAATAATTTGCTCTTGCCTGACCACCTATGTAGAGAACACCTAGCCCTTTCCAGACTGACCCAGCTGTATGTGTGGCAGCTCTGCTCCAAAGACCCCTCAAATGTGTGATGGCATCATGGTACTCAACCTAGCCAGCAGTGTATTTAAGGCCAAAAAGCATGGAAAAAAGAGGAATAATCTGTTATTTATGTGACTTTTCTTCATTGAATGTGATTTTTGTAGAGTTGCAGTCTGTTGTGGAGACTCTGGGGGGCATCCCCTGAGTTGGGGAAACACAAGAAGCTTCCCTCAAAAAGCCAATAAAACCCCACCAGCTCCTTCACCTCTTCCTCTGTCGGTTCCTATGTCCCTGAGCCACTCCCTCCCTATTCCCTGATTAGCCCTTATCTTTGTACTGCCCCAAGACCAGGGGCACCCCAGGCCCTTTGAGAGGGAGAAAACCAGGACCCTCCATGTGTGTATGTCTGGGGTCTCTGAACATCTCACTGTGCGGCTGAATTAAACATCTGCGGATACCATGCAAAGGCCCTTCCTGCTTCTTTACCCTGGACTTTACTAGCAGCAATTCAGGCTGCAACAGTCTGTCTTGCTCACGAGGAAAAGAAAAATCAAGTGAAGAGTCATACTGTAACTCCCAGCAGCATTAAACAGTTAAACCACATATTTACTTCATTATTCAGCCCCATATTCTGCAGAAAAGACCAAATTCTATCATCTCACTGGTAGAAATAAACTAACTGAAAGATACGCCAACTATCCTTTGCTTTGTGCTTTTTTATTAAATGCTTTTGTGGTGAAAAATGCTACAGATTTTTTCTTTTGTCCTCATTGTAAATGCTAAGGCCAGTAAATTCATAATTACCCTCATCACATAAACAGTTCACATGTAAGGAAAGCTTGGACAGAAGAAATTTAATTCTCCAGCTGAGAGATGCAATCTCACAATACAGAGCCAACTGTCTTAGTTGTTGCTCAAACAAAATAAAGTCTACAGTCCCCTAGTCCCACAGATTTTCATGTGCCAGTAATGGAAGTAAATGGATGCACAAGAACATAATGATTAAAGAAATCAGACACAAAATAGCCTTTGATATTAACAGCTTCCTTTCATCAACTCTGAAAACTGCCCATCAACAATATAGTTAATTGGATCTGAAAATAAAAGTATCCCCATAAATTCCACATTTTCTCCAAATACAAAAGTAAAATAGCATTTTTTCATTAAATTTTGCAAATAAATTTCAACTGTTTTGCTTGAGCAAAAATAATCATATAGCTAACCAAAATGTCTCTAAAGAAAGTACTGAAATCATAATGAAATGTGAAAATGAGCAAAACAATGGAGCTCTATTTAAAGGGAGAAGGCAGGCAAAGCATTTAGTTAGTATATAAAAATCTGCATATCATCCTTCCAATCACTCTGTCTGTATGCAAAAACCAGTCACATATAGAGTTTTATTTTCTTCTGTAGAAAAGGATTTAGATGCTGAGGACTTTTTCCTTCCTAACTAGCTGTCAGCTGTTACTGTCAGCAGTGATTAAACATAAGCAGGAGTTGTGATTCATCAACAGCAGATAGAATCATCATGGATGTAAAGTATTCTTTGTTCCAAGGTCAGATCTTGCATGAAGCTAGGACAACTTTAAGCACCAATCCCTGTGTCTGGCTTATTTATGGTAATTCATTTACTGCTATATCATTATAGAACAAGGGGAAAATTTATACGCAGTTGTAGAAATATGTTTGGAAAACATGGGGAGGATGAAGTATATGTGCATGTATGCAAGTCTATTTTATGAACAGTGTGATACGCTGGATCTATCACTATGCACATACATTCTAGTGTAAAAATTAATGCTTTGTATCTATAGAGAACCTGGTGTATTTAAAAATCTTGGAATAGCTAAAAAGCATTACAGCATCCTTCTCCTGGGCATTTCTTTGGCATGTTTCTTAACCAGCAAACTCCTCAGGAAGTCACTCACCAAATTTTTGCACACTACCTAAAACAACGGGACTCTTACCAGGATCAGCAGCTCTGGATATTTTTAATACCTATTTAATAATAATAATTATAGATGGCTAAAATGAAGTATAAAGAGATTAAGTGATTTGTTGGACTGTGCACAGCAGGAAAATAACTAAGTGGAGAGTATGCCCTGGGATTCTGTGTTCTTAATCCTACATCCCAGCTAGTAAAATTTGTAATTCTAGAGAAGTTGAGAATTGTGCTTGACAGTTTGTACTACATTGCATAGTCTTCTCTGAGAAAATAACTTGCTCAGCTGATGTGGGGTGAGCAGTGAACATTGTGTACTGGGATTTCTTCATGTGGTTTCCACAGATTCCTTCTGGACAAACTGGTGTGTTGGTGAACACAAGGAGTCTGTGTGCTGGGTGGGGAAGTGGCACAGAGGTTACACCCAGAGGCTGATGGTAAACAACTTTTCGAAATGGCAACCTGCCACAACTGGGGCCCCCCAGGGATCAGCATTGGGTCCAACACTGTTCAACAGCTTCACAAGTGTTGTACAAGTGTTGTACAAGTGGAAGATGAGGACCAAGTGTACCCTGTCTAAGTTTGTCAATGGCACCATATTGAGTAGGGAAGTCAATATTTTGAAAGGGAGACATCCTGCAGGATGACCTGGGTAGGCTGGAAGAGGTGGCTAGCAGGAGCCTGTTGTATTGTGTTTTGATTCAAGCTCTGTTTCCCGAGGTTTGAGAAATGGTTTACTCCTGTACCCCTTTTCCTAACCCGATGGTACTGCCCTTGTCAGTCTTCCTCAGGACTGCCCCCTTATTCAGCATAAGTGCTGAATCATTCCCTTGTCCCCTCCCTGGTGCCTGTCTGTCACCTGACGCCCCATCCCAACACTCGGGAAGCTTCCATCAAGGGCGTCGAGTGATTGGACGGGGACCAGGGGTTCCTCCTCTGACTTTCCCTAATATGTTGTTATCTGTGTCCTTCTTCCCCATAGCCACACCCAGAGTTCTTCCTATTGGTTGTTGGGTGATTCCCTCCCCTTTCCCCTCCCCTGTTTAAAAGACGTTGTCAAGCCCTTCTCAGGGCTCTTTTCTGTTGTTTGTGCGGGAGGTCGTTGGTGGTCATAAGAGCTCCCAATAAACCTTTGGATTATAAACCTCAGAGAAGAGTCAGCCTCCTTCTTTCGTGTTCGCTGTCTGCCTCTCCTCCGGAGGCTCTCTCGGAAACCCTTTGGAACATACGGGAGTGCCCTCTGCCGCCGTCGTGCCTGTCTAGCCGGGTCACTCAGGTGGACTCTGAGTGGACACGGCAGCAGGAGCCTTATGAAATTTGGCAAGGTCTTGCACATGTGAAAACATAATCCCTGAGTGTAGCGCAAACTGGGATCTCCCAGGCTGGGAAACAGCTCTGTGGGAAAGGGAATGCAGGTCCTGGTGAACAAGATAAGGGAGAGTGAACAGTGTGCTGCAGCAGTAAGGAAAGCTGTTACAATGCTGAACTGCACCACCAGCCAAGATAAAGAGGTTATTATTCCATACTATTCCGTGCTTGTCAGGCCATCCCTGGAATACTGTGCTCAGTTTCAGCTTCCACTGCACAAAAAGTACATTGGCAGACTGGAGAGGTCCAGAGAAGGGCAACAAAAATGAACACAGAGCTGGGTTACCTTCCATCTGAGGAAAAGCTAGGTGAGCAAGGTTTGTTCAGACCTGGGAAAAGGAGGTTTAGGGGAGCCCTTATCACCATGTTTCAGTCTTTAAAGGGTAGCTACAGGGAAGATGGAGACTCCATTTTACAAAGAGTCACATGGAAAATATAAGAGGCAATAAGTGCAACTAATCCCAGGGAAATTCCAACTGGACACAAGAGGGAGGCTTTTCACAATCAGTATAAACAGCCTTTGAAATAATTTCCTCAGGGAAGTGGTGGATTTCCCAACATTAGGCACTTCTAGGATTCAGCTGGACAGGTGAGGTGGAGGTGGACCACCTTCTCCAGATTATGCTTTTGCCATGAAGGCCTTGCCGAAATGATCTTTCAAGTCCCTACAATCTGGTATTTCATGATTCTGTTCATCATACGTGTTAAGAACAGGCAGTGTACGAGAGGGTGAGGATTTTTCAGGCATCGTTTTCTCTTCCAAAGAACCAAGGTTTGCTCGTTTGATGATTACAACAGATAGTTAGATACAAAAGTTTACAACAGTGAGGGTCATTTTATATGTAATTAATGTGAAAAAAAAGAGTCACATCTTTAGAGGATATTTTATCAAATATTTCAACAGTCTTTAATAAAGAGTGACTAGAAGAAATATAAGTGAGCCTCATATGTTCATTTAAACAACCAACCAAGCAACAGCCAAACAAAAAGAGCACCCACAAACCTTCCCTCCTCAAAAAAAAACCCAAAAAAGAAAAAATAAAAAAACCCCGAANCACGAGACTCCTTGAAGAATCTAAGTATCATTGTAAGTATTTTGGGGATAATCAAACTGATAAACAGTGACCATTTTAAATTATGTTGCAAGTCTCAGAAGAGACAAGCACAGAATTCAGAATCGGAGGTCTTCAACACCTTTTGCAGTTATTACAGCAGGAGTAAAGGGTCAAAAAATAATTTATTCTTCAGCAAATTTGTGAATAATACATATACTCAATTTAATTTTGTTTTGTTTCACATCTTTCAAAGAATCTGGAGGAAACTGTTCTTGTCAGGCACCTCTGAGTGTCTGTGGTGTAACCCAATCTGCTCAGATAGACACCTATGGATGTTTCCTGTCATTTGCTTCACCGCAGTAAAATGTAGGTTGTCCACTAAGTGTTCCTGAAAATGATACCAAACTTCCTCCTTGACCCAGGTGAACGATACTATATCCACTATACCATGATTCTCTGTGTATGTACAGGCTTTTTCAGAGCTCCAATTATGCAGTTAATATCTCTTTCTTTTGTTAAACCTCCCTTTCACATTCATAAGCACCCTTTTCTCTATACTCTTACTCTCAAAGTTACTGGCTTTCTAGCTTCTATCATTCAAATCTGAATTTTCTTTCCTGTTGCTAGTGAGTAATTTTTGTCACTTTAGACAGATTTGGCTGGATTCTTTTTCCTACATGTCAGCTATCTCAGGGAATTTCCACTCAAACAGGACCATGACAAAATGAGCAACCCTTTACAGTCATTCTGGTCTCTCTGCTCCCAGTGTAAAGCACAAGGATGCAGTTCACCCCCACCCCTGAAGACAATCTGCAAGGCAAACAGGATTAATGGGTAGAAGGAGTCACCTGTAGCATTCCATTAACACCCTTCTGAAATCAGCAGCATTCTGCACGACATCGTTCAGCTGTCCCAAGCTCGCCGTAGGCTCTCGATCCCGGCTGCCTGTGGAACACATCCCATTCTTCAAAGTTATCATTGCTCTTCTGCATGTCATTTGACTCCGATGGATACCAAAAGACATATATCAGATCTTCAGCAGTATCCCATTGAGAGTTCTCCTGGCACTTCAGTCACTTAGGCATGATCTATGCTCTCAACAGTTAAAGATAATGACTTCAGGAATAATCTTTCATAGGTTTATATTAAATGAGACTAAAGTGCAAGCAGGGTATTAAAGTACCTTGTTATTTGCAGACTGCTTAGAGTAACCTTAAATATGGAGATTATCAAATTTCATGACCTTTATTTTTAATTTTTTTTTCTCCCTTCTTCTTCTGTGTGAAAGCCTCTCATGCAGTCCTGCTTCATCCAGACAGATGCACAGGCATCCATAATCAGTGTGTATGTGATTATACACAAAAGCCACATGTTGGGTAGTATGAGTAGCTCTGTCCTTCAAACAATGCATAGAGAACATTGCAGGCTAAGTGCTCAGACTGCAAAATGGTCCCATTTTCTTAATTTCATTTTATATCTGATCTGTATTATACTGATCTGTGCTTTCAGTTAGTGCAGATGTAACATTTTCTTGGCAAGGAGAAAGAAACAGAGGCCTTTAGAGTGCCTTCATGGGGCTCTGTGATTGCAGAATTGGGGTTTTCATCTTTCAGTTAGATACAGAATTATTCTCTGCTCCTTCTCCAAGCAGTAGTGATCTGCACAGTGAGAAAGCCACTGACTGCATTTCTGCAGAGTTAGGGTCACTTATTTACAGAAAAAATGGTTTGTGTATAAACACATACGCACACACATTGACACATGCAGACACATCACACAGGTGAGAATGATAACACTGTGATGAACAGTGTGGTCAGGTAGAATTTAAGTTGATAATTTTGGTGTTCAGAATAATCTTCAAGAGAGCTGAAGTCCCATTCATAGCTTATTTTATGGTATACGCCAATTTGTTCTTACTTTTCCCACTCATTATTAAATAAATTTGTTCTTATGTCTCTCACTCACTGTTAAATAACCAACTGATATAAATTCCAAGGGTATAGGGAAAATGCAGTTTGTGCTACATTGCAAAATATTTGTGTTTGCTTCATTTTAAATAGAATTTTAGAATAGAAGCTGCCTGACTATTTAATATATTAGGAAGACTCCAGGCAAGTACAAAGGTGATTCTTTCAGAAAAAGGCAATTTACCAGTGATTTTTCATATGGATTTCAATTAAATAAAAAAAAAAAAAGGAATATTCCATGTATAATGGAATATTCAGTGCAATGCCAGTGCTGACAACCTTTGCTGCTCCACTGCTTGAATTTTCCCACACCGTATTTACAATTTCCTCCCTCTGTGCTCAGGGAACATCTTCATGAATACCTACAAAGCCATGTCACCAGCTCTTTCAAGTTCTTCTTTCTCTCTACACAGCAATGGCTTGTTAGAAATACATCTAAGGTGCTTACACAGCCAGTCACATGTGCCTGTAGAAAGGGCAGTCTCTTTATGTAACTAACTCATGTCACGTACAATTATCTCACCTGCATACTCCTCCACCTCCTCCCTGTGCCAGCCTCACTTCTGGTCTCTCATTTTACACTTGAATGATAAGCCCCTTTGGGGAAACACCATCTGGCAAGATTTAGGTCTGCCGGATGTACAGTGCTGAAGGACCCAGACCTCAAAGCTTTGTGTGTAACTACATAATAATATCAGTAACAGCAAACTCTTATGTACTCTGGCTCCTTCAGGCTGATACTCTCGCCCGTTTAGGCTTCCGAAACCTGCTAATATAGGCTGACATAACAAATTAACAACAAGGGAAGTTCATGGAAGGGCAATCCAGCCAAAGCCTGCCAAGGATATTAGCATTCATTTTGCAACCTTGTCTCCAGTTTGTGCAAAGTTGATGGTTGGAGGTTACACTTTCATTAAAAATTGACAACATTTTTAAATGTTAATCAAAGCCGCTTGTCCTTTCTTCCTCTATTTATCTTGGGGTGGGGGAACGAGAATGGAAGAAAAAAAAAAAAAAAAAGGGGGGGGGAGAAAAATAACACATAAAAGAAACGTGACTTTGAACTGCAACAAATAGTCTCACATCTCTCCCTGCCTCCTTCTGTGCAGGACAGATAAGAGCTATGCAGATTGAGTGTCAGGACCTCCACTGCACGAGGGAAAGCTCAGTTTCTGGAGTTCAGGATGCTCTTTGCAAGAAGAGAAGGCAAGAGGAGGTGAGTCTGGGAGGCAGTGAGAACAGAGGAGGAGGAGGAGAAGGCAGTGGAGTGGTCATTCCCCCGGCAATATTTCTGTGAAATGTGTTTCATTTCACAGAGAAAAAGTAGGTAAGAATAGGGGAAAAAAACAGGCCAGAAAACTGGCAAAACAAATCTAAAAATAGTGTGTATTTATAGAATGTGCAATATTGATTGGAACTAATCCTCAGACACAGGTAATATCTAAGTGGAGTCTAAAGGTGGTATCTAACTGGAAAATATTACCACATTTCTGTTGCAGTTAGAAATATACTAAGAGAAGAGAAAAAGATTCCCTTTAAAAAAAAATTGGCTTCTATCATATTATTTTTTATCATTTTATCATGTTATTTTATAACACTTTAATTTCTGAGAATACTTAACATTTTTATTCATAAATTAAATACAAATTCATAAAATATGCATTTTTTTTGTTTAGTCAACCTTTTAAATCTTTATCACACAAAAGTATTAACTTTAAAAAAAAAGTCTCTAAGTAACAAAATATAATAAACTAATAAATAAAAAGAGATGCATCTTTTTTGAGCAGTTATACTCAGGATGCTCTGGAGCAGTTGTGTAACAGTGAAATCCAGGGGAACTTGCAGATATGCCTGTTCCAGTTAATACAGCAACCATTGTACAATCAAGGTGTAATCTCACATGTACCCTCAGAGATAAGAGCAAATTGTTTCTAGATAACAAAAATTAAAATATAGTGGAATCTGTACAAATGCCTACCTGTTTCTACGTATTTCTTTCCTTTTATTTTATAACTAAATATAAATCAAATTTCCTTATCTATCTGTAACTAGACTTCTGCCTTTTAATTTAATTCCCAAATCCCCAGTTTTAGCATCGAAAATGAACTGTTTTTCTGCGTAACTGGAGGCAACAAGTCTGAACAAAACAATTTCAACTGCTGATTTTCTGCAAAACAGTACTGTTAATTCAACTTCAAAGAAAGTATGCCAGTTTGTATCACATCAGAAACCAGTCCTGCAGTTTGACTCTACTCCTTACTCAAGAACTCAATATATGGATGTAAATATTTAAGAAATAATCACCTAAGAAAAATAAAATCATTCTGGACATATTATATGTTTTAATATTTGTTCCCTACTTTCAGAACATATTTTCCCTTCCCTTCCCTTCCCAGAACTTCCCTTCCCTTCCCTTCCTCCTAAACCAAACCAAGCAAACAAAAAAATCACAAACAACCAAGAAATAAAATAACTGTGTAACCACCTGGAAGCTTAACCAATTTTTTTGCACAATCAGCTTTTTATAAACTCAACCTCTACTCTTCCCTTGGATCAAATATTCTTTATATCTGGTGCTGAAATGCTGTAAGATGATCCTGTATGCTTCTAAATGCTGTATTTCAAACCCCAGAAGTGGCAATATTTCACAAGAATATTTACAAAGTGTTTCAAGATTTCTATAGGATGCTGTATGAAATAAAAAATGTTATTATTCTGAAATTCTAGTCAGCCATGGATTTAGGATCCCAAAGCAGGGACTGAAATAAATATGTCCTTTAGAGAGGGAAAGAGAGAGAGAAAAAAGGGATTAAATTAATAATATTTCAAGGATTTTTTATTTTAAATTAAAATGCATGATTTAGACCATATTTCAATTATCAGCTCAACATTACTCTTTAAGCAAATGACTAGAGTTAACGAGTGAGCTACTACATATTGAATACATTGATTTTCTGCTTGGTGTAAACTCTAAATAGCCGATTAGAAAGCTGTGAATCAGAAGGACTCAGTGTACCTAATATACCCAGCAATAAATTACAAGCTGAAAGCCGTACAAATCTTTGAAGGAGAAATGTATTCCAAGCACATGACTATGAAACTTAAATGCATAAATGTTAATGGCAAACCTGCCCTATCTACCAATTTAAGAAATAGTGCACATTTTGATATGCATATCAAGCTAATGCAGAAAACTGCTGAGCTTAAAGGTATAAAGATGCCTCAGATTTATTTAAATAAAAAAATATTACTGTGAAATGAATACTTAATTGAACAACAAATACGGGGGCTCACCGTGTGCTTTTTTGTCCTTCCTCATCATCATCACTTGGGCTCACCTGGTGTCAAGCTTGTACAAAACACTTGTTCTGATTTTGAACAAAGCATAACTGGGCTGAAGTCATCCTTGCAGTAATTTTGTCAGAGCTGAGTATGAAGGTTTGATTCAAGGTTTCTATAAACAGATGATCTAGATGGGCTGTACTGAACAATAGGGCAATAGCTGTCCTTTCTTTAAAGATGGGCTACTACCTGACAGATAAATTGGTGATATGAAGTGTTATGCCCAAGTCCCTTTGAGCTACCTGTCTGTTTGTCACATCCTTCTTGTTCTTTTAACTATCTGGCTTTCTTTAATTAGTTGTCTATCCGTACCTCTTGGTCCTTCCTAATAGCTGTATCTGGTTGTGTTACACCCATCTGATCCTTGCAAAGGTGGTATCCATCCATCATACACATTCAGTACTTCTCCTGTGTCAATCAAAGTCAACTTCTTTTTAATGTCTTTCTTTTTAATGTCTAAATGGATGTCTGTTGATAATTTTTTAATTCCCTGGGACAGGATCCATTTTTTTACTTCATGTATCTGCATTACTTATCACTTATTCCAGTACATAATCCTGACATGGAGATCTTCTTTTGCTACAATAACTGTGGTGCATTAGTAGGAGTTTTCCTATTAGGGACACACTTCATCTGTCAAAACGTGGGTTGTTCTGCGTTCTCCCTGCTTTCCTTCTGCTGCATAAATATTATGAAGAAAGAGCTAGAGCTAGGGAAATGTTTTATTTTAGTATTTCACAGATTTCTGAACTTATGAATTTAATATTGAATAAATAATATTTTGAAAAATCTGCACTATTTTAAGTTCTTAAAATACACTTGAAAAGGGTAGGATTTCTCTTCCTCAGCTTTAAACCTGCCTTAGTTTTTTTCTCTAAGATTCTCTGAGTTGTCTTTGTTGAAAAGAGAAGCTACAGCAAGAAGATGATTTATATGTTATCTTAGTCACTCAAATTCTGATCAGAAGAACCCCCTTCTGAATATTTTTTTTCACTGCCTCTGGAGAGGAGCCAGTGAACTGGCTTAGGGAATGTAACTGCTTTCTAGACAAGTAACATACTGCAAAGTAAGCTCATATCTATTGTCACAAGGCTGTATAAAAATGAAAGTTTTCATGAACATGCCTGGTTTTAGCTGTAAAAGTTCAAAAGTTGAAACTCTCAATGTAGGTCCCAATAGAACAAAATTGCATCTTCTTAGTTCCTCCTTTTCTCCCTACTGTGAATGTATCTGAACATCCTGGAAAATATAGTAGGAGTCTATGCTTAGGTGTTTTAGGAAGCCTATAGGTTAGGGTTTCTTTTCAGATGTCCATATTAATGTAAAATTACAGTTGTTTGTCAGGGATAAAAAGGTAACAAATATACATTTGAACAACAATTGCACTTCCTACCTTTAGAATACTCAGCTGCCTACTGTGTATGACTAAGCTATCACTGTCTTTCAGGAAGACTTAAAAAAAAATAAAGCGAAAACTTAAAAAATACCCCAACCCTGAAAAAACAACAACCCAGAAAACCTAACCAGTGTGAAGGCTTTTGTTTGCATTCTCAGTTTGGTTTTGTTAGAAAAAAAATAACTGGCAAGTTGTGCAACACTGTTTTCATTAGTTCTCAGTATTTCTTTGACTGCAAGTTACAATATGGCAAAGTTGGCCAGAATTAATTCTTATGCTTAATGGTTTGTGCATCTTGGACTGGGGCTGGAAGTGAATATCAGGAGGGGGATCACAAAAGTATGGTGGAATTATTTTGCTAAAATGTCAAAGACTATCCACAAGTCACTGCCTGATAAGAGCCATTAAATTCAAGCATTCATAATAAAGGCATTGCGTAAAACTGGAAATTGGTGAGACGCACAACTTTTTGTGGCTTAGGCAAATGTAGCTACTGCCAATATTTACTTCATTTTCCTTATGTCTGTATTTTCCCTTCATTTATGGCTTGAACTCCTCTGACAGGCTCAGCCTAAATCTACCATATATGAAACCCATGTGAAAATGTCTACCTTCTCAGACAGAAATTATCTAATCAGGACTTTTTCACTTTTGTTTTTACTTGTCCAGCTTAAGAACACCAATAAGGTCAGGGAACAACCAGGTTAATTTGTACTCAGGTTGTAAGAGATTTGTACAGCTCATGACACAAGGAGATGCTGGCCTACTGCTGGGACAATAAAATGCTGAAAATATCATAAACTTTATTAGCTGAAACTCCCCTATGAATCAAAGCATCAGAAAAAACAGGAGAAAAGAAGCAAAAGGCTGTAACTGGCCCTGTAAAGTCCATCCTGCCTCTGAAATTGGCAGCTCCAGATACATACACTGAATGTTAATGCTTCATCTAGAAAAGGTGCAGTCCAGCTGCAACGAGCAGACACTCACAGGTGGGTTTGCTGAAGAAAAAAGAAAAAAAAAGGGGGNCTAATAGTTTATAAACTCAATCTCTGCTAAAATTCACAGCAGGCAATGATTTAGCATTGTTTAATAATGTGTGACCAAGATATAACCACAGATAACCACTGATGATACAGTTTCATATTGGATAATTTCTATAATTTATTCAATACCAGTGACAGGTAGTTCATTGATATTTTTTGAAAGGCTAATGCTAGAAAAAATAATCATAATTGAAAAAAATAGGAAAAAGAAGTCATAATTGTAAAACACTGATCTATTATCACAAAATATAATGATTCATTAGGATTCTGCATAGTTAGAAAAAATACTGTAGCATAGCAATATTATTTTGTGCTGCTTTAAAAGCTGTGCAGCATGTCTAATAAAAATTCCTTGCAAAAATATATAACATTAATTCCAATTTTCTGTAATTAAAATATGCTTATTCTAAAAGGAATACAATTACTTTGAGCTCTGACTAGTAGGTTACATCATTAATAATGAGTCTTTTTTTTCTTTAACACTTATTTGGAGGTTGAAATACAAATATCTTGCAGATCAGCTTCTGCCAAGGCCAAGGAAGTAAATGCAATTTATGTAGTCACATTCTGCTTCCTCCGAGGTCCTTGATCACTGCACTGAACTAATTTTGAGTCTAGAAGAGCAGGCCTATTATCCTGCCTGAGGATCTATTGCATTTCAGCTCTATACTCCTTTGAATCAAATGGCCATTAGACTATGCAGAAACTTTCCAGCAGCTCTATTTGCATTAAAAGTAGTGCAATAGGAGTATATCTCNTTCCCCTAAAGAAATCTCATCCATGTGCTCTGAACTGCTTGGAGACACCAAACTGGAGATGGGCATATGGGAGTGATAAAAAGAAGAATTTCAACATTGCATTCTTCTTATAGAGTTAAATGCTGTTATAGGTACAGCCTGCCTAGTTCTTTTTTCAGTATCGAAGCTAGGCCAGACCATTCCAGAACACACATGGAACCTGTCTTCCATCCTGGCTAAACAGTAGTATGGACAGCCTTTTCATTGCAAATCTGTCCTGGCCATACTATTTTGCAAATATCTCTCTTGTTCCATGTTCAATTACTGCAGAACAATTGCACCAAGTAATCTACTCTCTGTCCTACCCCAGGGCAGAATCCATCACACCCAAATAGTTCCCGAATGGTGTTTTTTGTAACTCATTCTTTCTTGTTTTGGCTTCCACAGACCCTGAAGGACATCTTGCCAAATGCAGTGTTAGTATAATCTTCTTTATCTAAAGCTGCCTCAGTTCATTGGCATGTGCAGGGTATTTATTCGTGCACTTTCATACAAGGTGATCCTGCACACCCTTCACACCAGATATGGTTACATTCATGGTGCTAGGTACCTCCTAACATGATTTTTGACTTATCCAGATGTAAGATGGCATATAAATGTAATCTTCTTTTATTTTGTTCTGGCACAACAGGATTTAAAAGGAGGACAAGAGTAGAATTATATAAAAGATATTCTGAGAAACAGCATAATGCGGTAAAGAAGGACATATTTCTGTGGAATTGTTAAGCTATTATACAGAATTTTGGAGAAAATTGCATCTTTGCAATATATATTGGTTTTGAAAATCCTGTAGCAAGTTTATCATGCTCTGTTAGGTTTTACAGAGTTTTATTTTTAAACTCTGTGTAACACAATCGAGGCAGAATACCCTTGGGGAGAAAAGAAAAAAAAAAGTGGCGTACAAACAACAATGTTGACTGTGATATTGGTGAAGTTATTTACATTCACTCCTAAAAAACTGTGTCTTTGCAAAATTATGAATAATTTGGAAAATTCTGTCAGAGAATGGTCATTCTTCAGGTTGTTTTTTTTTTTCCCTAGAGTAAAGAAATATGAATAATTCTGTTCTACTGATTTCTTGCCTTCTCTCGTGCCTGATAACCTGCCAAGCAAGTTTGATAAAAGGTTTTTATGCTGCAAAAGGGTGCTAAAGTCTCATTCACTCCATGTGAATAGATGTGTATGTTGAGTGTTGGACTCAAAATTCTGCCCCTTCTGAGAAATATTCACTATTACAACAATCTTGTTAGAAACCAGCCTGTGCCATGGACAGCTATGGGTAACAGTTTTGGTGTGTGTGGTTCCTGAGCCTGTGCAATACTGATTTTTCCCATTTTCCCCACCTTTAATGCAGAACAAATTTTGTTTATGAAGGCTGAACTTTTCAGAGATTCTCGTGATCCCATGAGCTTTTAAACAAACAGAAAGAACAAAGCCCCAACAACTGATGCTAAATCAAAAGTGATGGTAGCTGTATATGCTTTTGATGCAAAATTGCATAATGAATTCGTAGATTCACATATTTTAAGAGTTGTTTCTACTAAGATCATCTATTTTGAAAGTGATAGACTACAGAACTTCAATATAATATTTAATACTTCATGCTCAGCAATTCTCACAGAAAAATAGCACATTTACAAGAAAAGATATTCAATATTTGTTTATCTTTAAATTAAAATGATTGATAATTTGCCTCATTTCATAAAATGAACTAAAGATTAATCATATAGACATCTTTTCTAATTATTTTTTTCCCAGCATAAACATCCAGCCAACAAATCTTTTAGATAAAGAATGCTGATACATTACAGCTGATCTTGCAGCTGGTGGACCAAATTTGCTGCTTGCATAAGAGAATGTAACTCTGCTGGAGTGAATTAAGCTATGCCTGAGCTACCAAGAGCAGCATCAAAAATGAGAGGACTTGTTATAGAGAGGTTTGTAGTTCAACATACAGATATACACAGAATTGTGCTGACTTTTTGCTTTAGTGTGTCTACAAAACAGTCTAACTGACCAAAAATAGACTCTTCCAAGAAAAAAAAAAACAGAAAGTATGGACTTCAAGTATAGATTCTCTGGAAACTTATGATTTGGATTAATTTCTTGACATTAGGTATAGACTATATAATACACTATATGGAATTACTCTCCAGTATTCTGAATTATGGATTAGCTCATGGAAGTCTGTTGAACTGTTTAGTAGAAAATAAATCTATACACATATGTCAAGATTTAAAACAATTTATTAACACACCTGCTGTTGCAGATTTTTGTAGCTGTATGCTAAACTCCAATTCCAGAAATGTTGGTAGTTCTCAAGAATCAAAAATATATAAATCTTTAAGAGCTGTTCAGTAGTAGAGATTGGGTTATATCAAGCCCCTTTCATACTGTCCACTGTGGGGTGTTCTCAGGGTCAAGAGTGTTTATTTTGGCTGAGGAAAGAGGCTATGTGTAGTCAGGCTGACTGTCTCCCAGCACTCCCCGTCTGCACTGAAAGTCCCTACTAATAGGTTTGTAATAACAATATATTTGTCCTCTGGGGAAGATTAGGTAGAGCTGTGGAAGATTTTTGCTTCTCTCATACAGAAAGTCTTAAACTGGATGGTTTTCAGAAAGGAAGGGATTTTATTACCTTCTTACTGTCTACAGAATGCCAGAAGCTTTTCAAATAAATAGCAACCTGTGTAAAAGAGTGCATGAACTAAACTCAGCTTTTATTGTGTCCAACAGTCACATTCCCTTTAACTTTCTGTACATAAACTTTCTCACTGCTTTGCTACTAAAAAAAAAAGTCAGCAAGCAATACTTTGCAAGAAGAAATTTATCTGCTATATTGGTCCGGAACCAAATTAAATTCAAGTATGTGTATGTTTCAGGGGAGGGTATAAGCAAGGAGTCAGGGTTAAGCTTTCCAAATTAGAAAAGTTTTCTCTGTCTGCTAGAGTCATTCTGGAGAAAAAAAAAATAAAGCCCACTTTTTTTTTTTTTAACATAATTTTTCTTTTCATACATTTTAATTGACGGAGAAAATGCTGAGGCTGTATTTCAAAGACAAGGGATCTCCTTTTATGGGTCATTGCTAAGCCTTGTTTAAAAAGGAGCTGGTGCCCTGATTACGTCAGTTCTTCAGAGTCTGGTTGAGGCTCAATTTTCTACGCTGTTGGGCTCTCCAGGCTTCTGGTGGAGTTTATAAGAAGTGGCACAGGCAGCAGTAAAGAGAATTTGACTCTTCAAATATCTCAGTCAGTGCTTGTGGAAAATATTCAGAATACATGTCTACTTTTTAGACATACATTCAGGAGCTGGGTTTCCTGACACAAGAAAGATTTTAATCAATTAGGCACCTTTCTTTTTTCTCCAAATAATATTTTAATTCAGAGGTAACTGTGAATCATTTTCAGATGAGATTCAGGTTAGAAGGTGTCTCTGCTCATGATATGGTACAGGAATATTTGGTAATACTAAATCGGTCTTGAGCATTGTACAGTAAAAACTAAAGAAAATAGCCCAGACTCTGGAAATTATGAATATTTGCTTGCCTGGCATAGGGAAATACTGGCACATCCTTGTGTCATCAAGACACAGATCCAAAGGACCTGGCTGCAGAACCATGTTATCATCCTGTTGTCACTACTAGCCCTGGGTTAACTATCAGGTTTGTCAGTTGTGCTTAATTCAGTTTGAGGTTACAAATCAGCCGCCGGAAATGACTATGAACATCAGTGAACTTTGTTCAGATAGTTGTCGGCCTGTGTGTTAAAAGACTAACCACTGACTTGACCGCAGTTTGCTGTGCCAGTCCTTTCCCTGGAATCTCAAAGGAATGGTCCGGGTCCCTTGCTCTAATCACAAGCTTATGAAATTTAGAGAATGTTCCTGAAATCACTTCTCTGTGTACCAAATGTCACTACTTCACCGTTGAGGTCCCTGATTTATACATTGATGAAATTTATTATTGTTGTTGTTGTTGTTATAGTGACCTTGCATAAATTTTTGATCCGTCATGTTGAAAGCCAGATTGCAAAATGCAATGACAAGTACCCCCTACTGCATAAAAAGTCAAATGTGTTCTTGAAAAGTACAATGTACATAGAATGAGTCTAGGGACTTGATCAGCCCTTTTTGTTGGTATTTGTCATCTAGCAGGCTCAGCCCCTGAAAAGAATTGTGTTTGGCCTCTAAAACTGGAATTAAGAAACACTTGACTTAAAAGCTAAAAAAAGCTGTGTAACTTTATTATTACTTTATTTGAAATATTTACAATTCTTGCTTGAATAGTGCATCCACTTTTCATGGCCAACTTTTAAACAATGTGCAAAACCAAGATAGGTTTCAGAGAAAAGATTTACAGATGACAAATGGATTAAATATGCCTCGTCATGAGACGTTCAAGATACCTATTTGGCTTATAAATAGGCAAGACACAACCACAGGTTATAAATAAGTTTCTTATAAATGTAATAAAAATAATTTAAATAAAAGAGTTTAGCAGACAAAATAAAAATAAGATTGAGTGTGTGTAAGTTGAAGCTAGAGAAATTTGAACTATAAATAAAACTAAGGTTTAACAGGAAACGTAATGAACAATGTGTGGGAATGACATGTCAAGGGTTATATGTTGGATTTTTCATCACTAGAAATGTTTAAATCAAGGAGTTACCTCAATACTGGAAGAGATTGTCAAGAGAAGCCATAGAATCTCCATCTTCAGAGATATTAAAAATATGACTGGATATGACCCTGAACAACCTTATCCAACTCTGAAGTTGTCTCTAACTTGAAAGTTTGTCCTTGTTTTGAGTCAAAGGTGTCCTCCATCAGAGGAAATGTCTTTTATTTGAAACTTCATAAAAGTTTTGTCTTGCTCTTTCTCTTCATATGTCAAAGGACTGGTAGGTTGACACAGGATTTATGACCTTCAGAAAAAACAATGACTGAGAAGGAAAAACTAAATCCTGTCTTTTATGATACTTCTTCCTAGGTGGCTTTTTCTTCTTTTCCTTCCTTCATTGCTTTTCCACCTGAACAGCTCTGAATCACTTGTACTGTCATTTGCTTTCTACACAGCATAAAATTGAAATAAAAAAAGCACTAATAAATGCCAAAAGAACTACTCAGCTTAGCAAATTGGCTTTACATAAGGTCAAAGAAAATGCATTTCTGAAACCCTGTCACTATTTATTCCTGAATATTAGCAAATAGCACTACAAAAGGCCTGGGCTTAGACTATTCCTTGACTAACCTGTCTGAGCAGGGCCTTAAATAAGCATTTGTTCCTCTTCATATTTCTACTCCACTTAAATACTACTGCTGCAAATTCTGGTCCAGGTCTTCAGCGTTCTGAAAACTGACCAGTTTTCTGGGATGACAATTTCCCTGTTGCTTATATCAGACCTGAGTGGTTAAACAGTAAATTAAGGATCTATGTCATGTCATGAAGTCACATCACTTGCCTCTGTAACACTCAGTTCAGTGACCGGCGTCTTCTTTTGGAATTTCCCCCTTCCAGGTAAGCCCTCAGAAACTGAGGACAAATAATCTAGAAACATTGCTGGCTGGCCAAAGTTTGTGTGTGAGCTTTTCATAAAACTCAAGAATTTCAAGAACTGAAATTACAGGCTCTGAGAAGTTCCAGTGGAACGATCAGCAGGGCATAGTACTTTTCTCCCATCCTGT